>SSNP01000011.1:5720368-5831104 GCA_006937955.1 Pachypanchax playfairii | reverse complement strand
TCGAGGTGGAAGATTTTTCTCCACCTCCCTCCCCTGAGATGGAGGTTCTGGAGGAGGGTTCGGTGGCAGCCTCCGCAGCACCGTATGGGGCCTCGCTGGAGCTCGCGGCTCGAAGCGATACGGCTCAGGACCGCTAGCGTCCGCCACCGAACCCTCCTCCAGAACCTCCATCTCAGGGGAGGGAGGTGGAGAAAAATCTTCCACCTCAAAGGATCTCTCTGTTGCAAAACTTGACTCGCTATCGCTTGCCATTATGCACTTTAGCTGTCAGTGTCAGCGCCAAAGCCAACTGTCAATCACAGCCCAAACCCCGCCCACTAGCCCCCTCCCCGCTCGTGCCCCTCAGTCCTCCCGGCACGCCCATTTCAGCGCCAGTTTTGAACTCTCACTGAGGCGGAAGTAAGTCTCTGGCAGGGGGGGTTAGTTGCTCTTTAATATTCATCAGCTCCTGCAGTTGAAACCACGCCTAGCATGCTGCTGGCTAAAAGCTGTTAGCATAAGACGTGGCAAACAGGAAGAGAGAACATCTGATGTTGCCATGCGCAGTGGGGCAGGAAACAGTATACCTTGCTCTCATAGGTTAGTTTGTTAGCCAATCAGAGTCCAGCAAATTCGAATAATGAATATGAACAAGCTGCTGACGAAGCCTGACGGAAGGAGTCGAAACCACCCGGATTTTGACCCAGACAGATTGAAAGGTCTATTAATCAGTGTTTTCTACTGTTTTTAGATATAAAATGTTTTGTATTACAAGTTAATACTTAATAAATATCCACAAAATCCTGAAATTTGTATGAAATGGCCTCTTTAAACTAATTATGACATTAAAGTGATTCTATATGCTGTGGAGATGTTTTTGTCATCAATCAATCCAATAATGTTAATAAAATAAATAAAAAATGTTAGTTTTAAGTGTGAATCATTTAATTATCAGAACTGGTTAAAAACTTCAGTTTAACGCCAAAACAACTAAAAACAAAAGCTCACTGGCGTTTTTTGCCTGTGACTGTGTGTGTTATTGTACATGCAATCTGTATCAACAATATCACAGGTTCTGGTTCTACAAAGTCTAGATAAGATGACGTGAGAAAATCCATTCAAGCGTTTCATAACTAGCCACTCCTAACGCTTTAATATTTTAACCCTGAACTCCAAATGGCTTCAATGTGACAGCTTTTTTCTGTTTTCCAGCCTCTATCGAGTCACGTTCCTTCTTCAGCACAGCGAGGGTTGGTGGTGTTTGTGAAGGGAGGAGGCTGATCTGCTTCAGCCGCTCCTCTGGGACACATCTGGCTGCATCTGTGGCAACTTATCTGGTTCGATTTCAGGCAGCCGGACATAAGAGACTTCCTGTGGCGTTATCACATCGGCCTGTTTGTGTTTTACATGCTTCACGTGTGCTAATGTTAGGCTGGGATGCTAACGGGATGACAGCTGAAACAACAAAGGGATAAAAATTTCTCCAATGTGGTTTTGAGTTTGTTTTTTAATGGGACACACGTAGTTCTTTAATGTAAATGCCTGCTAGTTTGTAGCACTGAGTGTGACATAATTACTTAATGGGAGCGATGGCATGCTGAGATTTGGGCTGTTATTTTTACTCTCTTACCCGCTGGGTGAGTATTAAGGCATTACTTAAGCAGGAAATGATTTTCTCTGTGTGCCAGTAAAGAAAAATAATCACCACTTAGATTCCCAACTGACCCCTGGACTGTAAATTCTTTCGTCTATTCCGCTTCATGTTTCACAAAACTTTAGTAGAATATGGCAAAAGTATTTTGTTGGTTATTAAATAGGAATATAAGACAGAAAACCCTTAATGATGGAACAGAAATGTGGCTTGTGTCCTGTTCAAACAGATTCCATGAAGCAGTTCATGCTCGCTTATCAGATCAGCACGTGAAACTTGTGATTCATCGACACTAGGACAACAAATTCCTTTCCTATTATTTAAACTAATGAATGACTGAAAGACACAGAAACTGCTTTTATTTTGAAGACGTTCATGAACATGAAGCTTTTTCACCTGTTTGTTTGGTGGAATTGGATGCTGAATGAATACTGAAAGCAGTTCCTAAATATAGATCCAGACTAATTTCTCTGGTATCCAGTGACGTCATAATGGAGGAACGGACAAAGATCGCTCTCAGAGTGTTGCAGGTGTAAAGGTGAAGAAGTTGACAGGGCGTGTCATAGGAAACATCACACCAAGCTGATTTTAATGGCCATCACATGACCAATTCTGTGAAGAATCGCGTTTAAAACTGTGTATCATTTACAGCAAACAATGAAATAACATGTTTCTAAATACAAACTCTACATTTAAATATGTATTAAATATTTAAACATATTTTTTTGCCATTATGCAACTGTTAGACATTCCTACATCTTTCTGTAGGTGTAATTAACAGATCTGAAGGATGTTACCTGGGTGATTAATAAATAATACAGTGTTATTAGAGTCAGTTGGGTTTAATTTTCATGGATTCTTTTTTCTCAATTAAGAGTTTTTTATGAGTAAATGTACTTGTGCGTTTGTGTATATTTGTTTACCAACTATTAAGAACAAATTATTAAGAATTAACCATTAACTTTAAAAGTTTATCTTGAAGTTAGTCTGGAAGAGTACTTCACGTACTGTCTGTAAATTCCACTTTTGACACGTGAAATGAACGCAATAAATCACTGAACTGTCTCGTGTCCAGGTGAGCTCTTACCTCAGGTGCGCTGATATTAAACGCCTCTGCGATCTTTGCGTACAGCTCTTTAACGTTGCTAAATCCCTCGATCCTGCCGGTGGGGCTTCCATGCGCGAGCTGCGTATGAAACACTAGTTTGGGCCGCAGGTTGGCAGGTGGAGGCGGGAGTCCCGCTCCGTTCACGGCGGATTTACCAGAGCTGCCAGCACCTGCGTGGCCGCCGCTCACCTCCTCGTTTTCGACCAATTGCTCCTTTGTCGATTTGTTCTTCTTCTTCCATGGTCCGTACGGCATGTTCTTCTTGTTTTGATAGTTTGTTGATGTGTTTTAAAAAGTCCGAGTCGCCACGATAAACACCGAAGTGTCTGACCTGTTGAGCCGAACTGTCTACTCGTCCTTATTTACTTCCTCCTTCTTCAGCGTCTCCTTTCCTTCCGCCAACTCCTTCCTCTCCTCACCTGTACAGCAAACCTTGAACTTCCTTTCCGGGTTGATGTAAATATCTAACAGGTATGGGGTGAGAGAATAACCCCCCACTCAATCTGCTCGTGCTGCTCACTCCTCGAGCAACAATAGCTCCTCTGTTTGTGTATCAGCGTGCCGTGGGACGCAGGCGCAGTGGGGCGGACCCACCTGGACGCCACCGGGGGAGCGTCACCTTCAAACAATTAATAAAGTCCCACATGACAAGACAAATTTGGAACTTCACGATGAGCTTTTAACACTTTCAGATATCCAAGAGGTCGAGACTTGAGACCAACGAGCTTGAGACTTTAAGCAACTTTAATTATTAATATATCTGAAAGTTATTTTCTGTAACAATCAATTTACAGATTAGTGATAAAAATGTCCAGATTAATCTAAAGTATGACTGCGTTCCAACAAAAGAAAATCACAAAAAAGTTTAATTTACTGTGAAAACCTGCAATTTCCTCTAAATGTAGATATAGGCCTACTTTATTTAATAAATGTGCTATATACTAAAATTGATGTATTAAATTAATAATTTAACTATAGATTAAGTGAACCAATATAGATCAGACAATTACTGAACACAGGATTAAAATCCAGTCTTTTTCAAATTAACCAAAAAATATCAAGACAAGACGCCTCACATGTCAACTGAAATCTGAAAAAAAGCTTTTGGACTCTGTTTCCCATTTAGCTGACAGAAGCTGTGATCAGTAATTTGTTGTTTAACTCATATTAAATCACTTACGTTCTTATGGTTGTGACAAAATTTTACAAAGAGAGGATTACCAGGATTACCTCCCACACTGAGCAGGTGTGTTTACACTCCACCTTCACTGGATGGTAGTGACTCAACATTTGCACAGATCTTTAACACACGCTGATACACCAACAGAGTTTCAGAGGGAGACACAATAAGATAGATAGATAGATAGATAGATAGATAGATAGATAGATAGATAGATAGATAGATAGATAGATAGATAGATAGATAGATAGATAGATAGATAGATAGATAGATAGATAGATAGATAGATGTGTGAAGTGGCGCCCCCTTGTGGTAATATTTGGAGTTTTGACAGATACATTTCAGTCAAGATAGATTTTTATTTTTATCTTTGCACATCAAAAAGTTTACTGCATATGGTTTACAACAGCTAAATATTCACATCTGACTTTCAAAATATAGATTTATTTTGGTTCTTTGGTCTATAAAGAACCATTTTTTTCTAAGTTTTGCTACACAGACTATAAATATTCCTAAGCAATATAAGCAGTTTTTGAAACATTTGAAAGATTCATTGATTTTCTCTTCAACATAACCCAAACCGCTTCAGATTACTTCAGATTAAATTATATGTTGTAAAATTCAAGGCTTCACATGAAAAGGTTTAAAACTGAACTAACATTGAACTAGTAGAGTTGAGCTCATTTCACCTGTTTCATAAATAACTTACACGCAAACAGTAAGATAGCCTTTGATTTAAAATCTGTTAAAATAACAATGAAAGATCACTTGAAAAGTGTCTAATCAGACGTAAACAACAGAAAGTAAATGTTCTGGTTGGTACAAAAGTTTTTCCCAGTATCTCTAGGATTTTTTGGCTGTTTTTTCTTATTTTCAGATCAACAAAAAAATAAAATTATTGTGCCAAAAGCCCACTTGGTTCCACATAACAGTTCAAGTACAAGCAGTCCTTCACTTGCGCTTATGTCAGTTTGGCAGCATGCATGATATTAAGAAAAACTACAAATAGCTCAAAAATAGAAATTTGACATTCATCAGTTTGGGGTCCGTCTGCGCTCCATAAGAACGGTTCCTGTTAAAGAGTTTCTAATTGAAGGTGAAAGCACCCCCGCTGGTTTTTCCTCTCTTTGTTCAGCGTGCGTCTTTTGTCCTATGTAGGTAAGTGCCGCTTCAGCACATCCTTGGCGTTGCCAGGTAACGTGTCAGGAAAGTTCACGTCGAACTCCACCACCAGGTCTCCTCTCTGCTCAGGGTTTTTGGGAAGGGGGAGACCTTGTCCAGCTACAATTTTTCTCATGCCAGGCTTGATTACGTCTGTGATCTTCATGTTGGACGTCTTCCCGTCTATAGAAGATACAGTAACCGAGCAGCCGCACAAAGACTGCAGAGACAGGAATAAAGGTGTTAGTAAGGATCAGCTGGAGAGCAACCCACACACATAATCATGAGTCCAAACATTTCCAAATTCAGTTTGTGACACCTCAAAATCGGTGAAGTGAAAAAACAACACTGAGCTGTACAGAAAAAAAGATGAAAAACAAAAAGTTTGGTAAGAAAACAAAAACAAATTTGGATAAAACTCTGTAAATTTTCTTTATTCTCCTTACAACGGATTATGGGAAACATATTTACTTTACAGTAAATAAAGTAATATAAATAATAGAAATAGATCTGATATTAGTATATCAAACTGTTTTGTTATTTTTGTTCTTCATAAGGACATGAAATTGCTAAAACTCAGTCTAAAATCTTAGAAATAATGATCCTCTTGCTGGTTGGTTTCTGGATTATCTCATTTTTAATAGACCAGTTTAATCTACATCAATCCAAATCTAGAAGTCAGTTGTTTATAATGATCCAAAAATTCCATGATGTTCAACATGCATTAAAAAAGACATGCCTATGATTAAAACATCATATTTCACTGTACCAACCTATAAAATAAAGATATTTGAGCATTTATTCAACTATTCTAACCACATAATCTCAATTTAAAGTGGATTACATGTATTTATCAGAACTTTCAGCTGTTTTAAGATGATTGTTTAGGTAATTTTTGTTCATTTCAAATTTAAAAGCTGTTTGTTTGAAAAACATGTTTGATTTTCTTCTTATATTTCTCTCTCTTCCTGTTCTTCTTGTTATAGAGTCCATGGAAACCTAAAAGTAGCTGCCTTTGACATAAAAAGTCACACTGACCTAAAACTTAAGATCCGCAGAATTGTATTTGAAATAAAGTTGAATGTTTCTGCTTGTATCATGCTTCGATCAGTCAATCTGCTGTTGTTTGCATTTAGTGATCACGTGTTAGTAAATCAAGACTTATCAGCGGGTTGAGGAGAGTAGGAGGAACCACATGAACACTTCTTACATCGTGTGGACGTGGGCGGTCGTCGCCTCTCTGCAGAAACATCTCCTGCTTCTCAATGTTGATGATCCAGATTATATAAATGAACAGCTGAAGAGTGTGTAGCTCAGTAAGATGCTCATTCAGCATCATTGTTCTTTTTATGGTTCCCTGAAGGACCACCTACAGTTTATCGATTGACTGGGATCCTCTGAGGTTACAGCAGGACTCTCATCTAAATATGAACTTGTTCTGATGTGTGACTAATCCTTCCATCATCTTCTATTAATAGGACAACGAACAGTGAAAGAGCTAAAATAGAAATCGTCTCACCTGTCTTAAACTCACGCGAACAGGATACACAATGTTAGAACCTTCTCGCCTGAAGTTCGGGTGGGGTTTGTCCTTGATGACAAATACAATGTCAGCAGGAATGGTGGTGGGTGACTCGTCTCCCTCCCGTGGGAACGTGATCTTTGTCCCCTCTTTCCAGCCCCGTTTGATCTCGATAGTGAGAATCTTATCCTCTGTGCGCATGGTCCTGCCGTCTGGATTCAGCCTTTTGCGAGAGATCTTCATCTTCTTGGTGCATCCGTGGAAGACCTCCTCCAGGGTAACCCTCAGTTCGTGAATAATGGGTGGGTCCTGCTTCCGGCGCTGCTGCCCACCAGGACCAACGTGGCCGTCTCGAGGAAAGCCGTTCAGATTAAAGCTGCTGAACGATCCAAAAGGATCATTTCCATCCACTTCCATGTCCTCGTCGTCTCTCCCATTCGCTTTACGCCCAAAGAACATCTCGAAGGGGTTGGAACCCCCAAAGAATGTGGCAAAGGTGGCGTGAGGATCTCCATGGAAGGTGTAAGTGAAGGTGGGGCCCTGTCCATCAGGAGCAGGTCCATTTCCCCCCTTGAGACCTGACGGGATACAGAAAAGATCTCTCAGTTAAAACTTTCTGCAACAAGTCATCATCTGTGTGATATTAAAAATGCATCATCCAGCATCCAACCTTTTTTATGATGTAAAACAGTTACAGTGACAAGATGTGAAAATGTACTTTTGAACTTAAAGATCACACACTAAAAAAACCAGAGGTTCCTGAGTTACCTTTTTTTAAATTCCACATAGTTGTAACGCAAATATTTAGACTTAAAAATAATATATACTCAAATACATGAAGATATTTCACCAATCACAAAGCATGGATATTTTCAAGTTCACAAAAAAAGTAGCAAACGTGCAGGTTTTCAGAGACACAATCCTCCTGTAAAACCTAGTCCTCCATTTTTCCTCCTGCCATGTTGGCTGGGGTTGTCTCTTTTATTTTGGGAAATGAGAAGTGAAGGCCAGCTGGTCATTTTAATGGGCCTCAAATCCCATGCTGAGGGACGAGAATACTCCTTGATAGCAAAAGCAAAGCAGAATCGCACCATTTTCACTACAATCCAGTCGAACCAAGATCAGTGTGCAGGATTTAATGGTGTGCAGTGAAGCAGCAGACTCTCCAAAGCTTGTCACGTTTAAGCACACTGATTTTAAAAAAAAAACACAATGTAGTTTTAAAAACGATTCAGTATAAACTGATCAAAACTCAAGAAATCTCTTGTTTATAATTTATAACTTAAAGCCACGATTTAAATTCCATAAATGCTCCAAACTATCGTCACAGTATGAAACAGAACGTCCTGATTCATGTTCTGTGCTAATGAACACGAGTGTAAATACATGGAGTATCACGCCGTCACCAACACGTTTCATGAGATGCTCTCAGAATGACTGCAGTAGCACATTGAACAGGTGGCAAAGTCTTCATTCAGAGTTCAGAGGGGGGGGGGGGTTGAGCTCTCTAACTGAACAGCTGAGTTTGAGTTACAGTCAACAATCTTAACGTAACTTTACTTTGAAACGTCTTTTTGCTGTTTTGTGTAAAAGAAGCTGGTGGGTTGGTTGGTGAGGGAGGGGGTCCGGTCCTGGTCCTCAAGGGCCACGTTCCTGCATGTTTTAGATGTTTCTCTGCTTCAGAGCACCTCGTTTGAATCAACGGGTGAATAATTGACTTCTGCAGATTACAAGACATTCAGGACAGGTAATTCAATCATGAAATTAGGTGCGTTGAAGAAGAGAAACAATCCAAACATGCAGCATGGTGGCCCTCGAGGACCAGAGAATATGAAAATGTGAATAGTTGAGAGAAGGAAAACATCACTGACACTAAAACCCACGTTGATAAAACATTCTCATAAGAGGTCACGTGCTGCAAAGTCCTGCTTACCAAGTGAAACACATCCAATCACAAACCACATTAAAATACAATAAATAAATATTTCAGTTTAATCTACAGGAAAAAAAAAGTTTCTTGTTTGATGATTATTTCATTTTTTTAAACAATAGATTTGGTCTGATTCCAAACACTAACACTTAAAACAAGCTTCCAGGAATTACATCATACCAAACAATGTCCTTTTCATTTCCTGTCAATCATTCCTTTAAAAAGCAGAGTGTTCAGATCAGGTTCCTTCAGTTTAATGCTATAACGTTCCCTTTGGAACAGGATGAGAACCCTCAGAGAACAAGCAGGCTGGAGTGAGTTATGGCTCAGACGTTTGGAATTAGTTACTGCATAAGAAACCTTTTATGCACAAATGACAACTGCTGATGCTTAATCCAACAAGTAGCTTTAATAATAAAATAAAATAAAATAAAATAAAATAAAATAAAATAAAATAAAATAAAATAAAATAAAATAAAATAAAATAGTACTTGTGACATTTTCTTATTATAATTTGTATTATTCTGTATTAAGGGGGGCCTTCTCATCAGATGGTGGTCAGAATGTTTGTTTGTGAAATAAACATACAGGTACGTTTGGATAGTCTTTGCCTTATTTTATTTTATTTTTTGCATTAAAAGTGTGTTTTTTGTTAAATATGACCATTTTGGCTTTAAACCACAACCATTTGGTTTCACTTCTCACCTTTACTGGCTTTATCTGACAGTGTTCAGGGTACATTGGTAAAAAAAAAAAATCTAAATAAAAATGAGTCAGCTGACAGAACATGGTTTTTCCACCCATGGCCATCTGGACTGTGAATTTATGTTCACACACTACAGTAGATACAACATTCCCTGCAGGTCGTCTGTTTATAGATAAAAATGTGTTCATTTTGCTCTGCAGCACATATATGTGGTGAGAATGTAAGACAGGCATCAGACAGGGAAGACAGGAGCTTATAAAATCTAATCATCTGAAAACATGATGCAATAATAAAATTCCCAGATCTGATTATGATCCCAGCAGCTGCTGTCTGGTCCTTCTGGGTTGAGACCTGAATTCAAGCCAGCTGTGTTCTGACGGTATTTTTAACCTGCTTCACGCTGTACAACATTAAATCAGGCCAATAAAAACACATATTACCTTCTTCTCCGTATTGATCATAAATGTCTCTTTTCTTCGGATCACTCAGCACTTCATATGCCTCAGCGATTTCCTTAAATTTCTCCTCTGCGGCTGCGGACTTGTTCTTGTCCGGATGCCATTTCAGCGCTTGTTTTCTGTACGCTTTCTTTATGTCCTCCTCTGTGGCTCCTTTAGAGATTCCCAGCGTCTTGTAATAGTCTCTTCCCATTTTTCATGTATTAAAAATATAGTATGAGTATAAAACAACACAGAAATAAAATCCAAAGCCCCTCCGAGGAGCTGCTATTCTGATATTCTGGTCCGGTTCTGGCTGAGGGAGGATTTTCGCAGTAAAGTGTTTGACAGTCAGAGTCCAGAAACAGAAATGTTGCTCAGGATTTAAATGATGATAAACGCTGTGGAGCTTCTGTCATTTATCGGTGGCTGGATCACTCTCTTTAAATAGCCATAGACCCCTCCCAAACAGAAACAGCTCCAAATTCAAATTAAAAGCATCCAATAATTCTGCATCCGGTCTGAGAATTTATTCCCAGCTATTGTGTTTTATTTAGCTGACTATATAGGAAGACACGTACTGTAACTTTGTAATTTTGATGTATATATTTTTTTATTTGTTACTTCAAACTGTCGTTTCATACTTTTAGAAGTTTTCTGAGAAAAATCTCCTTATTAGTTTGATAAAGCAGAGGGTCACAGCAAGAAGTCAGGAAATTAAAGCTGTCTTTAAGAAACACGCGCGCGCGCACACACGCAGGCCCCTGCTATGCATGAATGTTTCACATAAATTAGTTTTATTTTGAAAGACAGTTTCCGGTGTAGTTCCCTTGTAATTGACTGAGTTTGAACTGGAATCAAGTGGCTTTTTCTAGAAAATCAATACTGATGCTCGTCATTAACTAAATGGGTCCTGCCCACGTGATGCAGGTGAGAGGTGAACAGGCGGTTTTTCATATCTTTTATTAGACCAGGATGAGATTTTAATGTATTTATAGAAAGACATGTCTGTCTGTAAATACAAGAATTAATATGAAGCTGAGCTTGTGAATGTAACACATTCGGCCTAATAAACCTGATTCTAACACAGTTACACAAACAGTATCATCATGTACATTTGAATTAAAACTGAATAAAATGTAAATATTTTAAGATAACTTAACTCAGATAAAAAAACTTATAGAGGAGCAGTAAAAGAAAACAGAGATGAAAATACATCACTCAGGTTGTTTGAAATTGTGGGCAGTGTGTGAGGAAAGTTTTCTTCTTCAGTATTTGCAACAAGGTTCATGGTGACGAGTCCAAATTTTCTGTGCAATCAGAGTTTATGATTCAAACAAAACGACCAAACTGATAAAAGATAAAAGGCTGATAGCAGGAAAAAGGCAGGTACAAAAATTTTGTTTTCCTTTTGAATTTCTGCTTAATTGCAACAGAGATTAAATCTCAGTTTACTTATTTTAACACAGTTTGTCTCTGCTTTTTTTTTTTTTTTTTTTCAAAAATAATCACATGTTTTTTAAATATTATGTCAGACCAATGAAATTTGTGGGCAGCACGTAGAGGAGATAGCGGTGGACTTCAGGAGGAGCCTCCATCTTGCCCCCCATTGTTATACAACAGTACAATGACTATGGTGGACACATTCAGGTTTCTGTGGATCCACCATCCCCCAGGACCTGAAATAAACAGCCAATATAGACGTGATCAGTAAGAAGGTCCAGCAGAGGCTGAACTTCCTGCAACAGCTTAAGTAGTTTAACTTGCTACAGGAGCTGCTGGTGAATTTCTCCTCCATCCAGGACCTGGACTCCTCCAGACTGAGGAAAAGTGCAGGCATCATCAGCAGGGACCTTCTCACCCAGGATCTCACCTCTCTGGACGGATCTGCAGATCACTATACGGCAAAACCACAAAACAGTTTCTTGATGAAGAAATAACTTCTTCTCTCATGGAAATAATTATATTTTATCTGTATAAACGGGCTTCAAACACCAATCAGACATTTATGTTAAACTAAACTGCAAATGTATCTCGTGTGTCTAATAAAGTCTCTTTATCTTACACATGTCTGTCTATAAGTGCAGGAACAAAAGGAGCAAAATTCATTGTGTAACTTGTCCAAATAAACTGGATTCTGATTAATTAAAAACAAACAAAGCTGGTTATTTACCAGTGTTTTCATACCAGCTGATTACACGTTGTATTTTTAAGGATTTAAAAAAAAATTAAATGGTGTTTTGATGAAATTCGCAGTGATTTTTTGTGAACACCAGGGGACACAATGTTCACAGGATTTCTGGAGAGGACTGGATGTAACGGAGGCCTCGCCTGCAGCCACAGCGCCAGCTGCTGGATGTGAGTTTCTCTCCTCAAACTGCTGCTGCAGGATCTTCTGTGACTCTGATCAGTGAGTCAGCGTCTCTGCAGAGCTGCAGGGCACTAAAGATCTTCAGCCACTTATTGTCTCATTTAAAGAGTCCAGATGCGACAGAAGCAGGTTCTTTCTGAAACAACATTTTTTAATCTCTACCATTAAAATTCCTGTAAATAACATGGATCAGTTCCAAGGATTATTTATGAAATTGGACCAAAACAAGGATGGTTTCATATCGACGGCAGAACTCCACGAGGAAATGAGGAAACATGGGATTCTTTCTACAGAGGGAAAGACCCAGGTAATATCTCATCTGGTGTTACATGCACATCTATTATAAATGTGTTTAAAGTCAGTTAAAAGAGTTCCTTTCTTTTAGAATATCATTGATTCATATGATAAAAATAAAGACGGCCAGCTGGATTATAAAGAGTTTCTCAGCTACATGATGGACAGAGAGAGAAAATGGAAGATTTACTTTCATGACCTTGACAAGAACAATTGTGGTGAGTAAAAACACTTTAAAAAAGTTATAATAATGTCCTTCTTTTTCCTGGAAGTGCTACAATTTACTGCATTTTATATCATGTTAGAATTAGATTTAATTAATTTCTTCCTTCCCGTTCGGGTTCTTCTTTTTACAAACTTTAACTTAATTTACTTTTAATGTACTTTTCAATGTCAGACAGGAAGTTTAACATGGAAACATGAAAGCTGTTTATTGTACACATGAACTGCAGCGCTCCACTGACCCTTGAACTCGTGAAACTTTTAACACCGTCGTCACTTGACACCTTGCAGGAAGTCAGAGGTCGATCAGGATCAGTGTGTGTTTGTAATTCTGTGTATTTCTTCTCTGATCAGGAGTGATTGACCAGGAGGACATCATTTGTTTGTTTAAGGAGTTAGGAGTGGTCATTTCAAAGCCGAATGCAAAAAAAATAATACAAATGTAAGAGTTTTTTGCCCATTATTGCACTTTAAATCAGTTTATTGTTTGAAATCACATGTTTCATCAAACTATTTTACATTTTGAGCCATGCAAGACAACATTTACCACAAAATAATAAGCTATTGATTATCCTATTTACGAGTTGTAGAACAGATTTTTCCATTTTCAATACAAGCATCAACAACCTAAACAAACGTAACAAGAACACCCAGTAAATCATTCAGTTTTGAACTTCTGCAGGTGTTCAGCCATAAGTCAATGAGCCTGCAGGTAAAACAGAGTTGTGACCTGAAAGGACGTCTCAGAGTTTATTAAATATTATATCTGTGTATCGTTTTTTATTTATTGTTTGTTTACAAATGAGTATTTTCTTCTGTTGTGTTTGTTTTCACCAGGATGGACAAGGACAGTTCTATGACCGTGGACTGGGGTGAGTTCTTGCACCACATCATCCTCAACCCCGTGGAAAACATCGGAGAGCTCGTGTCCTCATGGAAACACAGTTTGGTAGTTTATTCTAATGCAGTTGATCAATATTGTTATATGATGTGTGGGATAATAAGATGAATTATTGTTTTGGTTTAGGTTTTTGATGTGGGGGAGAGTCGTGCGATGCCCATCGAGTTTCCAGATGATGCTTCTGGTTTTGGTGCTTGGAGGACGTTTGTCCTAGCAGCAGGTCTTGCTGACGCTGTGTCCCGGACTGCAACTGCACCGATGGATCGTCTGAAAACCCAACTTCAGGTCAGGGGTCACTTTTTTTTTGTCAAGTTCAGTAAAGACTTTTTGAAAATGTGAGCAAGTTAATTGTTTTAGTATCCCATAGAAACCAGGGAACCACAAGAGTTTTTCAGCTGCAGAATTTCAGATTCAAAGCTATAATTTTTTTTTTTTTTTTATGAATACTCACTCAAGCAAATATTGTGCTAAGTGTATAATTTAATAATATTACTTTTTTATCCACTAATTACCTCTGAAATGTTAAAAGTCTGGAGATCTGCAGAGATCTTGGCCAGATCTCAACTCAAAGACTGAAATTTGCGAGTTTTCCTAAATTTTATATACTAATAGATATCATTGCTTCCTAAACACAGAAAATATTACAACCGTGACACAAAATACTGGACATACTAATATGCAATCAGCATTTCAACAAAACAACAACACAGAAAAAATATATAACATTTCTTTCTCCTAACGAATTTTAAAATTCACCTGTCAGGTAAAAAACTTTAAAAATCTAATTCTGATATTTTTGGCATCTTTTTGTTGCAGAATCGCAGATTAAAATGTTTTAATGCTCTTGTTCAGTTTAAATTAGAGGATCTGTCATAACGAATCAATTTGATCAGCTGACGAAGATCGTAGAAAATTCCCATCTGCTCCACAGGTTCAAGGGTCAAAGGCCTTTTCTCAGGGTTTTCAGGAACTGAAGGGAGGCGGTCTGAGGTCAATGTGGCAAGGCAACGCCGTCAACGTCCTGAAAGGAACTCCACAGTCAACACTGCAGTGTCTGATCTATGCACAGGTGATCCGTCTAATCAGGCTCTTTGATTTGAATAATTACTGAGTAGCTTCTTGTTTCTAAGTGATAAGGACACTCAGAGCTGTTCTTTTCCATCCAGATGAAGGTCCACACTCAAAACAGAAGCCAGGAAGCTCTGACAGTGCAGCAGCGCTTCAGTTTAGGCTGCATCTCCGGGGCTGTTGCTCACGCTGTCTTCTACCCTTTAGAGGTATCAGAGATGAGAAGCAGGTCTGAAGCTTCAGCCTTTCTGTTTCTGTGTTTTGTGACCTGAACATTGGAACAATGTCAATATTTTAGTCAGTATTTTTGACTGACTCAAATGTAATTTGTGTGGCAGTTTAAAGGGACTTAAGGCAAGATTTGTGAAAAACTACACATGCATTTCCAGTTTATTCAATGCTAATGGGTCATGAAGCACTAAAAACCCCAAATAACGAGGCCATCCGCATATATGTCTGTTGCCTTGGACACGCTGTGTGTTACATAATGCGCTGCAGTTCGACGTCCGAATTTCCCGCGCAGTTGTAGGGATGTGATGTAAATTGACGCTGCATGCGCGTTGCCAACAGCTCTTGAACAGGAAGTACATGGCCGCCGTGGACTTGGATTCAAACACTGAAGGTATACTTATGGATGTTTCTGCAGCCAGCAAACGACCTGCATCCACTCTCATCCCCCAAAAAAGTGGCACCACGAAGAAAAAAAAGACTTTATCAGCGGCATCTCGTGAGTCTAAAAAAAATATGACTAAAGCCGGGCAGGCACCCGCATAAATATTGGATATGCGTTCGGTTCATGGAGGGAACTTCAGCTGCATTTGGGAGTGAAAACGGATGCTGACATGGCTCATTTCCTTGTGACCAGGTGAGAAAACATTATAGGTCGTGTTTAGAGCCTGATACAGTATGAAAATGATGAGATCAAATCAAATAACAGAGTGGAGAGACCTGACGTGAAGTATGTTAGCCTCCCCGGTGCAGTGCTGTGAAGACGTACAGTCTGTAAAGTGTCTGTGCGCGCTCCCGTGCCGGCTTGGCTGGTGGCTGCAGTTAGCCACAGCGCCTGTCGCGGCAGCACTGAGTCAGATTTTGTAAAGCTGCCTTAAGTTCCTTTAATGCTTCATTGTGTTTTAACGTGTATTTTAGAACCAGATGGGAGTGTTTTAATGAAATGTGTTTAATGCAACTGGAAGTTTGTTTCAGTTTTCTCCCTCTTCTCGTTTTTGCTCCTCAGGTGATGAAAGTGAGGCTGAACCTGCAGCAAGTTGGCACATATCACGGCGTTGTGGCGTGCGCTCAATCCATTTACAAACACGAGTCGTTGTCTGCTTTTTACAGAGGCTTCAAACCCAGCATTCTCTGTATGATCCCCTACGCAGGGGTGGAGTGTGCAGTTCATCAGGTGAGCAGAAAACACAGAGATAAAACTCACTTCTCATTTCAAACACTAATTTATTTCTCATTGTAGTCGATTATGAACTGGGCAAAGAGCCATCCAGCCTACAACAGTGACTCCAAACTGTTTTTCTTCAGTTTTGTTGCATTTGCCTCTGGACAAATCAGCAGTTACCCGCTGGCTGTGATCCGAACTCAGCAGCAAGCGCAGGGTAACTCCTGTAATCTCTACAGCAAGTCTCTAATCATCTGAGTCTGTTTCACTTATAATCTCTCATCTTGTTTTACAGCTTTCAGCTCAGAGTCACTTCCAGCTTCGGGAGTATTACCTGGACTTATTGGGATTTATGAAAGAAATGGATTTAGAGGATATTATAGCGGCATGGGTGCTAGCTTCATCAGGGCGGTTCCGTGTGCATTAATAAACTACACTTTGACTAGAAAATTTGAAAATTTGTTTTCCTCCATGGAGTTTTAAGGAATACCAACAAGTGTGACTATTATTATTGTTAAACAAGTTTCCAAAAATGACTGACTGAAGAGCAACTGGCTCAGTGGCTAATATCATTATTATTATTTAACCTTTAATACCTCAGATTTTAAGATTAAAATCAGCCCAATAATCTGGATCCGGTAAACTCGACTGCAGGTTGATACATAAATAACTTGAATGTGACGAAGACTGTGACTTTACAAGCACTCTGGATGTAAATATTTTGTGGGCTGTTAATTATTTTTTGTTATGAACTTTTTTATGTAGATTGAAAATGTGTCACATAATTCCTGTGAATGACCTACAGTGTATTAAAAAAGTGAAGCGACTTATATATTTGTCAAGTTTTTTTATTGTCCAATTCATTTCACAGTTTCAGTTATAGAAATAGATGTTATATGTAATATGCATATATAATCATTATAAACCATTTAAAAAAAAATGTTCCTGAAAATCCTTTATACTCATACTTTTGCTTTTGTGTAACTCTAGGTTGTGTAAATCATTGTAAATTGACACATTTAATATTTTTCCACCCAGTTCCAGTTAAACCTGCATAAGATTCAATAGAAAAATGTGAAATTTGATTTTAGATTTACTTATCTGTTCCCAAAAACGTTACTGTTATGTTTATTTTTGTTTTTGCCTTTCCCATCGTTCACCTTACTGTCTTTAGGTTTTGTATTTATCAAGAGGCAACACAAAACTGAGTCTTTTTAATCCCTTTGCTGCTGAAAAAAACTTTAAATATCCTTTTAAAACTATGAAAAAAAGGGCATCAATTCATTAACTGATATCTGGAGAAACAGAAATCCAAATTAAAAAAACAATTTTAGGCTTAAATTCTAGAACAATAACATTATTTATTGATTAGTTTGCATACAAATGAAATTTTCTGTGATATTATTATCTCTGCTGATCCCGAGTGATCATAACTAAACTTTTTTTACCATGAAAACTAAACATTTATATATTAGATAATGACTGAATTTAAAAGATTTTTTTTTTAAAGAAGTGAAATTCCTTGTTGTAAACACTCAAAGGGATTCGGAAATTGAAATACTTTAAGAAAAGGTTAAGCTTTATTGATTAAAATTGGGAGAATAGAGATTCTTCCTCAATCTTTGTGTAGAAGCAGCACAGATTAATATAAGATATTAATATATATATTTTTGTTTGTTTGTTTATTTATTTATTTTTTTACTAGCTACTTAAAAGTTGAGCAGTCATCCTTAGAAACCTGTATTTTTTAAGTTTTGACATGGAAATTCTTCACAAGCCAGTTTTTCTCACTGTTCTTGATCAATTTGTCAATAAAGTTTTGAAAGGAAAAAAAAAAAATCTCGCCAGCCTCCATCTTAGAGCGCGACAGCAGAGAAGAACAGCAGAGATGGCAGACTACAGCAGCGTGGCTCCTCCGTCCTCTAATGCTGGTGGTGGAATGAACGACGCTTTTAAAGACGCTCTACAGCGAGCTAGACAGGTAAAAGCATCATCAGATTATTTAGTTATAATTTTTTCGAAGACAGAAGGAACAGAACGAGTTTGAATTATTTTAGCCTCTGAGCTCTCGCGAGGCTAAAGCTAACAGCTAACTGACGATGAGTAACGTTACGGCACACTGCAAAGTCAAAGACGTGATTGTCGAAGCGATCTAAGCTCAGCTTACAACTATAAAGAAGAAAATCTGCACAATTAACTCAACTGTTCAAGTATCTTTTAAATCCTACTGTATTTTTAACAAATCTATTAAACGGTCCTTTGTTGGTTCGACTTCCGGACCAACAAGGTAGGCCGCAATTGGAATGTCTAACTAGACGCTTAAAATAAATATATATAAAAATTCAAAGAAATGTCTCAAATCACGTGTTGATTGTTTTCTTCTAATTTCAGATCGCAGCAAAAATTGGAGGCGATGGCGTTGCGGCACCCCCAAGCAACGAATTTGGCTACGGAGGCCAGAAAAGGCCCCTGGAGGACGCTGGTGGGTATTTTCCCATGCCTAACGTGAATATCGGTCAGTGGCTCAGATGCATCTCAATCCCAGTCTATGATTAATGCTTGCTTGTATGCTTTAAAGAATGCTTATTAAATTGCTTTGAATGATTTCATAATGTTCTAATCATGCAAACCTTCAGTTTTCATGAGTTTCATAGATTTTTGTACATGTGATATGCTAAAATAAGCCTGTGTAAAACAATTATCATGTTTATATTTTTGTGTTTCTGAAACTGTTTAAAATTAAGTATGAATGGAAAATAATAAATTAACTGTAAATTAGGGAAAGTGGTTGCATTAAAAGTGTAAATGTAGGTCAGATATTTTCAGTCATGCAAGTTTATTCCAGGGTTTTTATGAACAATAAAAGCCATCAAACAGAAATGTGAAGCAGGTGGGCTGAATACTTTTTAGTGAATTAATGTAATTAACGGGACCCCTGAAAGGAAAAAGAACAATTTGATTAAAACAAGTAAAACCTTAAAACACTTGTTTCAGGAAACACTGGTCTCTAAATTCAAAGTGAAATAGAAAGAGCTTGTTCAAGTTAAACTGTATGAGATGATTAACATACAGATGTTTCAGGTGTATCATTTGCTTTAACAATTTAAATTTCAGGTTGTGTTCATGAATAACATGTTTACACATTGTTTTCAGGTCAAAGATGACATGTTGTGGTATAATCAGAGTTACTGACACTGTTTATTCTGTCTTGTTATAGATCAACCTGAGACAAAGAAAGTTGCTACAAATGATGGTAAATATTCTCTATTTGTAGTCATTTAATCTCTCAATTCAAGTGAATAGTTATGTAGTATATCATTTATACTATATCAATGTATTTTAAATGTTTTTTTTTCCAGCTTTTTCAGCGATGGGAGGAATGGGTGGTCCTCCAAGGTAGAGTGACATTTACAGGATTTTTAATCAATAACACTCAAGATTTATTATGTGTTTGATGTTTATGTCAGTATTTTTGGCACTTCCAGATCAACGTCAGAGGAGTTCAAGGTTCCAGATGGAATGGTTGGATTCAGTAAGTTTTTAATTTTTGAAGGTAACTGGTAGCATGTATTGATTTATTGGTGCTTAGTTTTTCCTCCATTTTTGTTTTTTCTAGTTATTGGGAGAGGCGGTGAACAGATTTCACGTATCCAGCAGGATTCTGGGTGTAAAATACAGATTGCCCCAGGTAGGTTTATATCATTTTGAATGAAGAAAATTGTTTGATGGGTTTAGTGTTTACATCTCTCTTTGTCCTTTAGACAGCGGAGGAATGCCAGATAGGTCTGTGACATTAACAGGAGCACCAGAATCAATCCAGTAAGTCTCCCATCTTCCTCTATGGGTTGAAAATTTAGTTTTTGGTGCAGAAACGTCAATCATTGGTGAAACATGCTAAATTTGATCCTGTCAGGGCTGCAAAGAGGTTATTGTCAGAGATAGTTGAGAAAGGACGTCCAGCTCCAGCATTCCATCACAACGATGGCCCGGGAATGACTGTTCAGGAGATTATGGTACCTGCTTCCAAAGCCGGCCTGGTCATTGGAAAGGGAGGAGAAACTATCAAAAGTCTTCAGGTGAGCGTTGGATCTAAGAAAAGGAGATGGTTTACTGCTGAAAGTTGTTTTTTCCCCCTTTTGATTAATGCAAAAAAGCAATGATTGTGGTTTGTTTTCATTTGCAGGAACGAGCTGGTGTGAAGATGGTCATGATCCAAGATGGACCCCAGAACACAGGCGCAGACAAGCCCCTCCGCATTTCAGGAGACCCCTTTAAAGTGCAGGTGAGTCAACGTGGGTCACCAGGTTTATAAATGTCTCTCCTCCCAGTCTCCTTATTTTGTTGAGCTGTAACGAGATCATCTTCTCTCTTCAGCAAGCCAAAGAGATGGTGATGGAGCTGATCAGAGACCAGGGCTTCAGAGAGCAGAGAGGCGAGTATGGTTCCAGGATCGGAGGAGGTGACAGTTTAGACGTAAGTGGTTGCCACAGTGTTTCATGTATTGTTACAGAAGAGGCTGCTGTTCCCTTTTTTTTTATAAGTGTTTCTTTTCTGGTTGTTTTAGGTTCCAGTCCCGAGGTTTGCAGTTGGAATTGTTATCGGCAGAAATGGAGAAATGATCAAGAAAATACAGAACGACACGGGCGTCCGAATTCAGTTCAAACCAGGTGAGCGGTTAGATCAGCACTTAGAAGGTAGAACTGCTGCTGTGTGTGGTCGGTGATGAGAACTCATGCACCACGCTGACATGCTGATGCATAACCCTAACCCAAATCAATCTGAGACCTGAACACACAAAGATGTTTTAAATGGTGTTTAAAGAAGTTTTATCATTCAGAATGTAGTAATTTGTGAACTGGAACTGGTTTGCGGGATCTTCAGCAGAATTCTGTCTCCCCAACAACCTGCTTCAGCTTATATGGAGGGATGCCTTGGCCAGCTGTGTGGTAATCTTTGCTGTTCTTCTTTGATCCAGATGATGGCACTACACCTGACAGGATAGCACAGATCATGGGTCCTCCTGACCAGGCTCAGCATGCAGCAGAGATCATTTCTGACCTGCTGAGGAGCGTTCAGGCTGGAGGACCCCCAGGACACGGAGGTGGCAGAGGACGAGGGCGTGGCCAGGGCAACTGGAACATGGGCCCCCCTGGTGGCCTGCAGGAGTTTTCCTTCACAGTCCCGACTATGAAGACTGGTCTGATCATTGGAAAAGGCAAGTGGTTCCAAAGTTCTGTTTAGATCTCATTTTTGAGCATTTTGTTTGAATTTGATATATAAACCTTATGGTCTTAATTTATTTAGGTGGTGAGACAATCAAAGGCATCAGCCAGCAGTCAGGAGCCAGAATCGAACTTCAAAGGAATCCTCCACCCAATGCTGACCCCAATATAAAGATGTTCACAGTCCGAGGCTCCCCTCAACAGATCGACTACGCCAGGCAGCTGGTGGAGGAAAAGATCGGGGTGCGATACAAGAACCTCCAAACTTTTTAAAGAAACTGAGTTATGAACTTCTTTTACTGAAAGTTTCCCTTTATTCTTGTTTTTAGGGGCCAGTTACACCAATGGGTGGTCCACATGGTCCTCCAGGTCCACATGGTGGACCAGGTCCACATGGTCCTCCTGGACCACCTGGACCTCCAGGGGCTCCGATGGGACCATACAACCCTGGACCATACAACCAGGGCCCTCCTGGACCACAGTAAGCACAACCTTATTTTCTTTTCTAACCTTTATTAAAGCTGTTTTCAATCTAAGAATATTTTTAAATTGGTGGTTTTATTTCCTCAGTGGTCCTCCTGCTCCGTATCAGCCTCAAGGATGGGGCAACGGGTATCCTCACTGGCAGCAGGGGCAACCTGATCCAAGTGAGTGCCTGCTAAAAGTCCACCGACTGGTTTGTCATAAGCGCTAAAAATTAACTTCTAAATAGAACTCTATGATGAATCTTCAGATAAAGCAGCAGCAGATGCCAATGCAGCAGCGTGGGCAGCTTATTACGCTCAGTACGGCCAGCAGCCGCAGCCCTCCATGACTCCAACCGGCGGCGCCCCAGGCACGGCTCAACCCAACGGCCAAGGTAACAGCAGCGCTGTTCGTCTGTTTCTAGAATAGACACATAGAACAGTGTAGTTAGAGTTACAGTCTTGCTGGTCGTTCCAGCTGAAGACAGTCTGGATTGGCTTCACCTTTAAATGACTTCTCTTTGCAGGTGGAGGACAAACCGCTGAGAATGATTCACTAATTACAAGTGCCGTTTTTTTTAACAGGTGACCCACAGGCTGCAGGTCAGAGTGGACAGACAGATTACACCAAGGCCTGGGAGGAATATTACAAGAAAATGGGTATATAAATGTAGTTTCAGTGTATATTTATTAACACAAGACAGTCTAAACAGCCACGGGGAATTAAATCCACTTCTTTTTCAGGTCTGGGTATTTGGTGGCCTGCTGTTTTTCAGTGTGCCTCCACTTTGTTTGACATTTGACCCCTGTGCTGTTTAGACTGCAAAATTTGAATTATCTGCAGGACTGAGCTGTCGACACACACGTTTTGTTTTATTGTGTAGAACATTTTAGTGTTTTTATCTGAACTGATGGCAGAGATTTGAAATGTTTCTTGACTGTTCTGTTGTTGGATATGTAAATACGTTGGTAGTTAGCTGTCTGATTTGGGGGGATGGGGTCTGTTAGGATATTAGTGATGTAAGATGTTATGGATTTGTTTTTATTTTGATGTTATTTGACAATAAACTGGATTAACACATTGTTTCCTCTGCTTTGTACAGGTCAGCAGAATCAGCCTCCTCAGGACTACACAAAAGCCTGGGAGGAGTATTACAAGAAACAAGGTTGGTACTCGAGGCTTAAAACACTTTAATCACTGTAAGAGTTTGTTTGTTATACAGAATTGACTTAATCTTCCCAAGTTTAAAAACTGTTAACGATATCCATGTGAATTAGGATCAGTTTACTGCAGTTTATAAAAGACCTCAAACCGCTGCAGCTTACGGCCACTGGATTTAGGAAATTGCTGAAAAATTCCTTTTGATGCTAAATGAATGTTTTACGGGTGGTTGACTCGTTTAGCAGCCCACTGTAGTAGTGTTGCTGTTTCACAACCACCCAATAGAAAATCAGAAGGTTTCTGACTTGCAACCCAAAGATATGGGTGGTGGGTTCGTTCCCCTTCTTATATTCTCTCCTGCCAGTTTTTTCTAGCTACTTGCCCAAAAATGGAGTTTTATGCATCAAATAACTACAATTATTGTATTTGAACATGATGGAGCAAGTTAAGAACTATAGGAAGCAACAGTAGTTTGGAAACGGTGGTTTATTTTTTAGTGAGGGAAATGTGCTATTCCTTTAGAGGGGGCGGGGCTTAAACTTTATTCTGCAGCTGGGTACTTGTGTATAGTTTTACATTGAACATCACATGTTGGAATCAGCTGGTCAGATTTTAAACTTGCAACAAACAAACACTTATTTTCAAGTTGGTTTGTGTATTTGGTTGTTACACGTCGACTTTACCATTTTATTCGCTCTATTGACCCTTCAGGTCAAGCCGCGCCTCAGGCCGCACCAGCTGCAGCGGCGCCGGCCGCTCAGCCCGGAGGCCAGCCAGACTACAGCGCTGCCTGGGCCGAATACTACCGGCAACAGGCTGCTTACTACGGCACAGCCAACCCTCAGGCCATGGGTGGAGCACCACAAGCCCCTCAGGTACACCCCTGACCTGCCTGCTACATTCACTTCCACTCAGTCATTTTGTATCATAACCACCTTCCTTCCTCAGGTCTTCACAGGGTTCCGGTGACAACTTCACAAACTTAACCAAACTACTTCCTTCCATTTTTTTAGCCTTTTATTTTGGGAAGCTGAGTTCACTGTTTCTGCTGTTAACATGCAACGTATCTTCTATGTATTTCCTCTGCACAGGGCCAGTAATGTGAAGTGGACATAAAGTAAATGCTACATTGTCGAAACAAAATCCTTTGTTAAATGTTTGGATGCAGACGCCTTGATGAAGATCTTAAATTTCCTTGGTTTGAAAGTGTTTCACATAGATGGCAGATTACCCGGCGAACACGTCCTCTTTGATTATTTTTTTTTCCTCTTCTGTTTTTATTATTATTTCTTGTAAATGCTATGTTTTTAGTGAGGTAATTATACATATGGTCATTCCAGCCCTGTATCTACATTAAATGTGGTTCGAACTCATGTTTGATAAACTGTAGACATTACCATGTAAATCATCTCAGTTTTAAAAATGCTATTGCCTGTTGTGTTTTTGCAATAAAACAAACTGAAACCTCCTGTGTTGGTAAGTTTGGGTGGTCCAAACCAAACGGGTTTAAATGAATTTCTGTATGTTTCTTTTTTTTTTTGTTTTGTTTTTGGGCAGGAGCTTGAAATTTAGACTGTGTGGGGTTTAATTGTCCTAAAAATAATTTGGAAGTTGTGCTGTCCTGTCTCTCTCCAGCTGTCTATAAGGCCTATAGAAACATGTGCGTGCAGGGATCCTGAATGGTTCTAATGTTCTTGCTGATAGACACTGTTCTCTTGCACTTCCTGTGTTCTGACATCGCTGATTGTAGCATTAGACACATTTAAGTCGTCGTATCCATGTATCGTATCTCATGCATTAACTGCGTTGCTGTGGCTCTTTGCTTTCCGCCTGGCATGCAGACATGGTTGAGCTAGTCTGCACTGTATATTTTTGCCCTGATAGTCACTTCCTCCTCCTCCACAGGCCAGATTAGAAAAAGCGGTAAGCAGATATTCTGAAACATGTACCTCAGAAAATGTGGTTTCGAGAACTGTTTTTTAGTGTTATATATATATATTTTTTGTGCTGTTCTTTTCCAGGACAGTCAGGTAAATTGCCACTGTTTGATAAAAACTGTTTGCCTTACCCGTTTTCAGTTGTGCATAATTTATTGATATATTTTTTAGTGTTTTTTGATATAAAACATTGCAAAATCCATTTTTTGCTGTGCCCATTCTGTTAGTGTTTATAAAAAAGTAGATGTCGTAGGGTCGGGGGTGGCTAAGCAGCCTCTTCATCCATCAGTTGAGCCCTCCTGTAATGTAAGTACAATCTGAGAAGTACACGCCTTTTTCATGCTTTTATAAACTGCAAAAAAGATTTAGTATTGTCAGATTTTGCCTTTTCCCCCTTTTTCTTGGGTAAGTATAAACTGTTCTGAGGAGAGGCATTTTTATAGTAACTGAATTCTTGTACCACATGTTTCTGAGACCTGTGACTGCATAACATTTCGACTCAGTCTGTATGATTTTAGATGGTGTAGGTAGGTTTTCAGTGTCGGTTTTCTGAACTGAGGATTTGAATGTGTGTACTGTTACATTGCTGGTAGGATTTGGGTTCTGCGTTCTCTATATCTGACCTGTTGAGTGTCACTGTTAGCTGATGTTTTTTCTAAAATAAATGCTATTTCATGCAACATCTTAGAAATCTCTAATTGCATAACTCCAGTGTAGCATGCTTAGGTGTTTACATTTCCCATTATAAGCATGTGGAATGCTAGTTGTGGAGGATTTTCTGATGGAGTTGTGACAGGCTGTTACATTAAAGCCAGAAGGATATTTGACTGCATTGTTCACTGATGGCAAACAGTACAATATATCTGATCTTTGCAGTGTCATCCCAGACCTTGCACCTTAGGTTCTGCTGCAATAACACAGGTAAGCGAAACCTAAGGAAACGAGTGTTTTGTTTTTCTGTCCAGTGAAATGACGTTTTTACACATGCAAAGAAATGCTTACCTGTGTTAACATGCTAAATGCATTGATGCAGAAATGTCCAGGATTTTCTCACATAAGCAGCCATATTTTGGTATGACATCCTCTGATCCATGAATTGCATGATGAGCTGTATCACCTGTTAAATGATGGTTGATTCTTAAAGTGATTTTGTTTCCCCAAAAGTTGCATCAATGGAAATGTTAATGTCGTATGTGCATATTGTTTGATAAAGGTCTCCTGGTAAGTCACAGCAACTGTTTGAAGGATGCTTTCGGTTGACACTGGTGTAAATGAATTGCATGCAATGCAAACCTGTTGCCAGAAGTTAGCAATGTGCTCAAATGTTAGGTGGAAAAAAGGGTTCAACATTTTCATTCTCTCTTTGAAATCTTGTCTGTCGTGGTGTGAATCTGCCCTTCAGTGCGATGCAAATCTGCTATTGAAACGCTGCTACCTTCTCGCTCACAGTGTTGGAGGATGCTGCAGGCTTAGATCGTAAAATCAGGCCGTGTCGTAGTTTGTCCCCCCCACAAAAAGGAGGAATCCTTTGAGTCTATCCCACTGCTGAACGTAGACCGTTCAAGAGCTCCGGTGATAAGGTAAAGCAGAAACGCAATGAAATTTCACTTCTGTGATTGCTAAGTGTTGGTGTGAAATATTTTTTCACCAGCCTGGATGTTTTTACCCATGATGCCATAGTGTATTTAGAGTTGATGGTTGTTTCTGAATGCCTTTTTAAATGTCTAACAACTTTAAGTTGGATGAGAGCAGGAACTGATACCATTTGTGACCCATGCAGTTTAATTGGCAGCAAACTTGGAGGTTATCAGTTTAAAAATCACTTTTCACTGTAGTGAACACGGTTTTTTTATTTTGATTGAGACTGTTCACGAGTTCGAGGGGGTGTAGAGGAAAAAACACGGATCATACATTAGAGGTAATCAAGGTTTCGTGTGCTGTAAAACTGGGTTTGTTTTTTTGAATTTCTGACTATTTGAAATGTTCCAATGTTCAATAAAATTGTTGAAAATCAAATGATGTTTGAGTTTTATCTGAAAATGTCAAAATAAGAGTCTTTAAAATAAAACAAATCACATTTCAAGTCTTTTCTTTTCCACATGAAACAGATTCAGACACTTTCCTTCACATGTCCAAAATCCAAGAGTCCAACAAGTCAAACTTCCACATTCATTCTGTCCTGAAGTCGTCGGTTACAGAAACACAATGAAATAACTTGGTTTATGCAGATTCTGCCTCATCCCTTCAGGCCCAAATGTTTTGACACCTGTGAACAAAATTTCCTCCCAAAGCAGCAACAGCTGGTCTAATCTTCCATTTCTGATTAAATTAGCTTTAATTCCGAAAGGATTTGGTGAAAAGTTGCTGGTTTTGGTAACTTTGTGCACAAGCTGCTGTTTACACGTTAGACTGAACGCGTTTGTGTGGGATGATTTACAACAGTAATTAACTGAAAATATTTCCAAACAGACGAGGCTTGTTAATCTCTAGTTTATTTTAAATTTAGCGTTGAGGTTTAAAAGAAAAACGTTCCCTTTTGTTTCCTCTTCACAAACAACTCAAGCCTCGTCTGATTTTGCTGCATTGCTGATGTTTATCAAGATGAGACATTTAATAAACATTTTACTGGCACAAACGTCTACAAAATAAATCCTGCATCCTTTTAACTTTCTAATAAAATAAATATTGTAAAATAATGTCTTTTAGTGTCACAAATTGCTTTTAACTGCAATAAATATGCCTTAATTTACAAAGCACAATAACTACCATCAGGTTTGAATTACAAATATTATTGCTGAGATATCGCACTGCTATGGCACTGTGAGGGGGGAGAAGGCAGCGGACCTGAATCCACAAAGCAGACATGACAGATATGAGTGGATTTCAGATTAAGACTCAACACTGATGGGAGATATAGTAACACCCAAGTTTTCTTTGGTCCAATAGTTGGCATGAACTGAACAGACACCAGGTCCATCTTCACTGTACTTGTGCCTCCAGCAGGGTGCTGGGAACCAGCTGCACCTGCGAGGGGTTGCAGCTACTGAGGGGCCGCAGGGAGTCGGCGCCCAGGTAGGCCAGCAGCAGCTCGGAGCGCCGGTGCAGCAGGTGTAGCATGTCCTCCGCCAGACTCTCCACCGAGGTGTAACGCACTTTGTCCAGATCAAAGATGTCCTTCAGGAAGTGAAACACCTGGTCCTGCAGGAGAGACCAAACTTATCAGTATCTGGATAGAAAGACGCTGTGGATTCAGTTTTGTTGACTCGGCATAAGATTTACTGTCAAGTAAAATCAAAATCCTGCATTAAAGAGTCATTTCAGTTTCTCAAACTGTTCTGAATCTTGTGATTGTGAATTAAAAAATACTAAGAACAGGATGAGACAAACATCTGGTTGTAAGAAAACTGGAAATGCAGGATGATAAACACGTTACTGAAGTGACTGAGATAAAAAAAAAAAATCTGAAACCTGAACAAGTCGGTTTCATATAAACAAAATATTTAGTTTATGCTTGAGCGTCAAAAACCATCTAGTTACAGAAACAGGATTTTAACAGCTGATGAGTTTCTACTGGGTTTCTGACCTTAAAGAAGCAGCAGAGGTCCTGCAGGGAGCTCTTTGGACCCAGGAAGCCCCAGGCCAGAACCGGACTGATCTGTTCACACACAGCGTAGAAGTGGGCGATGAAGCCGTCGGACACCTTTTGAGATGAAAACACCAAAAGACACTGAGTGATGATCATCTGAATCGTATCAACATGTTAGAAAACACGTACCTTCATGTGTTGTCTCTTCTGCTTCAGCACTGACCAACAGCTGGACGCCACGGCCTGGGAAATGACCACAAAATCTAAATAAACACGGGCCTGGAAAGATTTATCTACGAAATCCTGCAGAAGCCTCATTTTTTCTTACCGTCTCTTTGAAGGAGCTGTTCAGCCACCGATTGTTGATTACGTTCTGGATCGAGATCGGAGGATTCTCCAGGTCCTCGAAAGAGTCCATCAGGATAAAGTCCAGAACAACATCATAAAAGTTCAAATGCTTAACCTGGATAGTTAGAAGGTTTAAAGTCTGGTCAGACGCTGTTGTTGTTCTTTGGAGAAATCCCATGTTGTTTCATTGATTAAATAAATCAAACGAACCCCTCGTGAAGCCAGTTCCATCTTTGTATCCTCCCAGTGTTCGTTCTGCTCCAGGAAGAAGATCAGCTCCTCAAATACTTCCTCAAACCTCTTCGGACTCTGAAGAATAAACACAGTTTAGAGAATCCCGAACATCCAGGAGATTTTACTGGCTTCACGTGTTTTTACACTGACCTTGTGAGCTTTGGTGATGATGGAAGACAGGATTTTCTTTCCAGTGTCGGCTAGAAACATCCGGGTCGTTCTGTCGCACAAAGTGAGCTGGAGACAAAATGACAGTTTTACTACAAACAGTCTAAACGTGATAATATCCCGCTTCACTCCACAGTTGGAAACAGATCTTTAAACTGGGATACATGTACCTGACACGCCTGCCGAACACAGTGCAACTTGGCCAGAAAATCCAAGTCACCCAGACACTCCAGTATCTCAGTTCTGACAAACACAAGCAAAAACATGGAGACAAAACTTCTCCTGTCACTAACAGACGTGACTGAGCTGATATCAGGCTCATAAAGGTTCAGGAGTTTCTTCTGTGTTTCACGTCTTACCGAATCACCCTGCAGGAGATCTTTCCCTCTTCAGCCATCTGCAGCGCCTCCTCGTAAAAAGGATGATGCCTCAGAGCAAAAGCAATCCTCAGCTCTCTGTGCTCCGACAGCTGAGGCTGTGGATGAAGAAACACGTTATGGATTATACAGAGATGTTTTCTTCTCTGCCACTGAAACCCTAAAACCAGACTCAGTTAAGCTCCATCTCTACTGTCTGAGGCCATTTCAAGAAATTCAGTGAATAATCTGAGTAGACAAATTACTCTGAACAGCTACTTTATTTTTAAACTCTGTGGGCCAAGCGAACAAGCAGCACCGGATACTCAGCTCAAGCCCCCACAGAGACCTAATGAGAAAAGAAGATAAAGTGCGTTCTAGTAAACAGCAGGTGGTGATCCAGCCGGAAGATCACAGCATTCCAGGTCAAACTGCTACTGCCGCTCGACGGGGTTCCTGCTGCATCCAAAACCAGGTTCAAACAAAGGAACCAGACCTTGAAAATATCATCAATCACTATCAAGTTATTAATAGACTGTTTAACACAAATGGTTACATTTGATCAGATCTTTGCTCAGAGAAACAAAGAGTGTTTAAACCAAAGGGTTTAGTGTTGGTTTCACCTCAGCAGCAGAGACAAACGAGTCAGTGGAAGCGATACTGATGCTGTCTCTCAGACAGACGTCGTCCAGTTCGTCTCTGGCCAACAGGTCTGCAATCTGATCTGTAAGCGACAGTTTGCAAACTTGTTCACACATCTTAATACGTCGGAATATATATTTCTATCTGACACAAACTGGAGAAAAGTCTTTGGGGTGATTTTAAAATCCCGTTGAAGCACACAAGAGCAACTGTCTCCAAACTTTATGCAACTAAATTTGATGTATGTGAAAGTGATCAAGCATTAAGCTGATAAAGAATCTTTAAAAGTCCAGTAAAAAGCCTGTAAATGCTGCTAGTCAGAGAATCTTTCACAAGCTTTAACACTGCAAGGAAACTTCACTATGGATTAAACCGTTCTGGATACATTTTCTTATGTAACACTGTATGAGTGACTCACCCTGGCTGTCACTGTGGGATGAAGGCTCAGACATTCCTAACACTCCTTCAAACTCCTCCTGCAAGCGATAAGCTCTCTGCAGCAGAGACTTCAGCCGGTGGATAAACTCAGCACTGATCACGTCCTGGACACAAACAACGAGAGGCAGATCTATAACTTTACATCTCATATGTAAAAACTCTTTAAATTAAAGTCAAAGAAGCAGAAGGACAGCTGTTCTCTTCTTGCTCAAGTTCCTCTGTGACTAATTGTTTGTGGGCGGCACATATAAAACCACAACATTCCTAAAAAGATTTCAATAAAATGAACTTGTTTCTTCTTTAATCATCAGCAGGTCCTACTTCCTCTAGTGTTCCAAGCAAACAGGAATATGGAAACTTGTCATCATTTTATGAGAGTTTGAGGTGTTTCTTGCCTCCATGCTCTGCTCAGCAATAGCATCTCCAGCTCCTATTTTCACTGACGTGCAGCTTGTGTCGTCTTCAGCCAGCCTGCTCCTGAATGTTAATGCTTCCTCCCAGCGCTGCAGAGCCTCTTCGAATAAATCCATGCCTGAAAAACAGCAAATAATTATTTTTTTTAAAAGAAAATTTAAATAATTGCATAAACTTTTATAGTTCTGAAGTGTTTATGCTGTCCATCACAGTGAGGTTACAGGATAAGTGAGTCTCTTTACCCATGAGGTAGAGATTTTCAGGTGTGACGGCTAAGTTGACCACACTGCAGACGTCAGCGTCACCCACTCCGTCCCAACAGGTGGATTCATCTGCGCAGGTGCTGCTGCTGGATGAGTTCACGCTTTTTACCTGTAAACAGAAGCAGAACACGTTCACACAGCCGACACGATCTGCAGACTAACTCCTATAAACAAACATCTAACGATTAATCTCACTTACAGACCGAGTCAAATCTAACCAATAACATCTGAAATAATTGGAAAACCTGAAAAGAAAAAAATTCTCTCGTCTTTTTTTTTATAGATATGGAAGCTCAACAGTAGTTTTGATATAAATGCATCTTATCTAGGCCTGGATGCTTCCAGATAAAACGCTGTAGGTTAGTCTTACCGAGGTCAGGCTCATCAGAGACCCAGACAGTTTTCTGTAATCTCTTGTCGAGAGAACCAACCCAGAACCAGTTGAGCAGTTTTTATTTGAGTTGAGGGAGACACTGATATTCTGGCTGGTGTTATCTGGAGAGATAAAAGTTAAAAAGATAACAGAAATGAAAGTCCGAACACAGAAGGACTGTTGTGTCTCATGCGTGAAACAAAACTGCAGAAGTCCAACATGAATATCTGAAGACAGCAGTAGGTTTTTAATTGTGTTTTAAATATTTACTTTCTCTGAACCCAAATATAGTATAATAAACACAATAATTAACACAGTGAAGTGGAAGGTTTTGGTAATTGATGACGAAAAAAGGAGAAGTATTCTAGGATCAGGAAATCTCACCGTTCTCTGCAGAGGCCGGGGCGTAAACCTCCAAACCAGCCTGCTCCCACGGTGGCGAGGAACCCTTCTTCCTGCCCTTCCTTCTCTGAAAACGCCGTGCGAGGAGGAGGAGCGAGAAGGTACCGAAGGCAGTGGCTGCCACCAGTTTCTTGGTGCTGGAGCTGACGCTCACCTGAAGGACAGACATCTAACAAGAGTTAAATACAATCCCAGTTCAAAATCTATTTGAGTTTTTCTTATATGAAATGTAAATCAAGAAAGATTTCTCCATAGAGAATAAACAAAACACTTTCATAGCTTTATTTTGTTTACTTTTATTTACAAAACAGAGGCTTGTCAGTCATAACGACTGTGATATTAACAATAGTATCAAAAATCATCGACATGATGTGATGATTTTACATATACAATTTTGAGAATAACTCATTTTTTTTAATTAGTTGAATGTTATAATGCTAAACGTGGACTGGAAAAATCCTACAAATCACATTTTATATTAAATGATAAATAATAATAATAATAATAATAATAATAATAATAATAATAATAATAATAATAATAATAATATGGATAATTATTTTGATCCAACGGCAGATAAATGGGAAAGAACAGAGGAGAAACTGTTTACCTAAAGATAAACAAAGTAAAACTGTATCTTTACTTCAAACGACGACACAAACAGAAAAACTTTATCATTTAGATTTTTCTGCTTCGCCGCTCCCCATAACAATTCACAGCAACATAGATGATCAGATAAAAACCCTGAAAGATCAGGATGAGTTATTGGTGCTGCACATCTTCAATGTAGTGTTCATCAGCTCCTGCCAGACTACCCGATACCAGACCCGCTCCATGACTCACATCAAACAAACACTAATACCCTTCTTGTGAAACACAGCAGCATGTGAGTAACTAATGGAAAATACAAGACTGTCATCACTCTAAAGGGCACGAAGGAAAGCAAATAGGAGATCCTCACGAGAATGACTCCTCCCACAGGGAAATTTCAGGCCCTAATTTACAAGAAATCGCCTTTAATTTGAAAAACCAGAAACAGACATTTTGTTTTCTTCTTGATCTATTAAGCTGACTAGCTTGCAGATTAGCAATTTTGATTTCCACAAAACTTTCAGCCAATTTTAAACACACTAGACCTTTTTGGACAACTAGTTCTACTTCACAATGACACATTTCTACATCTAAAACAAATAAATACCTCAATCATAGAGTTGATAAAACATTGTTTTTGTTTTCTAAAAATTGATATGGATAAAAAGCATTTGGAAGAACAACAAGATACTCTAAATAGATCCCAGTGAGAACTAAGTAATACTTTCAGACACTTGCTCACCTGTGCCAGGGAGCTGTAGACGGACAGAGGAAGGTCAACCATTCGCAGGGCAGCAGTCTTAACAGACAGCTGAGAGCTTGTGAGGGTCTCATGTGTCATTGTGGCGCTCTATCCATGACTTGGCAACAACTTCATCCTCATCATCATTCCACTGCAGCTGAGGAGGACGAGACGAGAGAAGATTTAACCTCAGACTCAGGAGAGGATAAAATGACACTGTTACATAAAACCTGTACGTGCAGCTCCCTGAGCTGCTCAAACTTAAAGCACTTTCAACACAAACAAGTAAATATTGTCAAATTATTCTCTGATTATAGTTTACAAACTGTTAAAGAGCTAACAGGAAACTTAGGAACATAAGAAAAGCCTACCTACAAAGCAGGTGTGTGAATAAATGGTTTATCTTACTGATATCACTGAACTGTCACCCCTGAATAACTACAAACAGCATCCAGTACAGTTTCTATAAGAACCTGGTCCACATAGACCAAAGCTTGGAGCTGAGTCTGCTATTGTTATTGTTACTTATTTTGTTTTTTAATTCATTTTAAGGTAAGGTATAAGGTATGTGTAAATTATTTTTAAACAAAATCTAAATAACGGTTTGGACTGAACTTTAATAGTGACTCAGCACATATTATTTGACTATTAAACACGTTTATTATTTACATAAAGAGTCGTGTATACAATTTATGTTAGACATTATTTCATTACCTGTATTTATAAACTTACAGCATGAAGCAGTAAAAAGGCCGAAACGTCAAATAAAATTAGCTTTAATAACAACAAAGTCGTTTTCCTATGAATGATAATTTTTTTCAGAGATTCTAAAACCTTCTATTACAGAAAAATGCATTCAGGAGACATGAAAACAAGTCATTCTGGAAGAGTCGGAGCTCAGATAAAGACTGAAGCACATGCTTCACAAATGACCAGTTTATCGGCCTGCCTGAGAAGCTAAAGGCTAACTCAGATAGCCGGATACCTAAATTACTTCACTTAACCAAAAACCAAACAGTCTCTGGTGTTTTTTCTTAGCCAGTCCGGTTTTCAAATTTAAAACTGTAAAAACATAAGAAATATCACCAGTACTTGCTGAGATTTCCCTCACTGACAGCTCTGTTCGCTCCTCCGATTGACCTCAGTTACTGACGAATGAAGGACTTGCTCGAGCCGCAAGGATGTGCGCATCCGGTTTGGCTTTCAAAATAAAAGTACTCATACGGTATTTCATAACTCTGTGGCGTTTAAAGAATTTTAGCACCCCTATTTGGTATTTGTGGAGTATTACACTTTGTGTCCGAGTACAGAAGATAACAGTCATGGCTAGAAGTATTTAGAATTACATAAATATTGGTTTGCACAAACTTTGCTGCTTCAGTTTTTATGATAGGAATCTGCATAAACTCCAGAATCTTATGAAGATCAGATGGATTGCCAAGTCCTTCTTTGTCATGAAAATGGACTTATTCCCCCCAAAAAATTTCCACTGCAAGTCATTGCTGCTATAAAAAGACCTGCTGAGACCATTTCAATAATCTTCTCACTAACACAGGTGAGAATGTTGATGTGCACAAGGTTGGAGATCATGATGTCATGCTGACTGAGTTAGAATAGCAGACTGAATGTATTAAAAGGAGGGTGATGCTTGAAATCATTGTTCTTCCTGTTAACCACATTTACCTGTGAAAAAACATGTGCAGATATTATTTTTGCATAAAAAGAACTTCACAGGCAGAATATTGTTGCTACTAAGATGCATCTAAATCAAACATTTATTGGCTCATCAGGAACTTCAAGGAAAGAAGTTCAGTTGTTGTGAAGAAGCTTCAGGGTGCCCACAAAAGTCCAGCAAGTGCCAAGACCATCTCCTAAAGGTGATTCAGCTGCGGGACCGGCGGGCCACAAGTGCAGAGCTGCTCAGAAATTGCATCAGGCAAGTGTAAGAACATCTGCACACAGTGAGGCGAAGACTTTTGGAAGATGGTCTGCAATCATCATTTGGACATTATATACATTTCTCGTGAGATTTAGGCTTTCATGTAATGAGAGATCTAAAACCATGTCAACCTTACAGCTCAAAGAACCTAGAAGCTATAAACTCAGTCCATGAAATGAGAGTGGTCAAGCAAATGTTGATGCATTGGGATGAAGCTCTGCCTATAATGTTGTTTAGCTGTCATTTACAGTCGGGCGGATATGTGCGATATCAGACTTCCGTTATCAGACTTGTGGGTTCTAGGCCAGAATCTCTTAGAGAGAACAAACATTACTGATAGGCTGTAGCCACCACTTTAATCTAAACACTCATTCATGAGGAGATCAACTATCTGAAATTAAGTTATAATCATTTGTCACTGTGGCAAGTTTATTCAAACAAAGGTGAAGTAATGTTAACTTAGAAACCTAGAAATCCCCCACATGCAATACCATCAGTCCTGTATCATGCCAGCAGTAAAGCATCCTGAGAACATTCATGTGTAATGCTTCTCATCCAATGGAGTCAGCTCATTCCCAATTTTGCCAAAAAACACAGCCATGAATAAAGAATGATACCAATACATCTTCCAACCATCCAAGAACAGTTTGGTGAAGAACAATTTGTCTTTTCCAGCACGATGGAGCTCCAGGCCATGAAAACAAACTGAAAACTAAGTGGGAACAAAACATTGAAATTTTGAAAATGCATCATTAGATCTTTTGTCATACCTTTAAAAGGTTGAGGTTATAATATTGTTTATATTTATGTGAAATATATTTTCAAACTTTAAACATATTTGTCACATTATGTTACTTTTAATGTCTAGATAGAATCTAACCAACGTTTGATGGTGATGAAGGAACATCTAAGAGCTTTTGGATCTGAGTGACATTTCATCTCTTTTCACACCAGATGGCACTTGGGATGGGATAACTGCTCATTTTCTTAATTATCAGCTGATTTTTTTTTTGACATTTTAAGGTTCATTCATCCTTAACTAAGTACCTTTAGGTGCATTATTATCAATAATCCCTTATAGCAATTCTTTTGATCTAATTTTCAGAAATTTTAATGACATGTTGTTTATTATTTTTTGTAGAACATGATAATTATTAATTGCAAGTACCAGTCTCATTGCGATACAGTTAAAAATGTGCAACATAATGTTGTTAAAATAATTTAGAGAGAATATAATCTTGTGCAGGACGGGGCGGATTTAGACATTTTAAACCGGAAAGGGGCGTGGTCAGTTGTAACGTTAGCAACCACGCTGAGGGACGGGAGCGTTCTCGCTACTGTGAAGGATCATCTTCTTGGGAAATATTTCTAAATACAGATTAAATCTATGTCCGAGATGTGAGGAAGTGTTGGATCTACTATTGAAGCGGCGTGTCTTGTTATCAAACAGGTACGGACAGAGTCTGATGTCATTTGTGGATGCTGCTGACTCCTGATCATCCGTAACCTTAGCTAGCTAATCGATTAGCATCGTCGTAGCGATGTTGTTATTAATGAGGAACCGAAACACCAAAACGTTTGAATTTGTGTTTAAGCCGCATATATTTACGGTTTGTTTGTAGTTGTTATTGCTAACACTAACTTGTAACACTAGCAATGAATACAGTGAGTAGTTGGTGCCAGCGGGCTAATGCTAACAGCGAAATATCGCCAGTCAGCCTGTGACGCCTCGTAATTTTGACAGCTCACTTTGAAGAGCAATGGACGAGGCCAAAGCCACACACTTCTGCAATATGCCTTGAATGTATTTGAAATAGGAGAAAATCACTTCCTCCTTGAGCTATATGGTAAAACGGAAGTTTTTTTAAGTTATAAAATTAGCTTTCTGTAACTATTTCTGATTGGCTTCCAGGTAACGACGCTCACGTTTTCTGCACAAAGGTTTTTGTTAACCTGTTGTGGACCGTCTATGTTGATCTGACGAATTATATAGATATATATTTGTGTGTCTAGATCACCTTGAAGATTAATTGTATTAATTCTTATTTAAACGTGTGTTATTTGGTGTTACTGAACATTGAATTCGGCTGTAAAAACGTGTTTTATTTTCATTTTGTCCGATGGCGCCACCCTAAATCTACCACTCCTTTGTAGTTTATTTAACTGTGCCAGATCAGGCATTTACATTATTACTCTAATCTAATCTATTTCATTTCCTTCAATAAATAACTGTTCAAGTGCAGAATTAAGATATAAATAACTGCTTAAAGTCATATAAATGACTGGTTTGGCCATTTTAACTGATATATATTTTTTGTATTTTTCTTGTTTAGATCAATAATTAGAGGAGGTTTTAAACAATTATTTAAGAGAGGAGAAAATCACAGCTTTGTCTCTTGTTATTGGCATGTTTCCTAGTAATAGATCTTTGTTTTATCACTTAGACATTTTTAAATCAATGTTTGATCGAGCTATTGACTGAAATGTTACCTGTAAAGAGACATACAGCTTTTTTAAAATACACTGAACAGCCAACGGTTTATCTTTAAGATGTAACTTAATAACTTCTTGCATCATTCTCTACTTTAAATTTCATATAATTTGGGAAAGCTGTCAAATAGCTGCAGCAGTGTGAAGATTGACCTTATTCCCATATGCAAAGTGGGAAAAAACGGTAGAAAAACTTGGAATCACGGAAAGCACAGACATGTCAGAAATCTACTTTAGTGCAGAAGTAAAGTACATCTACTTGGTTGCTATCAACCCCTGGTATTCAGTGTCCTGGAATGTTCTTATGTGGCCCATGTCGATAGTGAAAGAACAGTTTGTATTGGTGAAATAGTTTGCATAGATGTTCCTTTCATTCCGTGGAGGCTCCATAGTGAAATCACCAGCTAATAAGATCTTCCTGTGTTGTTCGAGCTGTACTTGCAGCTGCAGGGACATCAAGTTTATTTCCTCTGACCATTTGAACTTTGCCTCCAGAGTTCAGTGCAAAGTACACGAGAGTAATAAAATAAAGTCAAATTGTCGTCGACCACATATTGTTTTTTTTGTTTGTGTGAAAAGCAATTTTCCTTCCAAATAACCTGCAGATAAAAAAAAATCTAAAAGTGTGAACGTGTCCTTCTTTTTACAGATATAATGGGCTAAAAAGAACAAATAGTAATAATACATGATGGCAACACAAAAAAGATAAATATTTAAAAACCCCTGTAGGAGGAATAGAAACTAGATTTGAAGACTTTTGTTCAGGAGTGTTATGGTTTAGGTTTTTTCTCAGTCTTTCTGCTTCCTGTGGTAGCTGATAAACCCGTTTTATTCCTTTCTGTCTGCACTCATCCAACCCTTCTGCTGGATTTAGCTTTCCCATTTAACCGCCACTAATGGAAATTGGGTGTGAGCATAGATTAATGCGCTGCATGGCTGGTGTGACTTTCACATTCAGTTCTGTGTGTCGGCGCATCATTCCTTTGCACATTTTTTAACGTCAGTGACTGCTAACCTGGCTGGAAAGAGCAGGAACTCGGATAAAACATTTCCATACCGCAGCCCCATGGGTTTGGTTGCACCACCAAAAGGGCTGATCCAGGAGTCTCAACACAGTGTGTCGTTAAGGTGCACACATTCAAATGTAGCAGTGGTCACACACTGCAGGTTCTGAGCTATTGACAACTGCTTGTTGATTTATTGCTTTGCAAATCAGTGGCTGCTTGATTTTAAGTCAAGTAGGTGAGGAAGAGCCTGTCACGTGTGATGATGACTCAGGTTACGGTAACCTGATGATTGTGTTTGTCCTCAGTGCATTTCTTTAAGTGCATTTTCTTGTCCTTTGGCAGGTATCAGGGACAGGGCCGTTAACAGTCATTTCAACAAAATCTCCTTGGTTATTTTATAAATTTAAGCTCAGGAAGTTACGCAGATTCAAATACATTTTTTGTGCTCTGTGTTTTTTTCATATTCTCAGTAGTGAGCGATGCCACCGGCATCCAGCTGTGACTGCCCCCACCTGGACTGCGTGGGGGAGATCACCAAGGAGGAACTCATCGAGAAATCCCATGTGAGTAACTTGACTTAGAGTTGGATTTATTTAGTTTTGTTGCATTTCTGTGTTTTGATTTAACCTGAGCATCCTCACATGATCTTTTCAGGGCCAATGTCAAGACTGTAAAGTCAGAGGACCAAATCTGTGGGCATGTTTGGAGGTAAGGCGATGCTTTTCAGTAAATGTGTTGCTCTGACTGTGTGAAATACAACCTCATAACTCTTTGTCCCTGTTTTTTTTTTTAAATAACCTCCTGGTATCTGTATCTTCCAGAATGGCTGTGCGTATGTGGGCTGTGGAGAATCTCACGCTGACCACAGCACCGTCCACTCACAGGTGAGACATTCCAAATGCAGTTCAGCTATGAAAGGGTTACGACTGAGTGGAAAGAGAGATGAAGGTGAAGATGGCTTGACTGTGATGTTCAGCTGGAAACAGATTAAAAGATGAGGGATAAGTAGGGGCACAGATGGAAGTCCCAGACATGAATACCACATCAGAGTCCCGAGAGCCATTACTTTCAATAAAACTACCTCCTCTAACTTTCACGCTACATTTATTTTTAACATTTTCTCTGTATGATCACAGAGCTACATGTGCGTCTTTAAGCTTTTTGAAGTTCACGTGTTGTGAAGAAAAACCCTCTAGGCTGAGTTTCTGTGCCCACGTCTCCACGTTCGCTTCAGTTTCAGCAGTGGATCATTCATTATTAATTGCCGTTCCTCCGGGAAGTGGGAGAGATTCACTAACGCTGTCAGTTCCATGGTTACAGGATCTACTTTAACGGCTCTGCACTTTCCTCAGCCTCTTGTGCTGCTGCTGTTGTTGACTAAGGCTTTTCCCTCAGCACGCTGGGGCCGAAGGGGGTTAGCAGTAAAGAACGATTAAAAGACAAACCTGTAATTTGCTGAACAGCATTTACATCAACGATCTCGTCTTTAGTTAGAAAGATGCGGTGCTGAGTTGGTTAGAAGCCAACATTTGTGTGTTTTTATTGGAAGGTATATTTAAATCTTTTAGGAATGGTGCCTGTGCTTAATTAGAGCCGTGGAAGCCCCGAAGGAAGGAAACATTTGAATCTCAAGCAGCAGGTGTAACAGATCTGATTCCTGTTAGTAATGAGGAGGAACACAAGAGATGCATTCTAAGATTTTCTGTGCTAATGTAGTTTAACCAACTAGTTTTACATGATAAAGGACATTTAATGAAAACATCTTCACTATCAGCAGTGATGTTAGTGTCTGTTGATGGAGGTTTTTGATCAGAGGTTCAGACAGTTTGTTGAACCGACTCCTCCCACACTGAAGCTGATGTTCGATCGTGACCAGGCCTCCACTAAAAATATCATATCTGTTCTTATTTTGGTTATTTGTGTACATGACAAACAAGTTGTCAGAGGTTTTCCAGTTTGTTCCACTTTCTAACATACTGTATTTTCACATTAAAGATGTCAGAGGTGAAATGACACACCAAACCTTATTAGGGTAAAAAAACAAGTCTGTAGTCTGTGTTATTGTGGCTCAGCTTTCTTTTCATAAATGATTTAAAAGGAGGGGAGTTTGGGCGCTTTGCTCCAAATGGTGTGATGCCTTTGCCAAATCTGCCCTGCCCCACTGTGCAAAGGCTAATGCACGCCTGATGAATAATACAAGGTCTGCTGGTTGGCTGCTGCTCACGTTCAGTCTCGTGTCGAGCTGGTTGTCAGAGCAGCAGCTGGTCATCAGGAATCGGCCATGTTTCCTTCCCTGCAGGATCTGCCTCCACCTGAATCTCATGAGGTTAAACGCACTCTGTGGTAGTAAATTTGACTTCTCATAAAGGAGGAATACATTTTTACTTGAAACAGTCTCTAAGGCCCTGGGCCACAGCCTGGGGGGAGAGTGGCTGACAGCCAGCTGGAGGGTTGTCGGATTGATTCCAGGTTCTCCCTCCAGGACTCCTTTTGAAAAAAGATCATTTAGCTCTTAATGAGACGTTCCTAGTTAAACAAAGATCTAATTAAGAGGTTTGTATTTCATTAAAAAAATACAATTAAAAATTCACACTTGAAGGTTTTGAGTGGAAGCAGTTAGGAAGATCATCAGCAGCACGGTTTGTACATTTGTTAGATAATAAGATCAACTTGTGTTTGGGAAGCTTTAATCTGGCTGACCGTCTGGAAAATGACGTTTTACCGTTTCCTACCTGCTAGTTAAGGATTTAAAGAATCGTTCCTTTTTTAGATGGAGGTGTGAGAAGCACTTCTGAGTTCTGAGTTTGGAGACTCGGAGGATTTGTGATGGAAGAGCGAAGCTGCAAATATTTTTCACAACAAGGCTAGAAGAGGAAAAACAATTTCAAGTATATTTTATATTGAAACTTTTGGATCCGTCCTTATTTATGCATCAGTTATTTATTTTCTCACAACGTTATCAGAGCTGCAGATCATCTGTGTGGTATCACGGCTTGTTGTCGTTGCATCACGGCTCATCTGATAAAAACATTTCACTCTGTTGCATTTGGCTTAAACAGTTCTGAAGTATTTGAAGTTTGAGTTGTTTGAGATGGAGAAACTTTGCCCATGTTAAACCCTCCAATCTTCTCTGACCACTGTCAACAACATGCTAAATGCTAACTACCAGTACGTCTTGTATAATGTTTTGCCTTTATATAAACGTGTTTGCAGGAGACGAGGCACAGCCTCACAGTGAATCTGACGACACTTCGAGTGTGGTGCTACGCTTGTGGCAAAGAAGTTTTCCTGGAGCGGAAACTTGGTCCTCACTCGCCCCAGTCCAGCGTCAAGTCCCTCCCTTTACCTCAGACTGCAGTTCAGGTTGGAGCCTCTTTTTCCTGAGGAAACATCTTACAGTTCACTTTGTGTTAGAAAGCAGGTTAATGAATTCAGCAGAATATTTTGGGTTAAATTACAGGCTCACTGTGACTTTAATCCCACCAGTCGTGACGTGGATTCGTTTAACAATCTTTATATGTTGTTGTTGCTTTAGGACACCAACAGGGTCCCTGGGAGTCCAACTTCTCTGAGAGTGCCCTCTAATGGAGGTTATGAAGACCTGGACATGGAGACAGAAGAAGAAGATGACCTACGAACCAGAGGTGAGCTTTCACAAGAAAACCTATTAGATGTTCATTCCTAGTATTCTGTGTTCTTATCACCTGTCTCAATACCTGCAGGTACATCTCACATAATGTTTATTGCAACTCGGTCACAGAAATACTGTCTGTTGTGAAAATATATATTTTAAAGGGCAAAACCAATATTAGGAAAATAATAAAGTCTTTTTTAATATTCATATCAAACATTCCACATATATTTACTGATTTCACTTATTACCCAGTTTAAATTCAAATAATCTTTTAGACTGAAATGACTAAAAAAAAAATCTTCCCTCTTGATCCAAGTTTGACAAAATATAAAAATGGAGACCTGAATGAAATATAGGAGCACAAAAATCAGCAGCTGGGTGAGTTCAAAGCAGAAGCTGTGATTGGAATAGAAAAGATGAGTGGATTTCATTTGTAACGGATCTGACAAGCCAAGAAGTCTTCAAAGAACTGAAGCTGATGAGCGTGTTGCCTCATCCCTCCTCAAGTCGTCCACCACCAGTTCCACCCCAGCAACCAGCTGAAACAACCTTCCAGAAAAAAAAAAGCACTAAATTTAATAATTATTTGCACATAACTGAGAATCTAAAAATACTTTTCAATTTTCTTTATCTGATTGTTAATATTTTTTTTTACTTCTTAACCTGTGCAGACCTGACGGTTTCTGCCTGACAACGATTGCTTTGCCCGATGCCGTACTTGCATCAGGGTTCATCTGCAGGACTTCATGTGGTTTGCAGTTGCATCCGATGTGCACGTTTAACCTATAAACATGTGATAAACACATGCTCGAGCAGGTGTTTTAATGCTGATTCTGATCTCAGCATCACTCCTTACAAGGATACATAGGTGACGTGCACAAGTCCACACTGGTGTTTTAAGAAAAGACCTGGAAAATGTCTGCAGACCTCCAGAAATCCTCTTCAGCTGTATTTTATACGAGACTCGATAACGTCTGCAGTTGTGGAGGTCGGCGTTCACCAGATAAACAGCTTAACTGATGTATATTATTTTACTTCTGTGACCGTTTTATAATACATTTGTTGGAAGGGGCTTGTTTTAACTTCTGCGGTGGACTCGGTCTCTTTCAGGTCTGACAGGGCTGAAGAACATAGGTAACACCTGCTACATGAACGCTGCCCTCCAGGCTCTATCTAACTGGTGAGATTCACCCCCCCAACTCCCCAAACTTTGTTCCTTTTCTTCCTGTTACTTTCATCCCGTTCGTCACACTTTCAGCACTATTTTTTTCTATAACCATTTACTGTTTTATTCACCGTCTGCTTTCTTCTTGCCGACTGTGTGAAATAACTACGGCTCTGTTCATTTGGGAGATTGATGGCTGAGTGAGAATTGGTGCAGTGCAGCATTTGAGAAGCCAGAAATGGCCTTTTGTAGTTCCCTGTGGGCCCTTCTGTTACAATCAACACCTGTTCTTTCCCCCTTCTCTTCTGACACTCCTCCATCTTTTTACATTTCTCACCTCCCCTTTCACAGTCCTCTCCTTTTTCTTAAACTGTCGATCCTTAAAATAAAGCTTACCATGGATACAAGTCAAAATGTGTAAAGATCTGGGTCACAATGTGCCATCTAAATCACACTCCAAAAATAGAAGGATCTGAGTCACGCAGCTGCAAGAAGAGGAACGTTTTCTGAAACTTTTATTGTGATGTCTGTGTGAGTGTTCCTCCTCTCAGTTACTGTAGGTCAGCGTTCAGTCTGAAGGGCTCGTCTGCCAGAGGAAGGGAACGCTCAGTGCCTTTTTCATACTCTGTTTAGTCCCAGTTTCATTTTTTGTTAGTTGTATCCCTTAAAATGATTTTCATATTAGTTAATCTACCATCTTGAGGGTTTTCATGCGTGGCACAGAACGTCTAGTAACTGGTATTATCAATGTACAAGTGAAATAAGGTCTTAGTTGAATTAAAAACAGGTGTTTTAATGAATGAATGCAAAATATCTTTTTCTTTTTGGGTAACTTTGTGAATGCAGTTGCATAAACGTTCTGTTAAATTATTTTGGTTTGAACTAAAGCTGTATAAAACTGTAAAATGAAAAGTTAGCAATATGTTTATTTGTTGTCCTAATTATACAATACTTGTTATTTATACATATAAATATTTTCCTGTATTCTTTAAAATTGTATTTTTTGGCTGCATGTGAATGTGATTGCTCTTTTCTTTGCAGTCCACCCCTGACACAGTTTTTTCTTGAATGTGGCGGCCTGGTAAGAACAGACAAGAAGCCCGCTCTCTGTAAAAGCTACCAGAAGCTGGTGTCAGAGTTGTGGAACAAGAACAGGTAGTTATTTCCTGCTTTTTTTTATTCTAAAATTCCGAATATACGTAAACAAGTCTAGATAATTCTTTCAATGTGCCCGTAAACAAGGATCACAGTGAGACAGCTGCCTTTCAAAACCTTTTTTGTGTGAAATTTCTCACTTCAGTGTTCAGTATGTAACAGTATCACTGTTTTTATTCAGGCAGTTTTTTTCCCTTCACATTTCAGACCTTCCTATGTGGTTCCAACCAACTTGTTCCAGGGAATCAAAGCCATAAACCCCATGTTTAGAGGGTATTCTCAGCAGGTGAGTTAACTCAGATGATGAAATTACTGTGTAACTTAGCTTTTTTTTATAAAAGAAAACTTTTCTCATAACGGTTTCTCTCTTCAGCATGGTGCAGTGAATCTTTTAAACAGATTGAGTGTTTTCTACTAAAAATATTTTGTTGGTATTCTGTTTAAATGTTTCTAATCTAAGTGATGTTTGTGTTAATGTTTGTGTGTCTTAAAATATGCTAAAAGGAGTGTTTTTTTTATCTCTATCTGTTAAACACTAGTATTTTGTCTTTGAGAGTTTTTCCTCGGGGTGTAAAATCATTTCTCAGCTGAAGGTCATTATAATCTCACATTAATCTCATTGAATTGTTTGCATTCTATTTTCTAATTCTAAAATCCCAAAACTCGTGTCTAAAGGGGAGTGATTTGATTTGATCTAATGAGTTTTATTAAAGCAAAGTTTTATTGACAGCTGACATGAAGGATTTTAAAGACATTGTTTTTGAGCTGTGTACACATGAAAGAGTTTTAGAATCCTGAAGAGTGAAATGATCATTTTCCTTCCTTCCTCTTGGTTCGCCAGAATTTGTTTAGAAGAGTAAGGTGAGGAATATTCATTCGTTACACTATGTTTGGCTGCAGAGCTTTGAATTTAGTATTCTTATGAATAAAGATGACGTTCCTGCTCCCGGGAGAGGAGAGTTAATTTGGCTTGAAGAAGGAGATTGGATTTCTGAGGTTTGTTAAGTTTAGTTACACATTCATGAGTGCCGGGATTTAGATTTTGTGATTCAGAATAATGAGGAAAAAAGTGGTTATTGTATGTAAATTTGGTAGAGGTTAAGTTTGGGGAACGTTTCTGTGTTGATTAATCAAAATTGCTGAGTTATTTGTTGTTTTCTTTCATCTGTGAGACTCAGCCATCACCTTTCCTTCCACACAATCCAAAATAAAGACAAAAACCATGTAGAAATGATGGTCAGCATCGCTTAACATTTTGTGTGTTAATCCCAACTGGACTATTAGGACTCCCAGGAATTCCTGCGCTGCCTAATGGATCAACTTCACGAGGAGCTGAAAGAGCCTGTACCAGAACCCCGGGACCAGTCCAGTGGCGTCATCATGGACAACAGCCCAGATGACGACGGCCACAACCAGTCAGACAACAACTTCCAGTCCTGTGAGTCCTGCAGCAGCAGCGAGAAGGCTGATAATGAGGTGCAGGCTGGGAATGTGCTGATGGACAACACCAATGAGGCAGAGATGCTGATACCCGAGGAAGATGAGATCCAGACCAACAGGGAGTGGCAGAAGGAGAAAAACATGATAAATGATCTTTACCGCTCTGGGGTTAATGGTGTTATAGGAAGAAGCTCTGCAGCAGACATCGATAAAGATGTTGACACCACCACCATGACCACGCCCATTATCAGCAGCCAAGGAGCCATCAAGGTTCAAAGTCGAACATCAGGTAAGGGCGTAATTAAAAACTTTAATGACTCACATTTTTTAATTATGTATGTTATTCTTTGATATTTGACATGAAATTTAGAAGAATGAAACCTAATCTCCCCACCAGAATGCTTTGCAGATATTCAAATGTCAAACACCACGAGACCACAAAGTCCTGTCCCCATGGAGGTACACATTCCCAAAATGTCCAGCAGCCTTTCCAAAGCTGCCTCTGGCTGGCCAAGTCTAAACCCTGCACATAAGAAAGGTAAGCAGCTTGAGCTGGTAGAGGTCAGGAGGTCAGCTAGCTACAAGATCAGAGCTCAAGTTGAGACTGAACATTAGAAATGTAAAGAGAATAGGGAGGTAACAGGATCCAGTTTGTTACTTCCACTGTGATTTAACACTCTACATCAATATTCTCACGTCTCTGCATCTCTGTCCTCCAACAGCAGTCGCCACATTCTCCCCTCCAAAGAACAAGCGTCAGAAAAAGTACCGCAGCGTCATTTCAGATGTCTTCGACGGGACCATTGTCAGTTCAGTTCAGTGCCTCACCTGCGATCGGGTTAGTGCTGCTTTTTGGTTTTCTGTGTGATGCTTCTTCATCTTCACTAGCCTCAGAGTTATCACAGGAGAGCCTTAGACAACAGGTCATATTAAGGTCCTACATTATAATCTTATAGAAATATAAGAGCAATTTTCTCAGCTCTGGTGTTTCTAAATACTGTTAATGTGGTTAAAGGATGGAAATACTAGAATGTTCCCACAGCTGAGGCTCCACTGTTTGTGCTGTATGTGCTTGTCAGGTGTCTGTGACCCTAGAGAACTTCCAGGATATCTCGTTGCCAATTCCTGGAAAAGAAGATCTGGCCAAACTCCACTCGTCCACCCACCAGACGTCTCTGGTGAAAGTCGGCTCCTGTGGAGAAGCTTACGCGCCTCAGGGCTGGATAGCGTTCGTCATGGAGTACATCAAAAGGTGTTTTAAAACACGTGCACAGGGTTTATTGATATCAGATACTTATCATTTGCTGTGTTTTCTTGCATTTTTAAAAACTTTTTGTTTAACATTAACATCTGTTTCTGTTCTAGCTGGTTTTGGGGTCCAGTGGTTACGTTACAAGACTGCCTTGCAGCTTTCTTTGCCAGAGATGAACTAAAAGGTGAGAAAATGACAGTAAAAACATGCCGGTATAATACAGACATCATGATTGATGTTTCAGTAACTGTTAAGTTGTTTGTTTGTTTTTTCAGGAGACAACATGTATAGCTGTGAAAAATGCAAAAAGTGAGTACATTTGATTAACTTTGCTTCATTCAATCACAATTTAAAAATGCATCTTTAATAATCATCCCTGTTTTTCATCTTCTTTCCTTTAGATTACGAAATGGGGTCAAATTTTGTAAAATGCAAAATTTGCCAGAGGTACAGACATCGTTCAGAACCCGCAACCCATTGAAGCAAAATCTTTGTATATTTGTTGCTAAAATGACAGCTGAATATTTTTTGTTCCAGATCTTGTGTGTTCACTTGAAGCGCTTCAGGCATGAACTGATGTTCTCCACCAAGATAAGCACCCATGTCTCGTTCCCGCTCGAGGGTCTGGACCTGCAGCCTTTCCTGGCCAAGGACAGCTCTGCCCAGACCACCAACTATGACCTGCTGTCAGTCATCTGTCACCACGGCACTGCCAGCAGTAAGTAGGCTCAGCCACGCCCCTTTCTGCACAGGATCCAGCCCACTGCCACCAGCTGGAGCACATGAGTGTCCTACATTCATGAGCCTTCACATAAAATTCACATGTACTTGTTAGATTTGTGAATGCTGCTCTCACACTCTACGTCTTATTCCAGGTGGCCACTACATCGCATACTGCAGGAATGATGTGAACAAGCTGTGGTACGAATTTGATGACCAAAGTGTGACCGAGGTGTCTGAATCCTGTGTGCAGAACGCTGAAGCCTACGTGCTCTTTTATAAGTAAGTCAGCACGAGTGTCATTGTTTTAATTTTGGAACCTTGTTCAATAATCTGTATGCTTTGATCTTCTGGAATCTGATTTACATGTTTTGTTTTTGTCACAGAAAGAGCAATGAGGATGCAGTGAAAGAACGTAGGAGGGTGTCGGGATTATTCAGCATGATGGAGCCCAGTCTTCTACAGTTCTACATCTCCCGCCAGTGGCTTAATAAGTTCAAGACATTTGCAGAACCGGGGTCCATTTCCAATGATGACTTCCTGTGTGCGCACGGAGGTGCGTATGTCGTGTCCTTACTGAAACCACTCCAGGGTCAGACTGTCCTTTTTACAGCCTTGTGACCAAATGAATGGAGACGTAGCTTTCATCAGAAATGTAGATTCTGCAGCAGCAAAACTTTTTTTTTTAAAAACAGACCTAAAACTTGTGATTGCTGACATTTCAGAAATACAGATTTTAAATTGGTCAGTGGATTTTTCATTTTAATTCAACTAAGAATTTAAAGAACCACTATTTTGGAAATGATGAAAAATTAAAATGTTCTTATGCTGCATTGAAGAGGCACTTTAACAGGGTGGTTACTCATGCCTTTGAGCTGTACAAAAGCTTTTCTTCACATGATCCGACTTCCTGCTGCCAGCTTTTATTTTAATATATATTCAAGTTTTTAATTTTTATTATACTGCAGAAATTAAATATATAAAACTGAAAATTCGAATGAGATGTAGTTTGTTTTATGTCTGAATACAGTGGCCCTTATTTCTCAATAAATCTACAAAAAATGCAGAGATTTTAAATGAAACATTAAATTGAAAACATTTTTATTTGGACTGTTTTGGGATTTTTGCTTTTGTTACACGTTTAGAGCAAAGATAAACATAAGTTAATGTGCGTCTTTCTATCAAACATCACGTTATGTCACTGTGTGGATATCTGATGTTTTACATAACTCTCCTCAGGTGTGCCACCCAACAAAGCAGCACACATCGACGACCTGGTGGTGATGCTGCCTCAGAACGTGTGGGATCACCTTTACAGCAGGTACATGCACTCGACCGGCTGCACGCGTTCTCAAATCTCACAGTTACATTGTGCTTTGCTGTGTTTACTTTTATTTAACAGATGTGTTTGCGTGCACTCTGCTTGCAGGTACGGCGGGGGACCAGCTGTCAACCACTTGTACGTTTGCCACACATGCCAGATTGAGATAGAAAAGCTGGAAAAACGGCGCAAGTCGGAGCTGGACATGTTTGTCAGGGTGAGTATTTCTCTTCCATTAATCTGAAAGGCTCTAACCACCAAGGCAACACATTTAAATAACTGCTGTGAATGGTAATGCATTGTGTGCCTCTGTGCAGCCAGGACTAATGGCTGTATTTAGGTCTTTTCACCAGTCTGTTTTACAAGTTGATGGGCTGCATGTGTTGGTGCTCCTCACCCTGACAGCAGCAGAGAAAAGTGAACCAGATAAAAGCTCGGTCATGAAGGGATTGAGACAGATGCAGCTGTTAGTGACTGTTCCGTGTTCCCACTTACACAATGGCTGCTCAGAGGAGAGATGAATGTTTTGTGTCTGAATTAAAGAAAGAAAAAGCTTCAGTAAGCGAACAAGAAGACAGGAAGAGCAGAGACTTTGTTACTTCTAAGAAAAATGAATTTGGTGCCATGTGATGTTAAAGTGTTCCTTCTAATTAGAATAACTACCAGAGAGAATTAATTAGGTTTTTCATCTCCTCTCCTCTCAATCCTTTTATCCTCAAATTCTTTATACCCCCCACCCATCCCTCTTGTCTCTATCACTCACTCCTCCCCCACTTCCTCCCTCCCTCTCTCCAGTTGAACAAGGCGTTCCAGGAGGAGGAGTCTCCGGTGGTCATATACTGCATCAGCATGCAGTGGTTTCGTGAGTGGGAGGGCTTTGTCAAGGGAAAAGACAATGGTAAGTTGACTGAAGCACCCCCCCCCCCATCCTGTTTGAATGTCAGGTTAAAAAAAGGTTAAATATATCCCAAGTGACACCTGATGTCTGTTCTTCATTTAATATAGAAAAACATGAAAGTTTTCTTAGAGCCATCTTCTAACTGATCTATATTTTTTCTAAATAATAATAAACAGATTTTTTGATTAGAAAAGTCAGGTTTGCATAAGATTTCTTATGGAAACTCTGGAGTTCCTTTTTTTCTGTTTTGATATTTCTTCAAAGATTTTTTGAGTCCCCCGTGTCACGTTTCTCTCCTGCAACAGCAAAATGAGGTGTCACAATAGATTCCATTCTGTGTGCTTCCCTCTCTTTGTATTGTCACGTCTCTGTAACCGCTTGCATCTGGAACGTCTGCAAACATCTTCCTTCTGCTCCTCTAATGTTAGTTTTCTCTTTGTAGCAGACGCTTGGCTTTTTAACACCGTTGCTCTTCGAGTCAGTTTGGATTTAGAATAAGCACCTCTGTATTTAACTCGACAAATAACTGTCTGATTTCTCTTTTCCAGATCCACCAGGTCCTATTGATAATTCCAAGATTACTGTAAACAAAAACAGCCATTTTATGCTCAAACAAGGTACATATTTATATCTGTTTTTTATGCTAAATAACATTGTAAATCTAAATAGTTGTTGAGATTCTACAGACATAAGGATTTGAGATTGATCTTTTTGGTTTTTTTGTATGTAATGTTTAATTAGTAATATATGGATCTTTTGCATTGACCTTGCAGGAGCAGACTCGGGACAGATTTCTGAAGAAACGTGGAATTTTCTCTACTCCATCTATGGTGGCGGCCCGCTGGTGACGGTCCGACCGAGCGTTAGCCACCAGGAAACAGAATCGTTGCACTCGGAGGAGAAAATCGAGGTGGAGACGCGCTCTGTTTAATAAAGCACTTGACAATAAATGAAGAAAAACGGCTAAGAAATAAAAAAAAGAAGCAAGAAGCCATTTTTGCACTTGATTTTTATTTCTCAAGCTTTCAAAGGACTTCATCCTTACTGCTCTGCGACAGCCTTGTGAAAAGGTGTGTCATAATGTACAAAACTGTATAAAGAGCTCTTAAATTTCTATTAGCGCTGTTCAATTCATGTATCAGGTTGTTTTACAGAAAAAAGCATTTAAATTTTGTGCAGCTAAAGAACTTCCTCTGAATGCCATATTTCTTTTTCTTGACCAAACATGCACATATTGTATGTCTGTGTGTTGCTGAATTATCAAAGAATCACAAATACACCTCGCTGTCGATGTATCACATATTTTTTTTCCTTGTTGTAAGAGAACATTGTCTTCTGGATGGTTTGGAGAACAAAATGTGACATTTAAAGGGATGATTATTAAAGGGTTATGAAGGGACTAATTGCTGAGTAGTCTCAGGAATGATTTTAGTGTTTTGCACTGTTCTGTAGAAGTACAAATTAGCATGCACCGAGCAAATGTCTAGTTTGTATTTGAATGTATCAGTACTGATAGTTTCTTGGGTCAAGATTCAGCACTTGATTATTTATCACAAAAGACTAATTTAATATGATGTCAATGTAATCTTTTTTGTAAAGAATAACTTGCAGGCAGACTAATAAATGCATGCTTAACACTCAAGAACACATGTTTAAGAGCACATGTAACTGCATGTACATGCAAAGCTACACATTAAACGTGCACGCAGGACAAATTATCTTCACTGTTCGGTTATGGAAAGCAATGTAATTAATTAAAGACATTGTTTTTGTGTATGGACATGGCGTTGCTTAATGTGCTGGCTGATAAATCGGCTGAATGCCATGAGATCGATCCCGATTTGTTTTGCTGGATATTAAAACTTGATCAAAACACATCAAACGCTTTTGTGCCTCTGATTTTTGTTCATGTTTGGAATAAATGCGGAGACAACAAGTAGTCAGTGATGCTACTGTCAGTCATATAAATGTATAAGACGACATGTAGAGCGTTAAACCGACGTGGTGTTTGTTGAGATAAAAATGTGGAAAGGATAGTGTTGCTTTTTGAGAAGAGTGGCTGCGTCGGCTCACACCCCGGACTGCTTGACTGGATTGAAAACATGGCTGCGGCCGAACGTGCAGCAAATTTACGGAAGTGAGGTATGTGTAATTATTGGGCTTTAAAAGCGGTTTAGAAATGTGCGTCCAAATGGGTGGTTATAATAGAACAAATGTCAAAAATTAAGTGTATTAGCACACCTGAAATGTGTGCGGTCTGCTGCACATAACAAATCGACAAAGTTATCCGCGGAACAATCAGCTAGCTACAGCTAACCGTTGGCTGCTAATCATATTACTTCCATCTGTACGTAGCATCGGAAATTTAAACCTCGGGGAAGCATAATATTCGTATCAGTTACTCCCAGCTGAATGTTATCAGGTTAAATAATTTCTGTACCAGTTGTATGGTTAGCTAGGATGTGACCAATGTCTGTAAATTAAGAATTGACACCATTCTTCTCTAAGAAAACTAGCCTAGAAGAAACAACTAACGTTAGCCTGGCGAGATTGAAGTTGGCTGCCGATTCGGTTGTTGGATTTAGGGTTTATTCTCCGCTTTTTCGGTATCTGATCCTCTCTGGAGACACTACGGATCCACTTACATGAGCCCTGGAACCAGCAAATCTAATCTAAAATATTTTACACTGAGCACATGTTATATAAAACACAGTTTGTGAACTATTTCAAATTTCCCAAGTAGACCAAAGGCTTAACAAATCTCACAGGTAGTAATGAATAGGCAATTGAGTGCAGATTAAACCAGTCCAGGCTTTTGGTTTTTGAGCTGGACCAGGTCTCAGATGATCTGCTAAATGAGCATAATAGACTATTTTAGTTGTTCACAGTGTAAAGATATCCCAGATCATAGACTGTTTAAAACTCTGTCTGCAGGAATAATTCAGTCCCGATTCAACAACTCATATTATTACAAAGCAGTTTAGTCAAAATTTAGGAAAAAGTTAAATATCCTTTACTCAACTAGCCAATCGGAAGCTGCGTTTCGAATACCAACTTCAGCGTCTTGTTAGCCTGTTGGGCTAAGTAGTCGATCATAACAGAAAACATATAATTTTATCATATTGTTCAAACGCTCTGTGTGCTGGTCAATTTTCAATGTTTTAAATGTCAGTGCTTTGACTTCTTATGTGTTAATATTTAATATTTTCACTCCCCGTAAAAGCTAACGGTAAGTTAGTTTGCTAACGTTAGCCCCCTGAGCGTCACGCTAGATGAAGTGTTTTCTTTGGAAGTTGGACCGTGCTAACGTTTAGCTTTTTGCCCAGCTCCGTGAATCTGTCGTGGGGCTTTGCGTAAACCCGAGACGGAGTTTTCATTTTTTTTTTAGAGTTCATCTCCTGCCAGCTTCGTGTTAACTGGCTGCATGTACCGCATCGATGTCTAGTTTTATTAGTTTGACAGCATCCTTCTTGTCTCCAACTTATCTGATGTAGCTGGGATGTTGGGATTTGAGTGATTCTTATCGGTACGTATGCCAGCACCATTTCGTGGATTTCTTGTTGCCATTAGGCCCAATGAAAGTGTTCAACTTTAGGTCAGCAACACAGATGAACAAGTAAAGAAGACGTCGCAGCTTAAACACATTTATCCTCTCAGACTCAACTGGTTTCTTATTTTGCTTTAGCATGTGCTGTTATGTCCAACAGAGTTTAGCGATCTGGGCAGCGTTACGTTGATTAATATATATATGTATATATATATTCTGTTAGACCTAATCTCTCATAATGGTAATGCGTTTAGCTCAACACGTGTTACCAGAACTTGACAGCCCAGCAAGGAAGGAACAGGAAGTGTGTTTATTACAACCGCACACGGTTAATTCCTTCATCTTGCTTTAACAGTTTTTGGGATTTAAATTTGATAATTTACAGTCTTGTTTGGATCAGTGGCTTTGTTGTAATTAACGGTATGATTTCATTGTGAACTTGTGTGTTCCAGGTGTTGAAAGACATGTTTAAAGTGTGTAAACTTGTAAAGGAATCAGTGGCGAATCAGTGATGTTCAGTTAAGGTTGCTGATTATAATATTCTCAAATGGCTGCTATATTTTAAATTTAAGGTTGTTCCTCCAGAAAAGGTTGATGAGTCCCTGCAGAGCAACACTGTGAAAAATTATTTACACTACTGATTTTATGACTTTGTCAGGCTTGTTTAACATTAGGTTGAACCTAAACTTTGGTAAGTAAAGTTTAGAATGTGATCATTTGACTATTTTATTATTTGAGACATTTTCAGCAAAGTTACCATTTTTTGTTTTTAATGTTGTGATTGTTTTCTGTTTTTTTAAGGGAGATGATGTGACTTAATTAGTTTTGTGGTGTCGAGTCTTGAGGATGAGCGCTCTGTCTGAATAACCTACCCCCTGCTGCTGTCTTTCTGTTTTTCTTTTCTTTTTCATTATCTTTTCTTTCTTCCACACTGACAAATCACATTAGCTTTGTCAGCTGGAGTCTTTAGTGGAGTGTGAGTAATATGTTCATATGGTAATTCTTGTTCTAGGTCACTATTGTATAAGCTTCTTGTAAGAATAATATCAAAATGTATGTGTACACACAAGACCAAGGTAGCCTCTGGTCTTGATATTGCTGTGCAAGCACAGTATAGAAGGAGGGATTGTCAAAGTGTGGAGGAAAAGGAAACTTTAAATGAGTTTTGACAGAACTTGGCCCACAGATTGATGGACTGGGTGTTAATTTAAATGAGCACCTCAGCTGAAATGCCAGTTGATCCAGTGTTTCTTTTCTGTTCAGTGAAAGACTACATCTCATCCTCTGGGAAAATATGTCTGGTAAGATCTACTCCTACCAAAAGTCACTTCTATGTGACCTTTACTCAGCAGTGTTTTTATTGTCCCTCCTGGTGAGATTTATTACTCGGACAATGATATAGAGGATGTCAGTGGGAACCTTCCTGTGAATCTTGTGGAGAAAGAATAATTGTGTTTAACCACGGAGAAGATTTTTTAATATGTATATATTCGCAGAAATTCTCTTTAATCACCCAGATATTTCATACACAGCAGTGGCTTGATTACCAATTATTCTATGCAGATTAACTTAAAAATAATTTGTATTAGTGTTCTTAGTCAGTGTGAGTTCTTTAAAGTTACGTTGCTGTAGTTTTTCATGACTCGTGTTATTGTCTTTGTCTCATTTGACCTTTTATGAGTCTAAACACAAAATGCTTCTTTAAGTTACATTTTACTTGAGTAATATTTTCTTCTTATTATTACTGTACTTATTTAAGTGTTGTTGTTATTCCTATTCACGTGCTAGTCCCTATTTGTTTTCATTCCAGTATGTCTTTCTCTACAGGATATTGTACCAAAACTCTGAGGTACTATTCAAAAGCTTTGTTGTTACTTTAATCATGTCAGGAAGTTCGCTGTTGTGCTTTGCTCATGTTTTTACTCTTTAGGCATTTCAGTTGTTGTAAGCTCTTAAAAGTTCTGAAAGGTTAGCAGCCTGTTGGCTCAGTGGCACAAGAACTCAGCAGCAAACAGTGTCATGGCCGACCAGTCTGCTGTGTTGTTTCAGCTGATGTAAGAATCACTGAGTAGCTGTTGTGTTGGATATTAATCAGTCTGTAAATCACATTCATTTTCCACAGGATGACCAGCAATCTCTGATAGATGAAGTAAACATGATCACGCTGGAACAAGACTCTTACTGACTGCTGACCCAGTGACCTGTGGGGAAATGTTTATATTTTTCGGCTGTTATTTTATGATTAGAAAACCACTTGTTATTCTTCTCCCGGATAATATTATAGTTAAATGTTTTTGTTGAGTTATAGGAATCATTTGATTTTAGTTGCCAAGTCAGTCATAGGAGCCTTTGTAGCTTTGCCAGTTCTGAAGCTTGCAGACTGTATTTAGTCCGACAGGTAAGATGAAAGGCCTTTTCTCAATGTTTACTACTTATCTTGATCTCCCACCTTTTTAAGTATACTTTCTTTAAACAGACATAGTTTAGGACAAGTAGATTTGCTTTTGGACATGAGGTGTTGCTTAGTTACAATGACATTATAAATCAATACCCTTCTGGTATGAGCTGAGAAATGACCTTAGCAGTACTTAACAAATGGCGTTTGCCAGAAGCTTTTGTTACCTCTGCCAAGGAGGTTATTTTTTCGTTGGGGTCTGTCTGTCTGTTAGCAGGCTAACTCAAAAGTTATAGATGGATTTTGATTAAATTTTCAGGAAAGGTCAAGAATGACACAAGGAACAATCAATTAGATTTTGGGGGTGATCCGGATTACCGTCTGGGTCAGGGAATTTTTTTAAGGATACAGACATAGTACTTTTTACAATATGTCCACTTGGTGGAGGTCTGTGCTCTTCGAGTGCTTTTCCAGTTTGAAATGCCACGTTATTTTTTAGCTTAGCTGGCTATTGAATTTAATGAAATCTGTGCCTGTAATCTCAGTTCTACAGTTTAATCTTTGAGATGTACACATAGGCAGTTTTCAGTTATTTTATTGGCTTAATGGTGACTGTGTATCTGTTTGTGTCTTCCAGGTGCATTCTGCTGCAGAGGAGAGAGCAACAGGATGAGGGGACTGTAGGAATCCACCGTAGTATGGCCGCGTTTCGTTCCTCGCGTGTCACAAGGTCATCAGTGGGGCTCAATGGATTGGATGAGAATTTTTGTGGTAGAACTCTCAGGAACCGCAGCATTGCCCAGCCAGAGGAGACATCCGTGTCTCCGCTACCAAGGGCACGCTCGCCCAAGAAGAAGCAGGAGTCGAAGCAGGACGCCAAGCAGGCCACCAAGCAGGAGTCGAGACACGAAGCCAAACATGACGCCAAGCAGGAGTCTAAGCAGGACGCCAAGCAGGAGTCTAAGCAGGACACCAAGCAGGAGTCGAAGGAGGAGTCAAGGCAGAAGTCAAATGACATCAAGCAGAACATCAACAAGAAGTCAAATGAAGACTCTGAACAAGAGTCAAAGCATGATGTTAATAAGGACATAAAACCACAAGAGACTTCCCTCCAGGACAGCCAGCAACAGGACTTGTTGCAGAGAAATCTAAATGACTCCATTGTTTCTCCAGGTGACCCTGATCAATCAACCATTTCCAGGAAACGGAGTTTATCCTGTTTAGAAAAAGACATCAGCCAAGAGAAGTACGAGAACTCTGAGACAGTGAAAGAGCAGTTAGATACCTCCCCACATATCAAAAGGGCCAAGTGGTGCTCCCGCTCTGGAGAGTCTCAAGGACAGAAAGAAGACTATGGGTTTTATAAACCTGAAAGTCCAGTCTCGGTCCCAGAGCCATGTAAGGATGTAATTTGTGAAGAATTACCCAGCCACAACTCTTCTAACACCGCACCTGCCTCTCCTATCCTCTGTAAGCAGGAAGGTGAGGCGATCGGTCGAAAGGTTGAGGACGATAGTCACATGGAGTTTGATGGGGTAGTTTCAACCCCAAATTCTCATAAAGCCTCTAATGGGCTCCGACACACTGACATGAACGAATCTAGCACACTCACTGAACAGCATAGTGCTAACCCCACCTCAGCCGCTAACTTTCCATCGCTGCTTAACGGCAGTCAGATGGGAGCTCCCTCGTCCCCTGACCCCTCCGTGCCTTTTAGAAACTCTATCCCCGCTCAAAGGGAGGCCTCTGGCTCAGGGGAACTGTTAGCATCATCAGCACCAACAGTTGTAGGTGCTCCAGAGGATCCTGTTCCTGACTTGATAGTGGCCAAAGAGCAGGAGGTGGAGGAGGTGGAGGTAGATGTAGTAGGTGATTCTTTGTGTCTGGCTCACGAGGAGCAGGTGACGTTAACCGATAGTGATGCCAATGGTCGGCCACTTTCACCAGTTCAGGATGCTGCAGCCTCCATGTCCTCCTCTACCATGAACATCAACTGTAGTTCAATCAACAACAACAACTCAGGAGAAACTACACCCTTACTTACAACACCCCCCTCCCCCACAGAGCCAGGGTGCAACCCTTCAATATCCAGCACGCCTCCTTCTTTCACAGAGCTCTATGAACACAGATATACTCTGCGGACTTCACCTAGGAGAGTTGTATGTGGTGGCAAAGCATCTCCCTCCAAATCGAACTCTCCTCTGACAGACAACGGACCTTTACAGGAGGAAGGAGAGGTGGCTGAGGACTGTCCCATGACAGAGGAACCGATTTGCTCGGACTCAGTTGACCCCTCCAGTGAGGAGCCAGTTTCTGTGAACCCTGAACACAGTGCAGGTGATAAAGATGATGGGTTCATGGAGGACAAAGAAACTGAGAGCATCAAGGAGCTGACACAGAGCCAGGCTGCAGAGGAGGAAGAGGAGGAGGAGGAAGAGGAGGAGCCAGATGTGTATTACTTTGAGTCAGACCACCTGGCTCTTAAACACAACAAAGAGTATGTGGGAGCGCTCAAGGGAATTTACTTAATTTGTTATTGGTGTAGTTCTCACATGTTGATCACTGTACTAGTGATGGTGCATGTGTTTGGGTCTGTGGTGATTGAGACACAGGTGCATTTGAAGCAAACAGGGTTTCTTTGTTTAGAAAATGTTAAACATACAAAAATGTCAGTGTTAAGTTCATATTACTTACATTTAAAGATGAAAATTGTGTTTAAAACATCAGTTGTTTCCCATAAAGATTCGATATGTCAGATTTGTTTTTGAAGGAAAATAATTTGCATTGCAGAAACGGCAAAAACAAAACTAAATGACATTTTTCTTCATATAATATACAGAAAAAAAAAAAGTATAAAACACTAAATTAGAACTTAATTATATTTAATGCATTTCTATTGTTTTTACAGTCTTTACACTACCAAAACATTAGAAGAGGTTTAATTACATCAGTTACTTTTGGAGTATTTTAGTAACTATAGTAACTGTGAGCTTTGCTCTATTTAGTCTTTTACCATGTTGAATCTTTAATGTTCACGTTGAGTCTGAATTACCTGCCAGTCTGTGATTGCTTAAGTTTTCAGATCATATTAAATGCATTTCTTAGTTCTGATGATGCAGAATGTTTGTTGGTGGACGGGGTTCCAGGCTGCGTTCTGTCGGGTTCTGCTAACTGCTCTGTGACAGGTCAGGTGAAACACAGGTTTCTATAGCTAAGAGGAATCATCAGCTGAGGTTCATTTATTTTTTTCCCACTAGTATTTATACATTTGGTTAGTGACTGCAGATTAAGATTTTACTGCTGTCTTATTACTAGGTCATTTGGTTGTCGGTGCAGCCCAGAGACAGTTAGGGAAGACATGATGGAGCATTTTATTGTGTCAGAATAAACAGAATATTCACAGATGTAATGTTCTTCTATTACAGAAACTCATTAACTATTACTAGTTTTGTCCCATATTTTTTTTATTATATTAATTAAATCAAATTTTAATTATCAGGCATTAACTTCATCATGTTAATGTCCAAACTAGCTTTCTAATAGAGAGCTGTGTTTGTTATCAGACCTCAGGCCCAGTAGGTGGCAATAAAACACCAGACTTGTTCCTGGACATGTAAAGCCCAGAATGTTGAGAAGCTCAGCCAAGTCCTCTCCCCAAAACAGATTAACAAACAGATCCTGTGCTTATCAAAGGAAGTTCGCATGCTTGCTGCCATGTCGTGCAGACTTAATGACATCAGATTAGTTCTACAGGAAGTGTGCTGTTGTTTTGGTGCCACACACCAAGCTTTACTTTAAACATACTCGACTCGTCGGAACGTTTTGCTTTTAGGACGTTAAACTTCAGACAGGCATTAAATAAATTGTTCCCTTTGCATTGATTTTTATTCATGTTATATTAGGAGAGATTGATCCACTCGCCCCTCTGAGAAACTGCATTAGTTTAAAGCCAAGTAGCAGGCTGTCACATTCCGGTCGATTTCCTCTTGCCTGGCCGCTCACTGTAAGAGTCAGTACAGCACTTAGTCATTGACAGTCCAGTTTGCAGTTCTTCTGTTACCCCTGAGATAAGTGGACAGGTTGAACTTGCAGCGCTGACGGGTTCTGAAGCTCAGCAAAACCCTAGTGTTTGGTATGCAAAGGTGTTTTATTTTAGCTCGTATATGTTCTAGACAAAGCTGCAGTCCTTGATTGAAATGAACATTTTTGTGGTTTTCAGCAGCTCTGTTGAATTATGCATGAGCTGTGCTCTAAAGGTTGTTTGCATTGCTATATTGCAATTGTCAGGATAAATATTGTAAATCGTACTGCCTGGATTAACTCGTCTAACCTTTTTCTTCCTCTGTGTCAGTTACCAGAGGCTGCTGCAGACCATCGTAGTGCTCGAAGCCCAGCGTACACAGGCCATCCTCGACCTAGAGACACTGGGTTGTCACCAGAGGGAGGCTCTCGCCAATCCCATCAGCTTTGTGGAGCAGCTGCAGAAACAGGTATGCAGACTCCTACTGTGAACGGGGCCTGGAGTGTCCGTCTAAACAGTCCTGTTGGAGTGAGAGATGGAAACACAGCTGACTGTCTGGTTTGTTTTCTTGTACTGAAGTTGAAGCTACATTTTCAGTTGTGATTTTGGATTTTGCAGGTGAACTTGGGTTTGCCGTGTCCTCAGCGTGTCGTTCAGCTACCCGACATTGCTTGGGAGCAGTACACCTCAGGCCTTGGAGATTTTGAGAGAGAGTTCTGCGACAAGAAACGGAAAACCCGGCAGCTGAAGTTGATCTTTGACAAAGGCAAGTGCGAAATGATCTAATGTTTTTACATTGTGTTGAGTTCTGTTTATTAAAAGGCTTCTCTCATCCATCGCTCCTCCACAGGGTTGCCTCTTAGACCAAAAAGTCCCCTTGAACCCAAGAAGGAAGGTGAATGTTCCACCATGTACTCATCTCTTCCCACGAGTGATGCTCCAGAAAATGGCAGACAAACACAGGTACATTCCATCAGTTTTACTTCAGCATTCTGGAGAACCTCCTGTAACCACTGCTGCCGTCTGAGCTGCAGCTTTCTCCAGTGTATCATTAGTGCAGATGCAGTGGCAGCAGTTTCTAACTGTAGATGGTGATTCACTTGTATCCTGCAAGCCATCCCACAAAAACAAAAAAAAAAAAAACAGGTTACTGTTTTACACCAGTTTTACTCCTTGGCAAAGCTAAGTGTTAAGAACATGTGAGTACAAAAAATGGTATCTATGGAAACATGGTGTGCAGACATCTTCCATCTCTCTAATTATGCTTCACTTTTTGCTCATCTTAAGTCTGTGTATGGGTCTTTTACCACAATCACACCTACACTAAGGTTTTACTTTGATTGATTGGAGGGTGAAAATCAGTTTTTTCCTCTTGATTATGCCTGTTGTTTTTTTTCTGTATACATTCTGCCTGCAGATTTGCATTCTCCCAGACGACGTGATCTGAATTCTAAAAGGATTTTATTTGTCAGTCAAAGGAGACGCTGTTTAACTCCCAGTGACATCTCAAGTCACATCTGACAATCGTCCTTTCTTTGTCAAACTGAAGGATTCAGTTCGTATGTTCGGATCCTTTCAGATGATGGCGTGCACATTATTTTTGTCTTGTCAGTCTTTTAACATGCCTGTCACTGCTTGTTTTTAACAGATGATCAGGGGGAGGATTTGTCACCCAAATAAGCCTGACACATTTAACCAGCTGTGGACTGTAGAGGAACAGGTTGGTAACAAGTGTGAAAGGATAAAAATGCTCAAACAAAGCAAATATATTTACAGTTGTATTTAATTCCATAAAATGGAAGTTGTTCAGTTTGTGTTTAACTTTGTTTTGTGTGTTTTGGTAGAAAAAACTGGAGCAGCTTCTTGTGAAGTATCCACCTGAGGAAATTGAGTCCAGGCGATGGCAGAAAATCGCTGATGAACTCGGCAATCGGACGACAAAACAGGTAGGAACATCCGAAATAATTAGATTGATAATTAGAAAGAAATTCACTCTAAATTCAAGGTTTGAATTATAAATCAGACTAATTGAAGGTTGCTGACTTGTGTAATAACACTTCCCCTCTGAGAAGACAGACAAGTGTGTGACCTCAGTTATATCAAACAGCTGTTCCTCAGCTGGAAATGATTAATGAAGCCATTTTCTCAAAATATTTCAGGTTGCCAGTCGAGTTCAAAAGTACTTCATCAAACTGACAAAAGCTGGTATCCCCGTGCCTGGAAGAACCCCCAACCTCTACATGTACACTAAAAAGGTAACCTCCAAACATAACGAGTCACATGTCCTTGATTAAAAGTCGGGGACTTGGTTCAGATGCTGCTGCCCTTCTCCTTTTTTCATTTTATTTTTAAACTTATATTATTTGCTGCTTCAAGATAAAACCTGGAACTGTGTCCATGTATTTGTTTGAGAATTCCATTTATCTCCAGCTGATGTGCAAAACATCAACATGCCTTTTGCCCTTTGAATTCATGATGAATTGAATCCATTGACTGTGATTTGATGACAGCGTGAAGCCACAGATGGACACATAATGAAGAGTTTCTTTTATCCTCACTGTGCGCTTGTTGTTCATGACAGTGACACAATACTTTATTTTATAACAGTCTCGTGACATCACAGTGTGCTGGTTACAGCAGTCTTGCAGCTCGTGGAGAAGCTGCTGTATTAGCTTGTTTACAGTTGGTTCTGATTGTTCTCCAGGCCTCCAGTAAGAGACAGCACCACCTTAACAAGCACCTGTACCGACCCTCCACCTTTCTAACCTCGTATGAGCCTCCGGTCTTCATGGATGAAGATGATGAACGTTCTTCATATTACAACAGCGTACGGGATCCTTCTGCTGATGACTCGGTCAGTCACGTGGTTCACTGCTGCTACGTAAAACCCACAATGCTTTTCATTTGATTCTTTAATCTGAATGTTTTTATTTGTATGTTTTTAACCACAGAAAGGATTTTTCCTTTTTATATTAGTTTTTATATCAGTTCTCACTTACAGACTATAGAACATGAACAGATCCTTTTCTCAGGATAGCAGTGACCTTTAAGTGAACATCTCAGAAAAGCTGTATGATGTTCTTATAAAGCTCATTTTCATACCAGATGCAGGATCAAATTTTAACATTTCATCAGTGGGGATGAGTTGGATGAATTTAAACTCGTCATGCTGTTCTGTACTGTGTAGTTCTCATGTCCCTCCACTGTATTTACATTTATTTGAATATTTTACAAGAAGCATTTTGACTTAAATTTGAACTCCCAGTTGTGGTTGTTGGAAATGCAAGTGAGGAGCTCAGAGCTGTGGGGGGTGAGCAGCCCCCGATGCTGACCATATCAAAGTGCTGACATTTCTCTCCCTCCCTTTGATGGCTGTAACCTTTAAGTAAAACTGGTTCCTGATGCCCTGCTGAGAACACAGATGGTTTTTCTCCATCAACCTGTTAACAGAACCCTGTTACATCACTAGTACAACGCACAGTCATAAAAATGTTGCCAGCGTTCATCATGAGGATGTCTCACCTCACCAGGTTGTCCCTTTCTGTTTGTTGTATATTGCTGAGGGCAGGTTGGCTAAACTCTCTCTAATCCTTCTCACAAGTTCTGGAAGTGCATTTTATCCTTTTTATCCTCTTCAGGAGGCCAGATGCTATAATCTGTTTCATTGTACAGGACACAAAGGTCATCTCTTGTGTACTTAGGCTGAAAGACAATCAGTTCTTTGTGCAGCGCTTCTCTCCAAATAGAAATGTTGTTGCTTTCACATTAAGATGTGTTTTTTTTCCTGGTGCTGCCTGTCAGTCACCTGGTCTGATTCCTCCCATCTGTGTTTGTTTGTGTCTGTCTTCTTGTAAACTCAGGATGACGAGAGTGTTCCTGTGGAGCTGAGAAACTTACCAGAGTACAAAGAGCTTTTAGAACTGAAGAGGTTGAAAAAACAGAAACTGCAGGAGATCCAGGAGGAAAAATCGGGGGTGCAGCACGTAGGCTACAAGGTGAAATGTTGTCACATGGCAGCATCAACGCTCAAATCAGCAGCAACATTTACATCTGCTCACATTTTCTGTGGTTTCAACAGATTCCTTAGAAAGGTTTTAAGCTGTTCAGCAGGTGTAAAGACTGTGTTCCTGCAGCAGCCTGTCAGTATCTGAGCATGTTGTGGGTTCACAAATGTGCAAAAGTAAAAATACAGAAGAGATTGAAGTAAAAACAACTAGAAGCAGGAACTTTATGATTAAAATAAACTCACCAGGTTGGCTTTAATCCATCTGTCCATCTGTCCGTCCATTCGTTCCTCCCTCACCTCATGATTCAGATCTCATGACCACAGTTGAGGGCTGGAACGTAGACCAATATAGACTTCTCAGTTTACATGAGTGTCCAAGACATGGGGCTGATGGTGTGACTGTAACAAAAGGATCCTGCACCTTTGGCCCAAAGTGGCCTGGTACTCGTTACAGTAATGGATCAGCTGATGGACAAACAATGTCTAGCACAGTCCAATAACAAAACACTGTTCAGATTCAGATCTGGTTCTAAGACGCCTCTCCAGATGATTGTGTCTATGTCTCGTGAGTGTTGAAGTCTTTAATGAAAACTCCAAAAGGACTGTTTGGTCCCCCCCTCGTAGTACATAACATACATAAGAACAGACTGCAGTACTAACTGTCAGTAGCTACGTTTACATGCGCCAAATTTCCCCAATCTGATTAAAATCTTGATCGATCGAATTCCCAAATCCCTGTTTACATGGACACTAACTGAAATGATCTGATCATACCATGAGTACACATGCACCAAGCACTCAATCAGGTTAAATGAGTTGAGCATGCGCACAGCGAGTTGTCTTTCCGGGGAAGAAGAAAAAGTAAACAAACTCCGTCCTTTCTGCACGTCTTTCCCGCCCCATCGTGTTCTCGAGCTGACTCACGTTATCCCCAATATGGACCTTCTGCAGGTGATTACCTTTATGTTTGGGTTTTTACTGGTCGCATTAACCAAGCTAGAGGCTGAATACATATTGCTACTGCTCCTCCGCCACAGGAGAGAGCAGGATGACAGGATGACTGCACCAGCAGACCACTTCTCCCGCTATGTTTTGTACTTGGGTCTGCGAAAGTGGAAAGACGTCACGCTGAAGTTGTACGCATGCGCAAAGGGCTCTTTTCACCCTTTCTTTCCGAATGGGTGTATACATGCACGTCTATCCGAATGACGATCGGACAAAACCACCCCTCTCGATCGGAAGTAAATTTCATTCTGATCAGGCTGCATCGGATCAAAACATTCTGATTGACATGTTTACATGACGGATTTTTGTTCCGATTGGGCGTTTATTCCGATTAAATGTGCCCATGTAAACGTAGCTATTGTTTTGTAACAGAAGGTCTGTGATTTCACTTTAAAAAAGAAGACCTGCATTAAGAATGAGATCCTTCATACTGACCCGGTTCTGTTTCCGGGATGTTTGATCTGTGTTTCATTTCGTGCAGTGTGACATGTGCGGCATGGAGCCCATCCAGGGAGTTCGCTGGCACTGTCAGGACTGTCCGCCAGAAAACTCGGTTGATTTCTGCTCCAACTGCTCAGACTGGTGAGATCTTCTGCTATCAGTAGATTTAAATATCATGCGTCTTAAATGTAATTGAACTTTTACATTGAAGACATAAATGACTGTTTAATCCACACTGGTAAAAAGGTTTCTTTATTCTGTTTATTACAAAAAAAACAGGGAAATCTGTTACACTCTGTTTAAATTATTGTGATTTTCAGTATTTTACTGTCTCATGATTATTTTCATGCTCCTTCTCCAGTTTGTTCAAGACGGAGACTCATAAACCCAACCACCACCTGGAACCGGTGTATCAGCCAGAAACCTTTCTGGATAGGGACTACTGCTTGCCGCGGAGCACAGGCTACAACTATCTGGACCCTAATTACTTCCCAGCCAACAGATGACAGGGTTCCAGGCACCCCTAGCTCCAAGCTCTCTCTCCCCATGTCCCACGGGCCACTCTGTGCACGGCTCCATCCTCCAAATCCAAGATATCTGCTCAACCCGCCACCAGGCAGGAAGGCCAGCAGACAGCCGGGGGCCTCGGAGCAGACCTCAGAGCTGCTGGTGGAGGGGAGCTGTTGGTAACTGACCTCCCTGGCTTGAACAAATGGTGGTCAGGGTGGTTCCTCCAAAAAGAAGAGATAAAAAGAGAACCCAGAAACATCTCAGCCAGGTTATTTAACAGTGATTTGATAAATTACACTATTTTTAAAAAGAAACAAAAAGCCCACAACATTCCTGAGCTCTGGGACTCCAGGAGGACGGTCTCTGTTTCCTCGTTTCTCTTCATCCGCCTTCACCTTCCCTCCCTGTGCTGCTTTGAAACTGGACAACTGATTATCAATCTGGCGAAGCGCCGCCTAATTGAGACGAGACGCGTGTCAAACTCATCAACTGAGATACACTTTGGTGGTTTTATGTGTGAATGTGGTCTCCGTTTTATGCAAGAGTATTTTAGATTGAGTATTTATGAGTCACTGGTTTCTGCAGAAAAGTCGACCGCGTTGTCGAAGCCGGATGTTTCTCGGCTGCAGACTGAATGAAGTTTGATCGATGTTCTGCGGACCAACCTGTGCGTGTTATACAGATTGTGTTTCTGCTTGAAGTCATCCTTAACACTGTCACACAACGCTGCTCTCTACCCCCCCACACACACACAGACACACTTTTATCCCTTTCATTTGCTCTCTCCACTAAAACGTGTGTAACCAGGAAGCACTACAACACGGAGAGCAACTTTAGTTTGAAGGCAGACAAACGAGAACATGGAAAAAAAACAAGCAGTTTTTTTTTTTTCTTTCTTTCCTCCCATCGTGTGTCGTCGTTGATCATGTGTTCAAGTATCTTGTGGAAAAGTGAAAAGTAGCCACCGCTAGTTGCTGTGTGCCGTTTAAAAAGAAAAACAATAAAAAAAAAAGACTCGTTTTGGCAGGAGAGACCTTGAACTCGACCACTTCTCCTCCTCGGCTCAGATGATCCAATCTGTCCGTTATTGATCCCGTCATTACGCCTCTAGATTGTTCATTTTTGCAACCCACTTTAAAGGTCCATTTAAAAGATTGTATTTTTATTAATCTATTTAAAACCTGAATAATTGAGGTAGTGGTTGGTGCCTCCACAGTGGAACAACCCACAAAAAATTTTATATACATAGATTTTGTTGTGCTTGAGTAGACACCATTTTATATGGTTTTTGTCTCTTTCCCTCACTCCCTTTTCCCAGCTTCAGTATCTGTGTATAACAGTCTGTTCTTATGTAAAAAAAAAAAATAATAATGATGTAAAAAAAAATGCTAGAGGAGAGCCGTGGAAATAAAAGTATGTAAAAAATGCTTGTACATCAGTTCTTGTTTTCTTAATAATGGACCACGGCAGCAAATGAATGTTTTTATATCTTAATAATTTGAATGTCAAATTCATGAAAGAACTTCAGGAATCCTGACAGTAATCATGATCGATGGCTTTAAAGATGAATTATTCTATTTGTGCTGCAACTCCTGAAAACTTCCTGATGGGATTTTTCCCTCTTTTAGGGTTTTAGTGATGTGGTTTTGTTGCCGTGATCTCACCAGCAGATGGCGCTCTTGGATCAGCTGTGACACATTAAACGAGACTCAAAAATCCTCCATTAAACAAATGCACAGGCTTTATTGAATGTTAAATACCAGACTCAAACTAGAACCTGTACGACGAGCTTGTAAACATCCTAATAATAACAGACTGAAGCTTCTTATTCAATGAACAAAAGGCAGTTTTAAGCTGAATTGGTCTTGCATGCTTGTTACAATGTAAAGCCGAGTGTTGAGAGTGAACACACACTGACATTTCCACTTTTAGGCATGGCAGGAAACCATGCACACTTCCCTGGTGGAACATTCAGCATGCTCTCAGTCACAGCAGGGACTCTGCTGCTTTCTCTGTACAGGTACGAGTCTTGGTCCGGCAGCATATATTGAAGTTGGTGTGAGTCAAGAAGGAAGTGCGTGTGGGAGGAGCAAAATGAGATGAAGGGAGGGGTTTAACTGAATGCAGGTGAGACATGCAAACCACTAAGCTGGTGTGAAGTGATAGAAGAGATGGAGAGGGTCTTCTCAGGTGGGCCTGCTAGACTCCGTTGTTACGAGAGGAGGAACTCAGAAGGACTCCATGGCTTGGCAGATCTGGGTGAACACTTCATCTGGTGACCTCTCAGCATCAATCTGCAGAAGAAGACAAACAGCGGCTTCTTAGAGGAGCATCAGCATCTTCACAGAGTTCAGAACAAGCAGCACGCTGCAGCATTAACAGACTGATGACCTCAGTACCAGCTGTGGCATTTAAACACACACACACCTGTCGTGGCATTTAAACAGCTGATTTTAAAGGGACGGACCATCTTCAAACAGAAGATTGCAATTTTTCAGAGACCCCTGATGTCAGCAGGAACATCAGTGAGCTGTGTAAAGTCTGCAGTGTCAGATGTCGACCTTTAAGGCAACATCCAACTCGGGCGCACGGATAAAAGGTTTTACGTTTTTACTGAAATGAATTTTGATGGTTAATATGAATCATTGTGCTCTTGAAGACTGTTGTTTAAAATATGATGTTCATTTAAAGCTTATGTCAACCCCCCCCCCCCCCACACACACAGAATAAAAGGATTCATCGTAGCAGGTAAATGACAGGTGAAGGAAACGTGTCAGCTCAGTCGCTGAACGTGAACAAAGACAATAAAAGGAAACATTTCAGTCTGAAACTGAGTTGAACTTTTAGGGAGAGACTTCACAGCTGCTGTTTAAGGGTCTGATTACACAGAACTTTCCTTTAAATTTCAATAATCAGCCCAATGAACATGTTACAGCTTTATGGTTGCAGTTTATTTTGTTTTCTATTATAAATTTTTGAAAAATGTGTGAATTTTTCTTCTTATTTGAGCTGGAAAACTTGTGAAAATCAAATGTAGAACAAACTGATATGAATCAGCTGTATGAGGGATGGATGGTGACACAGAGGGGAATTGAACCCTTGACCCTATAACTGGCTTCTAAAAGCAACATTTTAAAAATGTTACCGTGTGCAGAAGCTTCTTGCGTTCGTAGTGAGCTGTGACCACCTGGCTGTCGCTGAAGAAGCTCTCCGCCCTCCTGTTCAGAACGTTCTCAGTATCTGAGGATCTCCCGCGACACTGGAGCCGACTGGACATGGTTTCTGGAGAACAGCTCAGCAGGAGCACCGCACTGGGTTCCCCCATCTGATAAAAAACAAGAACCATCCACAACAGGTGAAGAGTTGATAGGTAAACTCCTCATTGTGTCTGTATTTTATGGTTCAGCTTCTTCTGCATGCATCACAGTCTGATCTTCTTTTCTTTCTTTGTTACTTCTTCTCATTCAGAAAGTGCTGTGTGACTCTTCGACGTGCCCCTGACTCGTTCACTCTCCTTTAAGTGGCTACACGACGTGCGTCTGACATTTTCATCTTTTATTCATTTTTCTGACCACATTTCAGCTCCGTGTCTTGTCACCCCGATGCGGTTACCTTGGACTCGTACCCCTCAGCCTGTTTCAGGTCTCTGGGGAAGCCGCTGACGACGAGACCCCTTCCCTGTCGCACTGACGAGGCCACGGCATCACACAGCAGCTCCAGCAACGTGTCCTACAAATTACACATGAAGTGTGTCCTAATGCATTACTTCAAAACAGATGTTCGCGTTCCACAGATATGAATGTAGAACATGGTGAAATAAAAGGATAAAAAAAATAAAAACAGCTGGTTTTACACCTTCAGGAGCCTCTAAAACTTCATCTTTCTTCTTTGAGTTTGTAAAATAAAACAACTTTTAAACATGTTATATCATTTATCATTAAAATCAATCATTCATTCACATGACACATGCGATCTAAAATCACGTTTTCACAAGAAAAACCCTCAAATTTACATGTAAAAAACACGTGAAACAATATTTACACATGATAAACATGGTTTTGGAACATTTTTTACATTTATGATCCATGTGATCACATGTTTTTCCACATCTATTCACATGTAAAAAACATGTCAATTATTGTTTTAGTTTTACTTTAACGAATAATAATGAAATATTTAGATGCAAACTCACATTACAGTCTATTTCCTTCATTGTTTTGATGGATGAAAGATGGATCTGTGTCATTTTATAGTTTTTATAATGAGAAGAAGAAACGTTCTCTCATCGCTGACTGTAAAACAAGATTTAAGAGTGTGAAAACCAACTGGGAGTGCTTTGCTTTGATCATATAAAGTTTCAGCTTTCAAAATAAAAACCCAAAAAAGGAAAGAGGAGGGGGATTGTTGTTTGTGATTTATATCTGAAGATGATCTCGCCAGCAGTAGCGTACGTTTCCAAGTTATCTTTAAATACTAAAGATAACTCACATTAATGAATAATTACTACTGTTTTCGTGTGGCTCAGACTTGCAGCACACATATGGACACGCGGGACATGTCTTGGAGAAAATTGCTCCGTCTGTGTTGCCAGGCAACAGTGTGGCTACAAGTCAACTCACCCAGATTGTTATGAGTTTAGCTCTCACCAGTGAGCCACATATGACAGAAGTTCATCTCACTGTAGGATAAAATCCTTTAATTCTGATGTGAGTGATTTTGTAACATGCACTGTTTTAAAAGGTGAACTTCAATAATCCCTCTGTGGGATTATTCATCTCTCTCTCTCTCTATTCTGTCTCACTGGTTTAAAAAAAACATTTTGCTGTTCTCATGTTGGAAAACACATGGGACATGGCCTTAATGTGCAGTAAGAAGCTTAGATGGAAAGCAGTCATTATTTTAACTGAGTCAACAAAGTTCAAGAAAATCTGCGAGGGGGAGTTTTTATATCAGTTCAGAGCATTTTTATTGTCCTGTGATGAGAAAGTTTCTGTTCTTTGTCCAAACTGATGTTTCAGACAGAACTGAGGCAAAATGCAACTCAGAGCATGAAGATTAGATCCAGAATTCCTCACTGCGAAGCAGTAAATTCATGCTGTTGTAACCTCAAGAGCAGAAAACAGTGGGATTAATAATAATTCCTTAGAATACTGCAGAGCCCAGAGTCCGTTTGTTTTTGCACAATAAAAAGTTGTAATTGGAATCAGCGAGCTCCTTTCAACTTGTGTTCGTGTCAGCAGCATTTTTCTGGAATAATTCGAATGAATTGCGACTTTTTTCTTTTAGAAATTCTAATAAATAAAATCCCAAAAGAAGTTGGTTCAAAAGTATCAAAAAATTAATTGGTAATTTAAATCTTTTCATGCGTAATCGGACAGCTACAAAACTGGAGATGTATTAATATAAAAATCTTAATAGAAAGTTTTACTTCCAGAGTAGTTTTGGTAATTATCTGTTGTGTTTTCAGCAGTAGATTAATACATATTCACAGCTCAGGTGTGTGTTGCTAACAGCAGGTTGTTGTGCTCATCATGTCACACAGTTTGGGAGGTTTTAATTGTGCATGAAAACTAATAGGCTTCAAAATCAGTCAGTCATTATCTTTATGCGCTTGTTCCTGGGAGCTGGTGTCTCGTCATTGGACAAGAGGCAGAGCTACACCTGAACAGGTCGCCAGTTCATCCCACGGTCACATAAACCCAAGTCTCCAAGTGCCAAACTCAATCAGACATCGTATTCACAATTTTTAAAAATAAATTTCCACAAAAAAAAGAAATAAAACTACCCAACGTTTTACTTTATTAATTTCACTCGTTAAAAGAGATGAAGGAGAAATCTCTCTTTGAAATTGTTTTTTTTCTGTGGAGTCAAACAGAAATTCGAGACTCCTTCAGATACACAGCTGAACACACACAGACACACAGCGTTGTGTGTTTATGTGATGAGCAGATTGTGTTTTGATGTGAAATGCCACAGACTGGCAGCAGAATCCAGGTAGAAAACTTCACATCCTCTTCTGCAGCAAAATGAGTCACTGCAGGTAAAATGAGAAACATGGAGGGCAAAAAAGAGGCTATTTGTCACCTTCATAATGGGATTTAAGTCTCATTTGGCTGATGGTAATATTTCAGAGGAAGGTGCGAACTGAGATATTTGCTCTGCTTCTTTCTTCACTTACAGGAAACAGAGTCCAGAATATTGAACCTAAGAGGCGTTAGATGTTCAGATCCTTTTTTTTTTCATTAAAATTAAAGAACCCTGCAGGTTTACTGACCATCTGAATTATATTTCATTAAATTCTCATGTTAGAAAATGTTTCTCCTAATGTACGTTGTCATTTCCTGAAGAATTCGGATTGTTTTCTGATCTTTGTGCCTTTTTTTCACTTCAGTCCTTTAATGTTTTTATAGTTTGAAGCTGTTTTAGATTTTTCTCGTATAGTTTAACAAAAGTGCATGAAGAGTTTTTTTGGTTCTGATGAGTTTATTAACAGTTTGAGGTTGGAGGTTGTACTTCCTGTTGTGCTGTGTTCCAATTCTTTCCATGTTTCACTCCAGATCCCTCAGATTCTCATCAGGTTGTAGTATGTTTTGTTGTATATTTTGTATTTATATTATATTATTATTATTTATATTATTATATAATGGATCTTTAGCTTTTGTTTCTATGAAGTTAGTATGTTTTTTTTAGTTTGGTTTCTATAGTTTGAATCCTTCTACTTTGGGTCCTTCATAACAGAACTTGTACTGAATTGAATGTTTATCCTCCAAATGTTTCATATCTGATAAAATTTGAGTTAATATGTCTTTAAAAGCTTTTCCTCTTTAACTGGATTAGTACTTTCCTCAAAAATCAGCAGTATTGAATCGTCTACATCGTCTGCTGGAGGATTCAGGTGCAAAGAGCCTGTTTTTATTATTATATGAACCTGATTCTGTAACAAATATTATTTTGATATTACATAATAACATAATAAAAAATAAATAATTATTATCTAAGCAGTGCAATTTAAAATCAGAGAATTTTCCAAATGTTATTTCTATTATCAGACTTTAAAGGGTTAATGAGTTTTTTATACTCTGAATTAAATGTGTCTGTTCAAGTTGTTTTTCTAAATATACTTTTGATTTACATGGTTATGAAATGAGTTTATATAAAAATTAAGTAGGTGATTATTTCGAAATAAATTGTTTTTGATGTTTAATTCCATAAAATCAACAACAGAAACATGACTGACAGACGTAAAGTCTTCTGGCAGATCATAAAACAGAGTGTAAAATCTCACTCAACAAGTTACACTTCTGATTTCATATTATTTACCTTGTCGTCTTAATTTTTCCACCAGTTTAGGATGTAAATGTGCTACATATATAAACTTGACTCAAGTGTCCTTCCAGCAGTGTTAAGTGTCAAAGGCGTGTGATTTAATGCAGAATGTGATAATATGCCGTGTTTATTATTTATTTGGTAACAATAAACAACACAGTGACTATAATTTAACATTATAAAGACTTTTTATACACAAAAACATAAAGAATTGACATATAAATCAATACTATAGGTAAGAGGCTTCTTAACTTTCCCGCTGAAGGTTTAAAGTTCTTTTTACTGACTGTCTGGATGCTTCATGTGTTATATTAGAAGGTTATCGTCCAGTCTGCAGTAATGAAGATGCATTTTTTTTGTGATAAAGTCATTTCTTCCATTGTGAACATCTTTGAATCTTTTTTTTATCCAGTTTACACAATGTGTTGGTGAATTTCTGCCTCCAATAAATAAGTTGAGACAGCCATGTTGGCTCTGTGTGCTGTAGCTGTTCAGATTCTTTGTAAGCCAGTTTAAGGACTCTTGACGGTGTAATATCGCCACCTCAGTCCTCCCTCTTCAATCTACTGAATTAATCTGTTGGCAGGAAAACATGTTGCACAGAATGAAAGCTGCTCTGTGACGGTGAGGAAAGAAGTCTGAAGCAACAAGACTTTATGTTCCAGCTTTATGAAGTAATAATCTTTCATTTCTTGTTTTGTTGACTCAGTTTTCAGGGAGCTGGACTTGATCAGGTTTTACACGAGTCCTCCTACAGCTCAACCTGTTGGTAGAAGTGTGGGCAGTGTTTCTGCAGCAGGTTTAATATTGTTTATTTATTTTTTATTTTTATGACAAACCGCTGGTTTAATCCTCAGATACAGTTTTTATTAAAACATAATGTTTTCTGTTTCTGATATTAATCTCTACTCTGAAATGACGACCTGGATTATTTCACTGAAATCAAAAATATTTGAGACATTTAGAGAAGAACGGCGTGTGACACCGACCTCTGGCAGTTTCTGTCCTCTCTCCAGAATGTCTCGAAGGTGGCGTCCTCTTTCACTGTGACCCTGCTGCAGCTCGCTACACAACAAGTCACCCAGCGTGATGCGACGTAGGCCGAACCTCTCCTCCATCCGTTCACTCTGGAGGACCTTACCTGAGCCCGGACCACCTGAGAGACACAAACACAGATCAGCCAATATCCTCACAGCATCGAGCAGATGATGAGCAAAAAACTGAATGGTGAGAAAAGAGAATGAGGAAGAGAGTGAAAATTTTAGATAATCGTCATTGTGAACCATTTCCTCCTGGTTTATCTAACGTCTAAAAGACGGAAACATTCCCAGTAAAATAAATAAATAAATAAATAAATAAATAAATAAATAAATAAATAAATAAATAAATAAATAAATAAATAAATAAATCAAAGCAGAGTTAGTAATAATATTCCTGTTTTGACTCAAGGTTTGATGAAGCTCCTGCAGGTTGCGTTGAGCGCCGTGATGTTTGCAGGTGTTGTGACAGCTGGAATGTACGGCACAGTCACGGAGTCGAGTGGAGCAGGAATTTATCAACCAGCCTTGAGCTCGAGTAATAAAACTCTGGGTGTGAGTTCGCCTTGAGTTGAAGTGTCGCTGCCCTCCAATAACGTCCAGAAACAAATGTCATCATCTCCATGTTTCTCAGAAAGAAGCAGATTTAAGTCGCCCTCGACTCATTCAGGGACGACGGTGAACACAGAGGGGCTCAGAGGGAGTCAGGGATGGAGGGATTATTGATTTATTCATCGTGTGTTCTGCACTAAGACACAGATTTAACCTCTTAACAGCCAACAGGTCGGCGGTACATCATCTGGATTTAATCAGTGAGCTCAGTATCATACAGTAAGACACGTCACATGGCAAAAGCTTTTTGATATGAAAAACTCGTAACATCAAATGACGCTGTTAAAATAAAACAAATGGAGCTTGTTTTCTTGTAGAATTTGAAGCTAACCGAGTCTTTTTTGTTGCTTCGTGTTGCACCTGTATCGCACTGAACCTTTAGAGTTAATGTTGCAAAATGTTCACGAGGATTCTTAATTTTCCCCCGATTCACCCGCATATTACTGGAAACTTGAACATGTCAGTAAATTTCAAAAGATTATTAGGAATGAATTTCTTCAGTACTTAAATTTTAAGAGATTCCAAGTAAAAAGAGCACCTGCAAGTTGATTTGGGTGGATCTGCAGGCGGTTACTGACATTTATTTAGACAGAGGCTCTGATTTGAGAAACTCAGACATCCCACGTTGTGAGAGCAGCGCTGTCACAGCACCGTCCGTGATAGGAGGCCAAGTGACAGATGGAATAAATTAGAGCGATGGCACAGCACACAGATGAGAAGATGAGAGATTTTACACCAGGCAAACAAGGCAGACGGCCACAGGTAAAGTGAATAAAATCACCCCAGTAATTTCATTTGTAAACTTGCGCTGTTACAAGCTAATTTCCTTAAAGCTTTAATGGGTGAATCGAAAAGAAAAATGGGGCTACGGAACAGAGAAGCTTATTGCTTTTACGTCTGTGTTAGTTTGAAGTGAATCCCAGAAAAACCAACAAACCCACACAATAAAATATGAATAAATGTTCCTGAAAATAGGAAAGATATGAAAATCAGCAGCCTGGATGAGTGTTGTCCTGTTTATACTATATTTCTTTATTTTGTCCTTTTAATTATTGTAAAATAGAGACAGTTTCGGCTCAGTTGTTTCTTATTTTATTTTAAGTTTTTTAGCAAATTTTTTCGCAGAAACTGAGTCTGAGAGGAATGTATAAATAATGATCACTCTAAACGAAAAGACTCAAACATAAAAAGTAAAAAAAAACTACACACAAAGAAAAAAGTTTTATATTATAATTCCTCCTATTAAATTATTCATTTTACTTTGAAGGTTATTCTGATCCAAACAAAAACAGTAAATAATGAAAAACAACCAGTTTATTCTATAAATGTCACAGAGTAACTAGAATTCTATCATTTAATATCTGTCTGTACAGCTGAAATATTCAAAGATTTAATTTAGTTTTCACTGTTTGAGCAGGATCTAATTTACAAAATCAAATGTATTTTCTTATAAATGATCAATTAAACATTCATTTAATTATATATATTAGTACTTAACATGTTAACTCTCTCTTGTTATTTGAATATTTTTATATCTTTGCAAATATCTTAATATTAATGTTTAATATTGAATTTCTAACATTTTAATAAAATTTTTAATAACTTTGGAGATGGAAATGCTTTAATTTGTCATTATTTCCTCACACAACATCAACAAGGTTTTCATTATTTAAACTCAACTCAGCTGCAAGAATTAAATGGTAATTTCCTGCAGAGGGAACAAATAAAACGGGAGGAATGAAAGTGAGAACGAAGATAAGAAGAGAAGACAGAAGCAGATAAATCTCACATTAGTGTTTCCCTCCGGCAGCATCATGGAGCAGATCGAACTTTTCTCCAGGTTTTGAAGACATACTTACAACTTTTAATCACAGCGGCTTCAGTTTTAACAGGTTATGTAGGCGACGACGTGCAGGTAAAACTGTCATCGGCTAATAAAACGAGATGGTGTCGAACACCAGACTCTTGTGTCTGATCGTCAGGGAAACGGGTCCATCAAAGTCCTTCCTTCCTTCCTGCCTGCCTGCCTGCCTGCCTCCTTCCTTCCTGCCTGCCTGCCTGCCTGCCTCCTTCCTGCCTCCTTCCTGCCTGCCTGCCTGCCTGCTTCCTTCCTTCCTTCCTTCCTTCCTTCCTTCCTTCCTTCCTTCCTTCCTTCCTTCCTTCCTGCCTGCCTCCTTCCTGCCTGCCTCCTTCCTGCCTCCTTCCTGCCTGCCTGCCTGCCTGCTTCCTTCCTTCCTTCCTTCCTTCCTTCCTTCCTTCCTTCCTTCCTTCCTTCCTTCCTTCCTTCCTGCCTGCCTGCCTGCCTGCCTGCCTGCTTCCTTCCTTCCTTCCTTCCTTCCTTCCTTCCTTCCTGCCTTCCTTCCTGCCTGCCTGCCTGCCTGCCTCCTTCCTTCCTTCCTTCCTTCCTTCCTTCCTTCCTTCCTTCCTTCCTTCCTTCCTTCCTTCCTTCCTTCCTTCCTTCCTGCCTGCCTCCTTCCTGCCTGCCTCCTTCCTGCCTCCTTCCTGCCTGCCTGCCTGCCTGCTTCCTTCCTTCCTTCCTTCCTTCCTTCCTGCCTGCCTGCCTGCCTGCCTGCCTGCCTGCTTCCTTCCTTCCTTCCTTCCTTCCTTCCTGCCTGCCTCCTTCCTGCCTGCCTGCCTCCTTCCTGCCTGCCTCCTTCCTGCCTGCCTGCCTGCCTGCTTCCTTCCTTCCTTCCTTCCTTCCTTCCTTCCTTCCTTCCTTCCTTCCTGCCTGCCTGCCTGCCTGCCTGCCTGCTTCCTTCCTTCCTTCCTTCCTTCCTTCCTTCCTTCCTTCCTTCCTTCCTGCCTGCCTGCCTGCCTGCCTGCCTGCTTCCTTCCTTCCTTCCTTCCTTCCTTCCTGCCTGCCTGCCTTCTTCCTGCCTGCCTGCCTGCCTGCCTGCCTGCCTGCTTCCTTCCTTCCTTCCTTCCTTCCTTCCTTCCTGCCTGCCTGCCTGCCTGCCTGCCTGCCTGCCTGCCTGCCTGCCTGCCTGCCTGCCTGCTTCCTTCCTTCCTTCCTTCCTTCCTTCCTGCCTGCCTCCTTCCTGCCTGCCTGCCTCCTTCCTGCCTGCCTCCTTCCTGCCTGCCTCCTTCCTGCCTGCCTCCTTCCTGCCTGCCTGCCTGCCTGCTTCCTTCCTTCCTTCCTTCCTTCCTTCCTTCCTTCCTTCCTTCCTTCCTGCCTGCCTGCCTGCCTGCCTGCCTGCCTGCCTGCCTGCTTCCTTCCTTCCTTCCTTCCTTCCTTCCTTCCTTCCTTCCTTCCTTCAATTCCTACAATAAAACAAACAAGTACTTATCTATACTATTATCTTTATAAGTACTTACATAATCGTATACCTATACATACACAATTTTTACACAAATGATAAATGTACCAATATTTATGTGATCTGCTTAAATATTCTGTTACTCATTTTATACACAATATTTATACGCTCCTTATAAATCTATTTATATAAATATATTCATGCACATAGTTTATATAAAAACAGTTAACTTTATATTTAGACGTTATATTTTGGTATGTTTATTCCTGTTCAGTGTTAATGTTATGATGTACGTAACTTTAACAGTATTTTCTGTTATCTGTTAATAATTTTCCCAAGAAAAGGTGCAAATTTTCTAACTGAGGTTTGTTTTTTATTTGAGTCTAATCTACCATGAAGTGAATAACTTATTATATTTGTGTCTCAGCTCAATTGGAATAACCGATATTACGAGACAACTGTTAGAGACGTTGGTTCAGTCTTTAATTTTACATTTTAATCAGGACAAATCCCTCATGTGCACAAACATTTGTGCTCAGACTCCCTCTCAGCCTGTTGAGGATCTTTTAGTTTTTTTGTTGTTGTTGTTTTGGCTGAGGACATTGTAGCTCCATCCGTTAGTTGGAATTAAGAAACAAGATGGTTGATCTGCAGGAATCCTAATGTGCTGTAAACCATCCTCTTTACAGCCATGCAGGAACAGCACAGGTCTGTTCATTAGAATATTTTTAACCAGCATCCTGGGTAAGTGGTCTGTGGTCTGTCTCACACTCCTGCAGTGCTGAAACCTCTTTTCATGGAAGCTAACATGACAAATCCCCTCTGATCTTAATTAACACCGGTTTGTCTGAATATTCAAGAAACAGACACTGAGCCAGACGGAAAGCTTTTTCTCAGCAGGAGCAGATAATTGGAGGAAAATGTCACCGGGCGTGTAAAGCAGTCGTCGCCCAGACTCGGATGTGTCTCCTGAGCAGGATTTATGCCTCATAATGAGACGGTGGACACACCTACAAACACTTCATTCTGTTTACAGTTATTGATCGTGCAGAAAGGCAAAATTTAAAGTTCATGTTTCATGTCAGCTGAGAAGAGTTGAACATAAGTTTATCTTGTCGTGACATCTGAAGTCGTTATCTTCACCCTCCTCCGACTTCTAATTTAGCTCCATTCTCTACTCTAAACTTTTGACACCCCCAGTTCTGCCTGCAGGCTGCTCGTAGAACTAAGATGAACAAGTAATTCATATTTATTCTAACAGACTCAACTTATATCCTTTTGTTTCCTCAAGATATTTTCAAAAAGAACAGCCAAGTGAATATAATGCTACTGGTTTTCACTGGGGAACAAATCCATAAACTATAATTATTAATCTATTTATTGGCACTTTTTAGAATTCTAAAAAACAAGTTGAGCCTATAAATAGAAACATTTCACAGGATACGTCTGTTTAATAACATTTAAAATGTGGAAATGACTAAAAACCCTTTGTGGTAAAAAGATCTGGACTTGAATTGGATGAATATTGAAGATACTTAGTTCCATTGTGGTCGTGTGGACAGATGGATGGGAGAAAAAACCCCAGAGTTTGGGATGCAGCTCAAGACAAAAGCCTTTTAGCAAGTTATGGATCCACATGATTTATGGAAAGCTGTGAAAGTGGAGAGACGGATTTTGAGATCAATGCAGTGCTGGACAGGGAGCCAAATGATTTACAGACAGGTTTAGTGACAACGTGGACAGCTGAGTGCTGGAAAATTAGGAATTTATTGATGTACTTGTGACATAAACGAGGAAGGAGAGGAGTGAGTTAATTAATGAGAGAAGCAGAACGATGAAGGTAGTTGATGATGGAGTGAGATAATGAAAACACATAATATAATGTTGTAATAATAATGTTGTTATTTAGAATTACTCCGTTGCTTTTTCTGGTCACAGTTTCTACCAACTCTTATCTTTACAAACATCCATCGTTTCCCCACATGCAACATTTACATCCAAGCAGCAGCTGGAGTTTGTGTGTGAGTGTAGATGTTGGTTAGTTTGATTAGAAGCTACAGAGTCATTTCCTAATAAGTGCTGATTTACATACAGGTGTATGTGTTTGGTTTCCATACCCATCATGAAGATGACCTTTGGTTTCTTCTGTTCAGTGCAAAAACCTGTCAGAGGAAAGAAAAGAATTTAACATGCTGCAGATCACAACACTCCTTCACATTTAGAAGATAATTAACCATGTTTCATTTCACTGAATCTCTTCAGCCTGAACCCAAAAACCAAATCTAAATCCTCAACCAGCAAAATCCCCAAGTGTGAACAAGTCAGAGAATCTTCAGTTCATGAGCAAAAACTAAAATTTGTGCTAAAAAACAGACGCAGCTTAAAGGAAAAAAGGTTTTTATACAATTATTATCTTATTTAATGTTGATGCATTAAGAGCATTTACAGGATTAGTTCCACAGTGAATTACTTACAACTCATAATCTCAGAAATATCAAAGCGCTTCATATAAAAGCTGTTTTACAGACATTACACAGCTGTAAATTCCACATTACATGATTATTTAAATAGAATTATCTACAGAAACTGACAACAGCTAGCTGCAGATCTTTGTAGGGATGTGACGTAAATTGACGCTGAATGCGCGTTGCCGACAGCTCTTGAACAGGAAGTACATGGCCGCCGTGGACTTGGATTCAAACACTGAAGGTATACTTATGGATGTTTCTGCAGCCAGCAAACGACCTGCATCCACTCTCACCCCCCAAAAAAGTGGCACCACGAAGACAAAAAAAGACTTTATCAGCTGCATCTCGTGAGTCTAAAAAATAATATGACCGAAGCCGGGCAGGCACCCGCATAAATATTAGATATGCGTTCGGTTCATGGAGGGAACTTCAGCTGCATTTAGGAGTGAAAACGGATGCTGACATGGCTCATTTCCTTGTGACCAGGTGAGAAAACATTATAGGTCGTGTTTAGAGCCTGATACAGTATGAAAATGATGAGATCAAATCAAATAACAGAGTGGAGAGACCTGACGTGAAGTATGTTAGCCTCCCCGGTGCAGTGCTGTGAAGACGAACAGTCTGTAAAGTGTCTGTGCGCGCTCCCGTGCCGGCTTGGCTGGTGGCTGCAGTTAGCCACAGCGCCTGTCGCGGCAGCACTGAGTCAGATTTTGTAAAGCTGCCTTAAGTCCCTTTAAGATGCTAACTGTTCAGAAACCTTTTACTGTCCAGCTAACTTGTTTCCAATATGTGCTGGAAATGTAAACACTGACTTCATTACCTTTCAGACAAATCCTGTTTTAAATATTATTTACACTAAAAAAAGAAACAAAATCAAATCAAATCTATTTGTCATTGTAAGCTCCTTCAGTCTGAACTCTAAAATGTTGTATTTAAATGGTTTAAGTTGATTGTTTACAGCATATATTTGACATAATTTATATCATATTACTACAGTTATAAACTCAGATTAGACGTGAACCAGATTTGTGATGCTGAACCTGCTGAACTGAACCTGAAGTTACCTTGTAAAAAAAAAGAAATGAGTTTTATAATAAAGGCCTCAAGTCCTAGTTGATTAATTATCTCAGCAGCTCTGTGTTATCTTGTTTTTTTTTAAATTTCCCCTGATAAAACAATCCCAGATTTTTAACAGTTTCTCTTGAACCCCTGTTCAGTTTTATGTTGCGTGATTCCAGATCAAATAAATGAATTGCTTTTTAGGAATTATACGCAGCATCTTCTGCTTTTGTTAAATGATGTTTATTTTTCATTCTGCCTGCAGTCACATGCAATCATGACACACATTCCTCATTTCCTTCCATTTGTTTTCAATAATTTGAATGTAAATCGTTGTGATTTTATTGGAAATGAACCTGAGTGTAAACTCGTCATCTGGCCTCCATTTACCTGTCTGCCTTTACCTGTCTGCCTTTACCTGTCTGCCTTTACCTGTCGGCCTTTCTGATATATATCTGACACATCTGAACTCGATCACGCTGTAACACAGAACGCTGGGTTTGAATGCAGAACAATAAATTTAAATGTTTTATTCAGTTGTTTAGGATCTTTGATTTAACTTGCATTTCATTTAATACATTTCCGTGTTTACATTATTAATTATTATATGTTTTAGCTTATAGTGCAGCAAAATGTCTTGACAAAACATAAACAGAAAGTCAAGCAGCACTTTGTTCAATTTGAAAAAGAAGGAACAAAATGATCTAAATAAATAATATTGCACTAAATTAAAGCCTAATTAATCAAATGAAGATAAGCTGTCAATCTCCTGCTGCTGCAGCTGCGCTCAGATCAGACTGATGCCAGTAAATCTGGAGACAAGCCTCCTGACATTAACCAATCAATGCTGCTGACAGTGACAAACACACGCTCACGTGGGGCGACAAACTCTTTCATGCATCTGGTCAATGATATTAAAGCTACAGTTTGTGTTTGGAGTGAAATGCTGAAATGAATCAGCTGCTACAGATCTGATCGTTTATTTGATCCACTTACTTCCTGTCGTTCCTTCTGCATAACCAATTTCCTCCTCTTCTTCAACCTGAAAAAACACAGTGATGAAGAGTTTGAAGTTTTCTTTCCTTTTATTTCACGTGCATGTTTTTCGACTTTTGTACAACATTACACATTCCAATCTAAAACATTATTTGCTAATCAAAACACTAAATATGGCCAAAAACATGTAAAAACAATCTCTCACAGTGAGCAATAAAAGATAAAATGATTCTTTTATTCAAACTGGTAAAACTTCAGGATCAGAGTGAAACTAAAAGATTTTATGACTTGAATGAAAATAATCTTCAATAAACGACTTGAAGGTTAAATATCTCTCACTATGATAAAAGTTTAAGTCCCCGATTAAATGCTGACACATTTTATTCAACTGAAAAGAAAAAACGTTCACATTGAAACGCTATTAAATTATTTAAACAGAGAGTAAAAATACATCAGACACCGAAGCGCCGAGCTGTGACAGAGAGCTGGATGGAATTTGTGCAGCACATTTCCAAAATCCAGAAACAAACAACTATTGTCTTCAATCAAAACAATTCATCACCTCCATGTTTTCTTTCACCTCCCACTTAAAAGCTTTTGAATCTGTGAAGACCGACTTCACATTTGAATAAATAACGTTTAACAAGCGCTGAATTCTTTGTCTAGCAGCTCTGTGAAGAAAACAGTTCTTATTTAAATGTTTTTCCTACTTAATTTTACAGAACTGCTTTAGTATTTTGTCAAAAACAAAACAAAAAGCACAGCACAGTGAAGAGAAATGATATTTTTGGAGTATTTTGAATGTTAAATTAAATATTGTGGGTTTTTAAAGATAGTTTGTGGATTTCAGTGAAACTTTTAACTGTTTTCCATCATATGGATATTTGTTAGTGTTTTTTGTTTTGTATCACTATTTAGGTCTTTTTTTGTTTTGTTTTTTTACACAATAACTGATAAAAAAGCAAACTGAATATGCAGAGGTCATATTCTGTTTTAAGTGGCTCACGTGTTGCTCTGAGTAGTGAGAATATCACACGGCTGCGTCATGCCAAAATCTATCAATCTAATGAATACAATTTATGTATCTGCTGAACATGATACATTTTCAGCTGGGCATTAGTTTGTGGGTGTTTTCTTATAGTTTATGTGTTTATGTCATCAACTATTAATGTCATAATAAACTCAGACTGCTCTGACAGGTCATTCATGATTTAAAGTTTCATCTCTGCTTACCGGAAAATCCTTTTCCCTTTATGTAAGATGTCGCTCGTCATCATTTCTAGTTGAGTCGCGGCTTCTCTGACTGAAAAGGTCCTTTTATTTTCTTGGTCTGGTTTGTTCCACCTTTCTGCTATCAAACACACCTGGTCTTTCTGAAGTATTAACCTGTAATATGAAACATTTTTTATCTAAAAAACGTCAGGAAACACTGATTAACAGACCTTTCAATCTGTCTGCGTGATGATTCAACTGGTTTCGGGCAGCAACTCATTAATATTCAATATGCGAATTCCCTGGACTCAGATTGGCTAACAGCACAACGCATACTGTTTCCTTCCTGTTTGATACGTGTTTATGCTAACAGCTTTTAGCCAGCAGCATGCTAGGTGTGGTTTCAACTGATTAATACTAACGAGCAAAGGAGCTGTGACGAAACAATTACAGACTGTTTGAACTCGGGTTTTATCGCCACCTGCGATGATGATGTCCATGTGATGGCGTCCCAAGGTTTCAGGTAGCAGAAATGTAGAACTAATAGATTAATAAATAGGATTTAATATTAAACATCTAATTGTGTGGAAAATTTTGGATTTTTCATGATTTAAAGTCCTTTTGTTTACAGACAAGTCTTGAACTGTGATGCTCTAAAATAGATCCAATCATCCGTCATCGAGGAGAGCGCCGCTAAACAAACATCATCTGCTGCCAGATATCTGAAGAAAAACAAGCTCTCCTGATATTTCTTTCCATCCACCGCTGCGTCTTGACCTCACACTGCTCTGATTGCAAAGGTTGTGATACCAACATTTTTCTGCTTCCAGAGAGATCAGAGTGAAGTCGAACGGTGGAGGGAAGGAGAAACCGACCATGAACATGAGTGATGAACAAACACGGGCAGTGTGGAAAAGCACTGAGTGTTAGCAACAAGCCAAACGGGCACCGGCTGGACTGACGAACAGAAACATCCACAGCATGCGTCACTTCCAGTGATGGAGGCATAAAAACACTCTAAATGCTTCTCGACTGAGGAGTTTCTGTTGGTATTTCCCTGAAAACAACAGCTAACACGACCCTGATGGATCTCTGTTCACATGAATTTAACTTTTATGCTCATAATAAACTATGTGTCACACACTTAAATCAGAAGGAATCTATTTAATAGTCCTGTTCCCAGAGTGATGCATCGACGGGGATGATGGAAGTGTGTCGTTCTGTTAAAAAAATTATCACCAAATTATAAATGAGTCCATGCAGAATGAAAAAGAGTTTGATCTGTTTTACAAGTCTGACTTACTTTTATTTGATGTGGTATTTATGTAAAATTTGTAGAATTACACATTCTGTTCAGAAGTGGACAGTCTGACAGGTGTGATGATGTTCTCAGAGGTGGCGGACGGTTAGGAATGATTGGAAAACTCCAGGAGGTTTGATGCTGCTTTCTCTCTTCCTGCCTACAATCTTCAGTGATCAGCACGCTTACAAAGTGCATCTCCAACTCACATCAGAGTCCACAAATCTGGTTTGACGAGGCGGCACAGCGTCTTTGTTCCACTTCACAGGAAAGGCCGTGTCACTGCTCGCCACAGGAAGGGTTACGCGGGGACAACGCCGTCTTCAGTGAGCCGTTCCGCCTGATTCGCCTGCACTCTGCTTGCCCTCGAGCCGCGCTGTATTCAAACTCTACATTGATTACTGACTCAGTTCATAAATCGACTTTAATCAGGGTTTAAATGAGGGTAAATAATAAGTAGACGACAACATTTAATCATGATCCGACTCAAAAGGAGAGCAGAGTTTTCTTGCACGGCACATTTCATGCCAAATTTAGTTAACAATTATTTTTACACAATTTTATAAATAACATCAAAACAATCACGAAGACTGTTTTTTTTTTTTTTTTCTGTAAAAGTTCAGCAGAATTAGGATTTTTTTTCTTTCTGTTCAGCCACACAAATCAGTTAAATATTTACTTATTAATAAAATTCCAGTATGAATGAACTGGGTTTGTTATTTTTTGTGAGCTTCAAGGACCTTTTGTCTGCTCACTGAGTCATAGTTCACTTTTACAAGCAGTTTACAAAATAACCTCACCATGAGGTGCACTGAGCAGCTGGTCAATAGTATTTTCCAGCAGATTCAGTGTTTCTCAAGGGCGCCATGTTCCGACAGTCTTTTTGAGAAGTTCTTATTTTTTATTATCATTTATCTTCTCAAGGTAAGTATTCACGTTTTCCCTGAGTTTGACTGTTTTTCATATCTGGGAGATTTAGCTAGTCATCATGTATTTATTATTAATGATGCGTTAAGTCGTATTTAGATATGAGAAGACTGAATCCATCAGCATCACCGAGTCTAAAAAGATGGAATATTAAACATTTACTACAGATTTAAAGTTTCTCAGTCAAAAATCACATCACAGATAAGCTTATAAGTTCTGAAAATATTTTTTGGGATATTTAAAGTAAATAATAAATGAAATTACTTCAGCTGCTGTTTGCTATGGCCAAAACACAGGAGCTAAAAATGAGGCTTTTAATCTGAAGGGTGTGGTTTTGGTTAAATAAAGGTCTAATAAAATAAGTAATTAAATATGATGCAACGAGACAACAGAGGGTTGGAATAGTTGAAATGTCCAAAAATATACCTATAATTCTTTCAATATAAATATGCTAATATGAAGAACAATGTTTCCAACTCTGCAATAAAGATCAAAAAGGTCAGAAAGATTAAAATCTTTTGTAAGCAAAAAGGGACAAAAAATTATTATTTCTCATACTTTAAATTACCTGCATGTTGTTTCCCAGCAGTGATTTTTTTGTCGAAGTTTTCCTTTTACCCATTTTGTTTGATCATTGAGCTTTTTGTCAGCTGCAAATCAAATCAGTGGAAAACGTGTAATTTTTTCTCCTCTTTGTATTTGCCCTTTTATTTCATCAGTCTTTCATATACAGAGTCTTTTTTGTTGCACTTGTTACATCACTACTGCTCTGAGATCAGCGCTGGCTCATGAACAATAAATAAAATCAAGCCCATCATCAAGATGAAAGAGGCGTGTCTGAATAAAAGTTCATCAAAAATCATAAATTAAAGTCTTTAAAAAGAACGAAATCACTTGAAAACGAATGTTTTGTGCTTTTTGTAAACATGCTTTTAATTTTCGCCTCACTGATGGAAAGATTTAACTGTAAACTTTCACGACTCAAAGAAAAATGTTGAAATTTCTGGATATAAACAAAAAAAAACAGGTTTATTATTTAAAAGTAGATGAAAAACAGATGGTAAGAATTACAACAGAGAGCTTTTAGCTTGATTACAAGTAAATCACTGCAGAGCAAAACGCTCAAATTACTCTCCTACTGGGCAGCCAAAAATAAACAGATTCCATCTAAACGGTTTCCAATTCAGCACAAATAAATACATGGAAGACAGTGAGGTGCATTTAGAAGGTGTAAAACTAAAGAGCCCGACCTGATTGAAACAGCAGAAATAAAAAAAACCTAAATAAACAAGCCTGTTTTAAAGAAGAGGAAAAGCTTGATCTGAAATGAACAGACAGTGGAGATGTTTCCAGACAGCTGGAGGATGTGAAATGAGACAGAGGTTGGGGTTATTGCTTCACCCACAGCAGATTGTGTGGAGCGATGGAGCTGATGTGAAGTGTTGCCAAGCATTACACAACAAAACTCACTATCTCAGGACATTTGTAGCTCTGAATCATTTGGCCTTTGAAATGATGAGCTCAGTTTGTCACTTCTGAAAAGGTAATTTGCATTCGACATTTATGTTAAGCTGTTAAACGGAAGGAGGTTTGTGGGAGCTCAGGATGGATAAAACATCATATTAATAGGAATACAAAAGAAAAACAGTAACCGACCTTGATTTGACCCTTCCTTTAAAATTTCATGATCATTTGTAGCCCAAAACTTTCCAAAGAAAGTGGAAAATTCTCAATAAATAACTAAATAGTTTTCATATTAAATGTAAAACGAATCAAAAACCATCTTACCTCCTTGTTCTTGCAGGCTACATCTGACAAGCTGCTTGTTTCTCCCAACAGACTCAAGTCCAGCTCACTTGGACCTGCAGACAGAAAAACCCAATTCTCAGTATATAACACGCTAAAGTTTTATGTAATAGCTTGTAGATAAATAAATCCAAGACAGTTCAATAACTCTTCTACAGCAGAATTCACCAGTAGAATTAAAAATAGTGGCTTTTAAACTAAATGTTTATGTTATTGTCCTTCTGTTCTGCTGCAGAAACCTAAGGAGGCTTCAAGACTTCAAAACAGCAGTTCAGACCAGTGAGTCATGTTATGAAGAGCATGTCCACCTTTGATTTAACGTCTGGATGTCTGTGTCCTCACTGGAACTGCTTCACTTACATGAGCATCATTATCCTAATTGGCTCCTTCGTCTGGACTATGTGTGGATATAAGATCTGCCTGGTGAGGTTTGTAGGTATTACCATTTTATTTTTGTTGTGCTTTTGCCAGATTTTTAACTTTGATCAGATGTTGTACTTGTTGTGTGTTTTTTCTTTTTTCCCGTTGTACTTTGTGTCTTTATGTTTTTGCTTTGGTTCGTCTCATTTCAGGTTGCTGTTTGCACAACAGGAGATTTAGTAAATATTAGAATTTACAGAAAATAATTTTTTTTTTTTGGCAACTTAATTTTTAATGGCTTCCTGGTTACTATGGCAACCCATGCAAACCCACTCCGATAAATTGCAAATTAAACTGTGAATAGTCTGTTAAAAATAGTAGCTTTAAAAATCCAAACTGGCTGCAGTGTAACAAAATAAGAAATAAGAAAAAAGAAACTGTTTCACCCTGATTCCAGTCTGTACATTAAACTGTGGTGACTTCATTAGTTTGTAGCTTTGCAACAAAACAAGGGGGTGTATAAACCAGATAATCAATAAAAACAGAAATGTATCTGTTTACATAAAAAAAAATGCAATCTAGTTTTAAAAAACCTCTTGTTTTATTTGACTGTGATTAAGTTATTAACACCATCACGATTAGAAGTAAGTGTTTATGTACTATGTGTGTATTTGAGTTTTCTTTGTAAATACAGATACATTTAGGTATTTGGGATATTTCAGCACCAGAAACCTAAAGTTCTCAGAAAGCTGCTGTGGTGTGAAGAATTCCAACTTCTTTCTCAGTGGAAATGATTCTGCATATTTTTATTCCCTGGAGGCCACTGCATCCTAATCATAAATTAATGCCAGATTATGCAACGATGCAGATATAGAAGTAGCCTGGGAGATTTTTTCTTACATGCATTATGATAAAAAGCTTCAGAATCTAGTGGAGCCAAACTGTCCGGTTTGCTTTCAGCATCTCACAGCGTGAGACAGCAGCGTGCCAGAGAGCGTCGGGACCTGAGCTGCGACCATGTGGAGACTTCTTTATTGTTGCTGGGCTGAAACTAGTGATGTCTAGTGATGGTGGTGGAGGCTGAGCTCGTCAGCAGCACTTCAGTCCAGAACGCCTGCTGCTGCAATAATCACAGAGGACAGCGAGGCTGGAGGACACTAGCTTCCTTTCACTGAGGAGTCTATAAGCAGCAGAAGGACTGATGAAGGATTTTACTTCAGTCTTTAGGTTTTAGTTGATATACATGATTTCTGTAGCTCTTGCTATGACTTCAGTAGCTGATGAAGGTAAATCATGAACAAATCGGTGAAACAATATCTGAATAAAATGATTTTGTGGTAAAATAGAAAAATTCTTAGAATTTTAAATGATAGACACAATTAAAAGCAAATAATTTGTTCTATAATTAGGGTGACCTGTCCAGGTGTAGCCCCGCCTTTCACCCAATGAAAGCAGGAGATTGAGTACAGATGGATAGACTGTTTAACAGTTTGACTCGTAAACACAAGCTCATAAAATCCACCACAAACTTCATGGTAAAAGCACTAAGAAACACAAATTGTGTTTCACGAGGATTTATTTTATATTGTGGTGTTGTTTGTGTCTGAAGCATTTAGAAAAACTTTATTTTCAGTTAAACCAGAAAAACAATATTTCTATCAGGAAATTTATATTTTCTCAAAGTCTGACACAAAGTGTCCAAAATTAAATTTAATATCTGACAAACTGAGTAACAGTGAAAGTAAAATGCAGTAAAACACAAAAATGAAGACAAAAATTAAATATTGTTTAGAAACATCTGATTCAGGTATTAAAGAGAAACTTGACTTGGTCCCCTTTTTACATACTAAAACCTCCTAAAAATGATTATTTTACTGTTTTATCTGCTGAACATAGCCTCATAAACTAAAATACAAACTTGTCCCTTATTATAAAAAATCTATAAATTGACATTTTTGACATGAAAATTAAACTTTTCATCATAACATCTCCATTTGTTTGGAATTGATTTAAAAACTTGATTTTTAAGATTTTGCTGATGACATGCTGTGCTATTTTTCTCCAACTGCATCTTTTCAGTATTTAAAATGTGCATGATGAAACAAATTGCTCCCATTTGTGGAGAAAAGAGCTGCAGAGGAGTGTCAGGTTGCTGTCAGGGAGCAGAAGGGACTGAAAATAAACCCCATAGATTCTGGAGAGAAGCAGACATGTGGGTCAATTCGAAATGAATTCTTTCAAGCAGAAAAACATGCAATTTTTCACTCCAACTACTTTTAATTCCTCATTTACTAATTGCAAATACAATTTACACAGAACAGCAGGTTGCTTTTTTATTAACAAACCCCCAGAATTTGAACATATTTTTGGCTCGGACTGTTTTGTGGTGCCATATGTCTCTTACACGTTGATCCTGCACGTCCTAACATGAGCCTCAGACTCTTCTTTGGTCACTCAGTTGTGGCAAATGTGCAGCAACTGTTCAGTAAATTATGAAATCATCTCATAAGCTGAATCACTTTTAAAATGAAGAAAAACAGATTTATTGGTTGTTTACAGCAACCAAGGATTTGTGTCATGACAACACATCATTCAAGGTTAACAGGCTGATTTTTAAGTATTTATGAAGCCAACGTAAGATGCTTTGAGGATTTTACCATCTAAGAAGCAGTTTTAGAAAGTGGAAATTTGTTAAAAACCTGGAAATGAAACACTGAAGGAGGGTTAACGTGGGAAGGAACTGCTGCAGGATTCAGATTTGACGACTATCGATTATTTTACAGCAGTATACCTGATGTTAGTGAGTGAAATTAAAATGGTGGAACAAGAAGATCTTTTGTTTTGTTGAGATCTTTCTGTGAAGAATCAGAATATTTTCTCTGTGCACGAATCTGGTTTCCTCTCACAGGCCAAAAACACTCACTGTCAGGTTAAATAATCACATCTTATGAGGAATCTCTCTCTTTATAAACAGCTGATCTTACCAGCTGCAGGCTCACTGGAGGCAAAAAGCTTGTTGTCCAAAGTCGTGCTGATGTCACAGAAAACCTCCTCTTCATCTCGATCTGCATCCAACTGAAAGAAGCACAACAAAAATTAAATAATTAGAGTCTTTTAACAAGAACGTTCCTCTCAGAAGCTTTAATTCTTGACAATTTGTTTAAATAGTTTGAGGTTGATGGATGGATGTGGGTTGAGATGAGCTCAGACTCTCACTGGGGTCATTTTGAATTACAGGAAACTTTAATAACACTATATTAATTAGCTTCCCCTCTGTCAGTCTCTTTCAGACCATTCACAGACTGAATGACTTCCTTTTTACATTCAGCACTTGGAAATAGAAAATAATTCTAAAGGTTTCTGAGCAAACTGGACTGACACCAACTCTCCTCTTTAACATCAGCCATGTTCTCATCAGAACAAGTGACAACCTGCTTAAATGAAAAGGTATATGGCTGAAAATACAGTATGAGTCTGTTTCCTGCTGCATCTCCTTCAGGTGAAAGACTTTCAGTGGGGTTACGTACAATGGAATAAAACAATAAGTGGCTATAAGCTGAGGGAGTGCAGGTCTGGAGAAATGTGTAAAAATGACAGCTCATAACCAACAACCAGCTTCCTCTCATGGTTACCACGGCAACAACCTAAAAAAAGAAATCCTGTATCTAATGTGCACTGCGTGGGAGACTCCCCCGAGTCTACCTGCAGAGCAGGAACTGAGGGGATCAGACGGTCTTCTCCCCGGTGAGGAAGTTGTTCAGAAAAAAAGTTCTGAGTTTCTCTTTGCACTTTCCTTAGAATGAAAATGTATTCAGACACCAACATAAAGTATAACCCATTACAAGATGATCCATGGACTCACTTTTCACACCCAGTTCTTCACAGAGCAAAATCAACATGAAAAATAATTAATAAAACAAAATTCTTACAATAAGAGAGATTGATAATTATTAGAAAACATAAATATAGGTAGAAATTTGAAATCCGATTGAGTAAATGATCAGTCACCTCTGTATGACACGTTCATGGGCCAGACTGCAACACACAAGTCCCCAAAATGGTTTAAAAAAACAGAACCAGGTTAACCAAGTTAAAAAAATACTTGTCTAAAGGATCTGACGATGACATCATCATTAAAATATTCAATCTGGAGAAACCCTGAATATACAAATGTGGCTGAAAGCTGTTTGCATAAGCAGTAAAAACAGATATAATTTATGCACAAATCCCTGCACAGCTTCACAAACATTCCTAAAATTAACAGTCTGTGAACACAGTAAATTTACCCTTCTATAAAATGCAAATAAAACTCAGAAACATTTACAAACCAGATCCAGAAAAAACTGCTGCATTTTCCAAGTCTGAGCTCATTTAAGGTGGACTGAGACGATGTCCTGCAGTCGTGCATCCAAACTGAGCAGCATGGATTCCACGCTGGAGTCCCTTTGCATGGAATTTACATGTTCTCCTCATACACGGGTGGGTTTTTCTCCAGGAACTCTGGTTTCCTCCAAACAACCCAAAACATGCATGATAGGTTAAATAATGGTTCTATAAAGACTCTTAATGAGTGTGTGTCTGTTTGTTAGTGTCTGTGTGACTCTGTGATGGACTGAAGGCATTTCCAGTTTTAGTAAAATTATGCAAAATCTATTCTAGACACTTTAAAAGCAAGTAATCATCTGAAAGCTGGGCTAACCTGCCAGCAGTCCCCTGCTGAGAACATGTCACATTAGGAAATAAAAACCAATACAAAAACAAAGGAGCCTCTAAAACGTAAAACTCTACATCAACACATAACTTCATTTACTATTCCCAGCTGATCCTTTAGTGTCATTACAGCAACTACTCAAACAATAACTATCACTATCTGCAGAGACAACATGAGCACAATAAGTCTGTAAAGTAGAAACAGCCTGACTGAGCTGCAGACAGGTGAAACTGATAAATCCTGTCTGTGTTGTTTCACAACCTCCATGTAGGTCACAGTTCATAAATGGGTTTTTTAAAGAGGCCATTTCACACTAATTTCAGGACTTTGTGGTTATTTCTTAAGTATTAACCAGTGATATAAAACATTTTATATCTAAAAATCATTAGAGGTGATTAACAGACCTTTAAATCTGTCTGCGTCAAGATTTGTCAGGCTTCGGGCTGCAACTCATTAATATTCATTATTTGAATTTGCTGGACTCAAATTGGCTAACAAACTCGCCTATGAGAGCATGGCTTCCTATTTCCTGCCCTGCTGCACATGGCAACAGCACACGTAGTCTCTTCTGGTTTGATACGTTTTATGCTACAGCTTTTAGCCAGCAGCATGCTAGGCGTGATTTCAACTGTGGGAACTGATGAATACTAACAAACAAAGAAGTTGTGACGAAACAAGTACAGGCCGTTCAAACTCGGGTTTTATCGCCACCTGCGTAGTTTGAGAGATTAAAACTGAAAGAAGTTGTTGACCTGTTTTCACACCCACCTGTGGAGCTAAAATATTCAACAGAAACCTCAGAAAAAACGTTTTTAATGGAAGGGCCTCTTTAAATAAAAAGTGAGCAGCAAGGACTCTACAGCTCAGCACCCTCCATTAAAATGAATGGACACACCTTGTAGGAGGTGACCTGCATTTTCTTGGTCTGTATTATTTCTGTATGAACACATTTTTGTACGAGTACTTGAGCAGGAGCACAACCATAGACCAGATGTTCAATGCCATACTGAGATGTCTTGTTATACAAGTACATTAAGGCCTGAAGTACAGCATCTCATCAAAGATCTGAGGAGAAGATTAAACAACACGGATGAATCAGAGCCTTAAATCTTAGAGATGCAGCTTAAAGTAGCAGCAGCTCCGTCTGGGTTTCTGCTTTCAGTGAAATCTGTTTGATCGCCACGACAAATCAAAGAGAAGTTTGTGAAAAGTTTAAAATACATTCAACGCTTTCAGGAAAGTTAGATAAAGTTGTCACAAAAGAAGACAGAAATACATTTGATTCTTCAAAGATGATATAAATAGATACTTAATAATATTTTCGGGTTGTTTTACTGTATTTTTAGTGCCTAAGAAATACTGAAATTCACTGTTGTTATTTTTTCTGTCAGGATCTCATAATGAAAGAATACTTTGTAAACAGGGACGTGGAGGGACATTCTTTATTTGTTTATATCTGCGAGGCATTTTGCAGCATGTGCGCAGGGAGGAGCTGAACTCAATCGGGAATAATTAATTAGCTCAGCCAGTTTTTCCTAGAAGGAGAGGACGCTTCAGCTGTGGCCTCAACAAACAATTATCTCTCCTCGCTGCAATTTCCGCTTGTGGCTCGAGCGAGGAGATGTTTGTGTGTGCCTGCTGTGAGGTGACTCATTCTCCCCCCCAAAAAAGGCCCTTCATCAGTTAAAATATAATACTTCAGATGGGAAATTTTAAGATTGAGAAGACTTAAAAGAGCAGAAAGTGATGATGCATCAGAGCAGAAAAAATTAGCAAGTGTTAATTAAAACGAGATAAGGACTTAACAGACTTGTTGAGGTGTGCAATGACAGTGAAATCGCGCTGGATAATGACTCACTGCCATTGTTCGTTCATGGAGTTAAGCCTTTGTACGACAGAGCTGACATTTCAAATGAACAGATGACTTTGAGACTGTAAAGGCTTCATCTGGGTAAAAGTAATTAAGCCTCAGGTAAATCGGGACCTTCAGCTGAGATCAATGCTGAAGTGCAGAAAAATTCATAACCAGCTCAAATAAATTGAATAATATACTTCAGTTTCTAAACAATATGAGATGATCACGAGAGGATGAACATATTTATGTGTCAGACTTTAATTGCTTTTTAAATATTTTTTCTAATTATGTAAAAAAACAAGTGTCTAGATTTCGTTTCATCTTAAAGTTGAGACACTGGAACAGAAAAGTCTGTGTTGACATTTATCACCATGAAAGCTTCAGCTGGTCCCCAGTTCATCCGTTTCCTCCACCTGAAAACAACTGCCTGCTGAGATACTCAATATAAAGCTGCAGATTTCAGGTGATTAAAAATTCTAATTTGTCAAGAAAAACTGGAATGTTTGTTCTTTTGTTTGTTCCTCTTGGATTAACTTTATATATGAAACAAAGTAGCATATAATAAGATCAGTAGCTTAAAAACTAATAAAAATAAACTTTTCTATGAATATCAGACTAGAAATAAACCCCTCAACATACTTATTTACTTTTATTGTTACAGATCTTCAAAAATGTTACTTCTGATTGTGAAAAACAAACTTCAAGTGTTACTCTGGTCATTTTTTTGTTATAAAGTTTTCCTCTTTAAAAGTGCTTCAAACTCTGCCAGCCGTTTGGTTTTGGAGCTGTCAAACATGATTGCAGAGGAGAATTGACATAAAAGATTTTGAGGGAAAAGGAGTGACATTGTTTTTTTTTTTTAGTCTTACACCCACTGAGACTGACAGAAAGGAAAAGGCAACAGTAATTCACGGGGGAAACATCCTCACAGTAAGTTCACCGAACGTAAACAGATAAAAACATCAGACCTGCGATTCACAGCTATAAAACAAGAGCGAATTGTTTTCACTCAAGGGGTTTTAACGACACGTACGGGAGGCTGGTTGGAATCTAAGGATGTAAGAAAACAACAAACTCCAGTGAAGAAAAAAAAGAACAAAACTCCAAAGCAGCATCTGATTTGGTCCAGAAGAATCCAAACCTGCATCACTCGAGATGTTCATGAGATTCTATTCCCATCTGTCATGAAACAGAAAACCTGTAGATTGAGTTTTTTTAATGTTCCACATTAAATCAATTAGTAACTTTCTCATATCCATTTTCTTTACTAAGAAATAAACAGAAGTGTAAATTCTTCCATATAAGATTCTCATTAATATGTTCCAGCTCTTTCCTTCTGGCCATGCTGTGAAGATCTTATTATTATAATATCTATGCATCTCTGTCCTGGGAGGAATAAAAAAAGATGAAAGAAAGACCACAGTGGATTAATTCCTGGAGCAGTTTGAGGAAACAAGCTCTTTCCTGCTTCATCTGTCTGCCTGCAGAGTTGCAGCTCAACTACAAGCTGCACAACAAACAATCTGAGTCATGATGAGCAACTGAATTCTACTATTAAAGGTTTTCCTCAGGAACCATATGATTTATACTTGGACTGATGTTATATGTGTAACCTCAATGCCAGTGAAAGGATTTTTTATGAAGAGTTTTCTTGATGATCTCTGGGTATTTCACAACTTTGCATCTTCCTCTGTAAGAAGTATCGTTATTATTCAAATATCTGTGAATAATCTTGTTTTTGCAGTATGTGGATGAGCTTGAGTCAATATTTAAATTAATCTGTCGGCTTATTGAGCCAGAAATGTAATATTGATCTTCATATTGACTGACTTGAAAACATTTAATTTATTTTGAAGCTATTTCTCTTTAACATGCCTGAAAGACTTTTATTGTGAAAGGAACTCAAACTGAATTCTAGATGAATCAACATTTGAGCTATTAAATGATGAATTTTTGACATCTTAGTGAATAAGAAAAAATAAGATTATGTTTGGAATGAAGTTTCAGAATAAAACAAATAAACCAGAGGACCCCCCCCCCCACACACACACACACACACATTTGACACTGTTTATGATGCAGGTATTTCTCACTCAGGCTAAACGGATCACGAAGCAGGAATCAAAAGAAACAGCCTGAATTTTTATGAACAACAACTCACAGTTTCCCCCACATTCAAAAAAAAAAAAAAAATGCAGGTTTTGTGAGTCTGAAACAAAAAGAGTGAATCAAACAGCTTCCTGACAAAGAGGCAGTGAAAACCTCAGGAGAGACAAAACATAGAATAATGGATATACAGCATGAAAACACACGAAACTGAAACAAGATTCAAGTGAAGATGGACAAGAATAAAGAAGCAGAATACCTTGATGGTTCTTTTACTCTAAAACAGGGGTGTCAAACTCCAGGCCTCGAGGGCCACTATCCTGCATGTTTTAGATGTTTCCCTGTTTCAACACACCTGATTCAAATCCTCTGCATTTCAATAAGTTCTGCAGAAGCCTGTTAACGACTTGTTCATTTGAATCAGGTTGAAGCAGGGAAACATCTAAAACATGCAGGATAGTGGCCCTCGAGGCCTGGAGCTTGACACCCCTGCTCTAAAATAATATTTCTGTTCAAATAACAACTCAGTTTCTGCTTGTTTTTTTTTTTTTTTTTTTTTAGAAATCTTAGCTAGTCCTTATTTTAAATCATATATATGATGCAAAGTTACTGCCAAAATCCTTCATTCAAGTGAAATTATCCAACCCAAATATATTTATAGTAAAGAAAAAAAACCTTGTCAGGTATATTTTTCCTTCAGATAAATCATCACAGAGAGGAGAGAGATGTGAAAGGAAGTGCAGACCTTTCAGAGTAATATCCACTGGAGATTATCATGCAAACTGACTCAAAGAACCTCTGAAACAACGATCTATAACCATGCAAACAGAGTTTTTTTGTTCCACAGTCGGAGGAGTTGTTCTGCTGAGAGGAAGATGAGGCTGCTCGGAGACTCAGACAGATCAATAACACTCCCACCAGAACAGTCAGCTGTCCGCTGCTTCTGCCACCAACTCCTATTAGCACCCGACTCAAACATTTTGAGAGCAAATCGATGCTCCTCTGCACCAAACCTGATGGAGATCCCAGAGGTCTCCAGTAAACACAGAGTCTTTAACAGTAATGATCTGCATTTCACACCCAAAAACACCTGCTCTTATTTTACACACACAACTGTTTGTATTCAAGCCATCAATGTTTTCTCAGATTAAGTGACAATTATGAACCATTCTGGAAATAATCACAAATCTGATCAACATGTGGATTTCAAATTTATCTCTGACATTCATATTCTGACTTCTCCTCTAACACCATTGGATTGTTTCCTTGTAAATAAAATGTGATTTAAACGTTGAACGGCTTTATCATTCATACGTGTACTGTATGATCCCTTTAGGATCATTTTTAATGTCACCTTCTGTCAATAAGATGAAATCATCACAAAATGTGCAATAAACCTCAACCACTGGAAAGTATAGTTGACTTGTTCAATCACAGATCTGCACAGCGTCTGTAAAGTAGCTTTCTGCAAGAAATTACAAGTTCATTTTTTCCTGGTTTTAACATTTTACCACTTTTTAGACTTTTTTTTATTGATATCTATTAATTCTGTACCAAAATCACACTATTGTGTACCCAAAATATGCTTGAGGTTAATTAAGCTCTAAATTGAGTGTGTGTGTCTGTGTGAGAGAGTGGTTGTCTGTCTCTATGTCCCCCTGTGATGGACTGGCAGGTGTGACCCCGCCTCTTACTCAATGACTGCTGGAGATAGGCTTCCTGTGACCCTGAACAGGAATGTTGGCAGTGGGAACGTATCTCTGTGGGGACCGATTTCAGTGCTACACGCTATGACCACACGTGAAACGTGAAGTTTGGAATGAAGAATGGCTGCTGGCGGGGGCTGTAGCAGCAACACACACATTACTGACTCAGAACAACTTATTAAAAAAAGAGGAGCCACGTCTGTAGTATGGAGTTTCTTCAGCTTTAAAAGGTCGGACGTGGACCAAACAACTATTATTTGTGGTAGCTGGCGGCTAGCAACCTAACTTTAAGAGGCTGTGCAGCAACAAAAACACAATACTGTGCATATGACAGTAAAATGGGCTATTTAAAGCCAATCTAATGCAGTCATTCTTTACTTATTAGAAGATAATGTGGGTAAAATTGGTCGTATAAAAAATACTGTCAAATACCATAAAACTGATAAAATTTAGAAGAAAATCGCGATATATAATTTTACCGCCCAGCCCTATAGATAATGATGGAGGAGCAATGCCTTGGTCAGATCTTCTTGGTAAAATACCAGACAGGAATTATTATTCTCAGTTAAAAGATAAAAGGCAGCTGAATAACTCTCAGTCCTAAAGAATCACAATGCTGATCTGATAAGACAGGGATGGAAGGAACAGCAGAATTACAAGCAGCATTCGTCACAACGAGGATGTAGCAACCGTCTGAGGAGACTTTTTTTTCACAAAAAACGAGAAGCCTCATTTGGACAGAAGGACAGATTCATGTAGAGAATATAAAGCACCATTCTTTCACCTAGAGTTCAGGATCTCAGGCTCGAGTGAAGGTTTATGTTTCTACAAAACACTGAACCAAAGCTCAACGCCAACAAAAACACAGACCGGGCATGAAACCTTCCCTCAACTCAAACTAAACACGCTGAGCTCAAACATTTCTATTAAAAAACTTCCACCTACCGAAGGTGCTTTAATACATTTTATGAGCCTCAGACATAAAGTCCAGCTCCATGTTATGAAACAAAAACCTGACACCACATGTGCATCCAGTCTTTAAAGATGATTCTTTTAATGAAATATTCTAGTGCTTAATAAAAAGACTGAATGTCTTTCAGTAGATGTCACTCAATTTCTCTTTAAAAACATATAAACACAATTTCCGCAAAGTTTGTTTATCATCAAACAACTAAATCTACAGTTTTATGATCATCCAACCTAAAACGATGGAGGTCGGTCTAAACAATTAATCCACATTAAAGCTGCTCAAACAACACACTCGTTTTGTGTTGCATTAATAAAAAACCTCTGTTTCATCCATCTCACCGTAACAATGAGGCCACGCTCCTGGAAGTATTTAACCAGAGGAATGGTGTTTTGTTTAAAGTTGGTCAGTCTGCGATCGATAGCCTTCGGGTTGTCATCGGGTCGTCCCTGCTGCTCCTCCCTTTTCTGCAGCCTCTCCTTCAAACGGTGATTAGTGCAGGCCAGAAAAACCACCAGGTCGGGGGTGCAGATCTGCAAAAAGAGACGACGGATTTTTTGAGCTGTTAAAGTCGATCTCTGCTTGAGTTAACATTTTATTCAATAAATAAGCACTACAAATTTTTAATTTTTTAATTCTACAGGACAGATTTCATCTTGATGACGTTTAAAAATGAAGGCAAATACTTAAACGCTTATAATTCTTGAAGCAAGATCATTTTTTGAACTCCACCGTATTAAATCTTACATTTAAGAACTTTTAGCCTTAAAAGCAACCTGCAGCCTGTCCTGCACACCCGCAGCGGTGGACTCATAAACCAGTTATGCTAAAATAAGAAAATAACCTGCCAAATTTCAATTGTTTTTTTACTTGTCTTTGATAAATAGAGGTGAATGAGACTCTGAGGAAAGTATTTATACGTTTCTGCTTCGTGACAGCAAATGATACAATTGGTGCGATCACACATGCAGCCGCCTGACTCACTGCGATTGCAGATCTGTGTTCAGAAATCAGAAAGTGTAATTTTACAGCTAAAGACAACATTTCACATAATCCCCACATGTGAATAGGAGTGAAGTTACTGATTACTCTTGTTGCTTAGCTGCTCAGCTGTGATTAACAACCTGAATCTGGTTTACAGTTTCATTTTTGGTGGAGAACAAAGTCATGTGCCTTTAAGTTAAAATGCGTATACTGAACACTGTCTTAATGACTCACTTTAACGGATTTTATTATAGGGATTTTACAGAGACACGGTTCCACATGCCGTCTTCAGGTTCTTGGTAAGAAAAACAACAATTTTCACCAACATTTTACAGATTTAATATTTTAAAACACTCAGTTTTGAATTCACTGATAGATTGCGCTGCTTTTACAGGCACAAATTATAGTTGTGCACCTCTATCTAATTCACGAAGTGCCACAGTAGTCAAAAAAAGTGTAATTTATCATCTCACTGGGTGATAAGTGTCAGACCTTGTTGTATCTTCAAATAAATGATCAAAAATACAGGAAATCCTGTTGTTGATGCTTCACATTCAGAGGAAAAAAAGCTTGTGATTATAAAACATTTCAGTAGAGCTTCACATTGAAATCAGAGGTAGGATGTTGTTCTTGCACACTGTAGCTTTGTGTGTACAGCATCCTCTCTACACCACAACAACCCCGTTGTTAAAATGTTTTTTTCCACATCTGCGATCATTTGTCTCATCCTGTAATGTTTAACGCTCTGATGTGGTTCAACGTGTGGTAAAAAGGTTCAGCAGAGTGAAGAGATGATAAACAATGTCAAATCAAAACAAGCTAGTGGTTTGAGGAGAATCATTATCAACTCAAATTAAAACTAGAGCAAGAATTTCCATCTTCTTCTGTTGTTAGAGAGTGAAGCCATGATGTTCTTTTTTAAGTGCTGCCATGTTGTATTTTTGGAACTAGAGTCTGTGATCTAGAGACGGGGCTAAGAGTCCCGCCCACTCACAGACATGCAGCCGTGATGCTCTGAAGAAATAACAAAATAACTAATTACATGTAAAATAAAAGAATAAACAATATCTGAACATACCGAAGCAAAGTAAGAAGAATAAATGAATAAGAGTGAATGGCTACAAAAAAATAATCAGAGGGATATTTTTATTTTCAATCAAATTATTTTACATGGAGGGCAGAACATGGATCACTTCAGCTTCCCTTCTCAGGCTGTTTTTAGGTCTGGAGTTTTCATGAGAATCACCTCGTATTCTATAAATCTTCTTTTCATGTATTTTGACGTGTTGACTTTACCTTCTGGTCGAGTTTGGGTGTTTCAAATATTCTGTGTTCTACTAGTTACTTTTTCTGATCAAGTAAAACATATTTGTTTTAAAGATCTCCAAGGTGTAGCTGAGGCTTCAAAAGACAACAGGACAGAAACAAATTAATAACCGATAAAGGCTAAAAATGAAACCTTCATTTAAAACAGATGATGTCATTTCAAACAGGAGCTAGTTCTTCAGTTGGGGAGCAGTAACTCTAATGCAGTGTCACATTTAGTTTAAACCATGACAGTGGGAATGATTTACAGCTACATCTAAGAGACCTGGGAGCCAGTCTGTGAAATAAGAAAGGGGTCGGTCCCCTGAGAGCCTTGAAATTAATCTGGAAGGCTTAAAATTAAACCTTAAATTGAACAGGAAACCAATTCAAAGAGACAGGGACTGAACTAATGTACTGGCTCTACTTTGAACCACTCACCTGCAGCTGTGTTTCAGATCATCTGCAGGTGAATTATTGACAACCGTAATCTAACAACATAAATTATAAACAACAAATCAAACCTGCATGAGTTTGGAAATTTCAGGAAACCTGAACAGAGAAATATAAAGAAAGTAGAGGTGGTTTCAAACTTGTACACATTTCTATAATACAATATACATAATTATTAAGTAAAGTAATTTTCTAAGCTCAAGTCTCACTGACATGACGTAAAGGGGTGCTTTGGAACACTTAAAGGTGCAGTATGTACGTATTTTACAGTGAAATACACACACAACAGTTTAATGTCCCACAGATGTTGAAAGTAAAGTTATATTGTAACAGATTTTGATCTCAGCCTGCAAGGTAGTCGCTAGTTTCTGTCACTTTAAAAATACTGATCCGGGACAGAATCATTGTTTACAATAACTCTTCTGCATCCAGACTTCCTGGTTCCTGGTAGCGAATCACATGTGAGCCTGCAAGGTTGCCAAGTCTTCAACACAAGCAGTTGCAATTCGATAACAACCAGCAGCAAAGCGTAAAAGAAGCAGCTCGGAGGTAACTTGTAGTAAACCTAAGAAACCGTGGCATTCTTCCCAAAAATGAACAAGAGAAACAAAACAAGGATCAACATTAGAACTGTCAATCTGGCAAAACATCAGGGAGGGAAGGGGGTGAGTGACTGAGAGTGGACTTTTTTTTTTTAATGCAGGATTCCGATTTGACGACAAAGTCTAATTCTTACATATTACTTCTTTAAGGAATCCTTTACATTATTGCAGGTTATTATACTGAACAACAGACAGCAACTTTCTAAATGAAAAGCAGCTCTAAATGAAGCCTAAGCAATAAATAAGAAGCACTAACATGTGCTGTGCACGGTGAGCTCAGAGGTGCATGTTGCTGATGTAAAGCAACATCAGAAGGATGTTACTGAACCTTGAACCAGCAGATGTTCGTGGCTCCAACAACTGGAAATTTTTCACTCTAAAAATCCTACTGAGTAGTTTGTTACGGTTTCTATATTTGTTTCCTTGTCTTTTTTTAAATAGGTAAAAAGCACACTCCACTGTCTGCATTTGATCTGGTTCACTTCCAGCGACAGAAATAGCTTCAATGGCGTCTACAGAGGTACATGCCACTGTTTGGAGCCAAAGTTTCAGTTTCCATGGAGACCACGCTTGTCTGTATTTGTCTAAGATTGTGGAGAGTGTGACTCTGCACTCATTTGTTTTGATGGTTTTTTAGATTTATTATTCTTTAAAATATTTTTCCATATTGAAGAGAAAATCCACTTGCAGTTATTTTTATACAGCTGTTCAGTCAGTGATGCTGTTTGACAAGCTTTACTTTGAACAAAATGGACTAAAATAATGTAGAAGAGAACAGATGTTGACCTAATCTCTGTGCCAACAATAACAGCTTATACTCTAACAGTGTACCGTATTAGCAAAATGCTGAATGTACTCTGTCAAAATAAAATAACTAAAAGAAAGAGCTGGAAAAATAAAATGACAGCTTCCTGTTTGTCTGCAGTGGAGAGTTAGCATGTTTTATGGAGCAGAAGCAGAGGACACTGCTGTAAAGTTTTTAGACTCATTAAAAGTTTATATTTGAATGAAAAAAACTGCAGAATTAGCCTTGAGTCTTCTGCAAAACAAGAGTTAAGAAACCACTTAAAAACAGAAAGTATTTGGTATGTTTCCTTTTATTCATTCTGTTGCACAAAAGCACAAATCCAGAGTTGTTTTTCTCATTAATTTTGTTCTGCTCTGCTACTCTATGAATTTGTAGCTGCAGACTATCAGACATCTCCATCTGTCTCAATAAACTGAACCATTCAGAGTTGTTTTTTCCCCAGTTCCATTCAACATTCAGCAGTTCTGAGGCAGAGCAACAGATTTCTAATCCCAGATGCATCAAGAAGCTCAGAATGACCTCACTATGACTCGTCCATACAAGCAGAACCACAGCACATCTAGAAATCTCATGCTTGGTTGGAGCTTGTTGAAATTCACGTAGGTGGAGGACAGTTTCCTTTATTTGCAGTTTATAGTCTGAAAAGTCCCAGTGTACTGAAAACACTCCATTTTATTCTAAGTTTATGAAAACAAATATAATCAAACACAGAGGCAGATTTAGTCATTTGGGATCTCGAGGCATTTTCCAGCTCGTATTTATTGAAGCCCTCCTTGTTGTTTACTGCTACATTTAAGTCTTACCTGCCAGGTTTATAACAATGACTTATAATCTAAAATAACATTTTAAAGTAATTTGTTTAATTAATTAAAAATCCTGGTTAGCAAAGATTCTGCAGTTTCTAAAAATCTTAAAAAAGTTTCTGTTAATGTTTTAGCATAGACAGACTAGATTTACATGCCAGAGAGGCACATTTTAATTCTATTGAAACAAGAATGAGATCTCCAGAGGGGATTTTTCCACTTCCACAATCAACAGTTTAGATCTCATAAACGTTACAAAAGATGTTAGTTTTTATGATTATTGGTCTTTCATTTAAAGATAATCATGAGTACACAGTGTTTTATCTTCAGTTAAGCTGCAGATTTCTAAGAAAACATTTTTTGTAGCAAACATGTTGTTAGAATTTCACTGTTGCCAGTCATCAGATTCTTATTCAACTTATCATGACATAAATACTGGATATTTTTATTGACAGTTTTACATGCTATATACTTATTATCATTTTATAGATATTCCAAATTATATTTAAATTTAAGTTGTAGTCTAAAAGTTACAAAAAAGATAAAGTAAACCACTAAACAATAGAATTTATGCTGAAAACCAACAAGCATCATGTCAATGAAAAATCCTTGGGCTTTAACAAATGTAATAAATTAATTTCAAACCATTTTTTATCCTCTTACTAAAAATGAAACAGCGGACAAAACATCAGTTCTATAATGAAAAACATTAAAAACATTAATGTAACTTGCCGACGTTATTTTAAAAATGTTACCAACAACCACTTTACTTGCATTTTCCAACTGAACATAACTGAAAACAAAGCAACATGTTTCTTTTTTCAGCTGAACATTCTCGTTTTGTGAGTTTGCCAAAAGAGCAATTATATTTCTTACAGTTCTTTGTAACTTTAAGTCTCAATCTTGTGGGAGGAAGTAAATTAATCACTGAGCCCTCTCAATATGCAGCAATTAATTCATCTCAGTTCCCTTTAGTTCTCTTTGAAGTATGAGAGAAATATGAACAATATGGCACGTAACAATAGGAAGAATATGAAGTTACTGGAGTTCAACTGTTTGGCTCTGACAGCAAGACCAGTTAATTGTAACTTTAATGCAGCTTCATGGTAAAAAACAGGCTCTTCACATATTTTATTGGAGGTTTGACATTGTTTTTTCTTAATATAAAGTTTACTATGAATGTTTGATTTCAGGTTGTTTTTTACAGTGGTGTTTGTGTGCATGTTGTGGATTTAGGCATCCCCACAGGCAGGGATGAATAGATAAACTCACCACCTCCAGGGATGTTTGTGAAAAGGCAAAGAGGGAGGATGAAGAGGTGGACGGTCTCTCTGGGCAGCTATAAAGGGAGCAGCAGTGGCTCATAAATGACTGCTGTGATGCTGTAAAGGGCAAAGTGCCAGCATGAGGTGAGTAAGGAAAATTGATGCTGTGGGTCCTCAGAGGACCACACGGTCGTCTCAAAGCTGGGGAATACAGTACTAAAAGTACTGGACATTTCATAGTGAGAACCATTTGAGGTATAAAGCAGCACTAAATGATCTGAAAGCCTGAATCAGTTACTTCCACTGCAGAACTTTCTAAATGTTATTTTTCTAACAAAGGGAGAGTTTTATTTTGAAACTATTCCTAAAATATTCTTCCTGATGTTTTCATAATAATATTTCAAACATTTTGGTGGTACTAGATCTTAGTACATAATTTGCCGATCATCAAATATTTTCAAACTTTGAGGTAAAACTGAACCAGGATCTTAGGTGAGGTCTTTACATGTTACAAGTAACTGTGAACATAATGATTAAGCATCTTGAAAGAAGTGCAATCACTTATGGAGTCCCTCAGGGAACCATTCTTGAAACCCTTCTTTTTAACCACTTCCTGATTTACGTTCCTACATTTTTCAGAAAATATGAGATTGTTTATTGTAGTTATTTATATGATTTAATGGAGGAAAAATAATACATCCAAACATCCTTCAGCAAAATTAATCGAATATTTTTCACGTAATGGAAAAAATAAGGCTGTTTCCCCTAAGCCAAGATCACTTACAGAGTCTTGGTGTGATCATATAGATTGTTACTTCACATTATCACCTAGTGAAGAGACTTTAATTATTAAACTACTCTTGACAGCCAGGTGTCGGCTCAAAAAATAATTTTGTGAAGTGTTATTTTCTCTCATCCAACTCCTAGTCAGTATATTTCTCCATCAAACTATCACAGTAACATTAGACAAATAGACTTGATCTGACAAATTGCATTGAAGGGCTTTTCCATGACTAGTGAATTTGTCTGACGAACAGCAACTGTTTCTCTGTTCCAGGTACAACACATCGTTACCTGAACCTGAGATACTCATGTAAAATCAGCTTCAAATCCAAATTTACCATAAAGTTCAGACTTTTAAACTTTCAGACTGCCTGACTTCTTTAATTTTATTCCCAAGTAGCCTTTGTTCATTCTTCTCCTCCCTTTTCTAAGTTACTCTCCCAGCTCACGAGTGTTGAGCTGATGATAATAAAGAAGAAATAAATCAGTTTCTATCTTTCAGGGAATTAACAGCATAGCACTAAATGAACAGTGCAGCTTTGTTTTGGATCATTTGTAAAGTAAAGTGATTAATTGACTACAAAAGAAAATCTACTTTTAAATATAATTGTTATAAATTATTATTATATGTGTATATAAAATACACATCTTTGTACTTTAAATGTACTTTGGCATTATCAAGCAGATAAACTGTTAAAGATAAATGCCTCTTCTGTACATTCATGCCTGTGGTAGTTCTGTCTATATATAGAATCACACAACATCTGTTTGTATCCATAATTGGATTATATGGGAGAAATACATGAGTGTGTACTGTACCTATAATCATATACAACCTGAACAGCATCTCTTCCCATCTCATACATTTTCTGCTGCTCACCAAAAGGTCGTATTTAACCTGCAGGCAACATGGATCTGCTGCAGCTTCAGTTTAAACCCAGCGTACGACAGATATCAAACTTGATCCTGAACGGACACAAAAATATTTCCTAGCAACAAATAACTACCTTTTGATAAACAAGAAGCTTATTTCTTAGTTTTATATAATGTAAAGAAGACATATCGTAAAATTACTGCAATAAGCTAAAGTAAAAACCAAAATATTTGACCTGACAGAAAGTTGCTTGTTTGATTCCTGAGAGTTACATAATGCTTATAAGACAAATACCAGATCACACCTGTTGGCAAATGTGATTGAATATGAGTTGATTGGACTTTTTTCAGGTTTGTTGATTAGGATTATGGTTGTAAAACAGATTCTGATCCTTTAAATTCCACCTGATAACTATCACCAAGCTTAAACTAGCTGTCTTACCAGTAACCCCCTCAGCACCCAATTTAAACTTCTGTAAATTTCAACTTGCATGAGTCAAACTGTGTCACTGGCTGGATACGATTCATGGTTCAGCAGATTGTCGGCTTTTTAGAAGGAACACAAAATGCATCATACGACTGCCATCTGTGCCGTTACAAATTCTCCCACAGATTTCTATTTGGGATTCTCTAAGTGCTCAATCTCTTATTTATAATGTCTTTTACATAAGAGCATCCTGACAGAAGAGAAACATCAGGCCATGGAAACACACGCACTATCCTGGGATGATGCTAAACCGAAACATTTTACGAATTTCTATAAAAAGATACTAGAACACACACTAAGAATTTATGTTTCTTCCTTATTTGATCAGTTTATTTAGTTAAAAATGACTGTAGCTACACAGACATAAGGATTTCTTTATTCTTTAATTGATAAAGTCTTGTATGTACCAGTGCGATGTGATTTCAACTGAAAATTTGCATATTTTCCTGCAGTCTTGTGTCTGACTATTCACCAACAGCTGCAGCTGATTTTACCTTCCAGATGCTGACATGATGTTCATTCCTTTTATTTTCACACAATATTGAATCTTTTTTACCAGAGTTCTCAGTTAGACTCTTTTCTGAGTGGACTTAGCATCTTTTAAACTGATCAGTGTAAGACAACAAAAACATTTGCTGGGACACTTGAGACTCTTGATTTTAAATGGGCTCCAGAAAAAACCTGGACCAACTTTCCTACCGTGGGATACATGGTGGGAAAACGGGATGAGGTCATCATTCAAGTGGATCTTACCAAAAGGCCATAAAAATATTTATCCTGAGGACATACTGTTCTATTAAACCATTTCACATTTATTATGGTATTTGAGCTGTTTGAAGCACAATTTTTTTAAGAAGCTGGATTTCCTCTGTCAAATCTGCTTTTATCAAGGTTATTGTCTGGTTAGACGGGGAGTGAGCACCTCATTTGTCTCAGTTGTTTTTCTCCTTTTGCTCCTGAGCTGCACAAAACTCTTTAATAACCAGTTATATTTGATTGTAAACACAAGGATTGCTACTCCTGTGCATTACTGGCTGAGTAGTCATCAGCTCTTGCCTGTAGTCATCAAGTACGAGCTGTTTTTCCCCAGTTGCATAGACACAGTAAACAAAACTGGATGCATGCCTAATCTGTGTGTTTTCATCTCTACTGAACTTCCGCCGGTCCTCATCTAACCCCAGGGCCTATTTACAAACTGTCTCCAGCTCTTTTAGCAATCATTTGTGCAGCAATTTGAACAACGTTTCAACAATGAAAGCAATCTAGTCAGCTAAATTGCATTTGTGAGATTATTATTCATGAAGTGTGATTTAGTAAATTATGAGAGAAGGGATTCATTATATCTTCAAGGCTCCTTGAATCTGGGATTGTTCACTAACCCTTAAAGAAGAAGAAACAAAAGCAAGTTAGTCATTGACTGTTTGTCCTTTTAAAAGCCTCAGCCGATGTAAAGATGCAGAGAAAACATCTATTTAATCACATTTCATCATATTCATGCTAAAACAGCTGGAGCTGCTGATTATAACTACAGTAACAGATAGTTTAAGAGCTTTTCAAAGAGGCGGAAGTAACTAAATGCAGAGGAGTCTTCCAATTAGAATTCCCTGTAGTTGCAAATGTTACAGCCACCACAACATCCACATCATCCAATTTATTTGTTTAGTTTCTTCAGGCAGGGAGTTCATTGAGATTTGGTCCATTCACATTAACAGGGAGGAGAGGAACGACTATCACAGAGACAACTGGATAAAACAGATGGTTTTTTTATCCATGAAGGTGATTTACTAAAAAAAACATACAAACTAAAAAGGTTTGTTGTGCAACAGAAGACAAGCATCACATAAAGACGACTTTTCTTATTAGAAACGAACACAAGTGGAAGTAAAAGATACAATTTAAGATTTAAAAGGTATTTAGAAGTTATGTAAAAAGCAGATGCTTTGCAGACTTTTTGGCATTCTTGTTTTGTATATGTGTGTTGAGACATGGATGCTTTTAGTTCAAGATTAGCGTGATGTGTTTAGTAAAATGTATTTATATTAAAAGCTATAAGATTATACGACAAACTTCCACTAATATTTTCTACAGATTTGAAATGTGCTGCAGGAACAGCTGGCATGTGAGTGAGAGACAAGATCTTATTTATAATAGAAAGTGTGAAATTTTAATGTGAAGACAAACATGTTCCACTCAGTCTAAATCTTACTGTGGAGCTTAATCTTAAACAGTTTTATCTGTTCCTGGTTGTCCATCTGAATGATCAGACCCTGAACAGATCACCAGTCCATAAGACCAGCAGCTCATGCTCATATATGTTTTCCACCAGCTGGATAGTTGGATGACACTTTTTCATGTTAAAGATCTCCATTGTGTTGGTCATAGGAGAATTTAACAAAATAAAAGGTAACTCTTCTTACCCTCTGTTTTTTTTTTTTTTTTTTTTTTTTTTTTTTTTTTTTT
>SSNP01000011.1:5691357-5720358 GCA_006937955.1 Pachypanchax playfairii | reverse complement strand
TTTTTTTTTTTTTTTTTTTTTTTTTTTTTTTTTTTTTTACTAGGAAGGCCGGATAAATGATCTCTTTTACAAGAGACTTGAAGAGACTATTATGTGGTGGAAAACTGGGATCAAACCAGCAACCCTCTTGTGTGCAGCCACTCTTCTCTTAAACCACAGCCATCTCATTGTAGACCCCAATCCATTAGAGTCTAAGTTGCTTCTAGCAGTGAAAATGAGTAAACAGCCCTGTTTCAGGAGGCATGTGAACACTGAAGAGAACTCTGAAGACACATCTGCATTTCAAACAAGAATGCAAAAACACCAAAAATGTTCCCAAGACATCTAGATAAAGATCTGAAAGTCTGTGAGAAGCACCTCAGTATAAAGTGTCTGTGATTGACAGCACATTATGTGGCTGATTTTACTCTGAATGCACCTCAAGACAGATACAAATTTTTTTAAAACTCTAAAAAGATACAGAATTTATTATTCTAACTTGGTCTGCTATCAGTACCAATAACACGCCTGTATGTGTCTTTTATTCTGTTATTCCACATACATATTACATGCCTGTTTATGCTTATAGGACCTTGAATATGTCCATAGAGTGATTGTGTTTAAGTTTAACCTGTTTGCATCATAATGTGAATGCAGGCAATTCATCGACTAATATAAAACCTGTATGATGTTTTGTTTACTTGCACATTTTAGCATGCACGCAAGAGTAATGGCTGCTGAATGTGTACGTTTTTGTTTCTTAATTTGCATTTGTTTGCATGCATATTAACTGTTGTCACACAAAGAGTGTGTGGAGTGTGTGATGGAGTGTCTATGATAAAAATAGCTTTTTGTATCATTTGTCAGCTGACTGATGCAGACTCCATGCATTCAATTTATTAACTATGACAGTCTATAGTATAAAGTTTTTTACATGTTGCCATTGCAAGGAAGAATTTTAAACAATAACCCCAATTTTAGTTTAAGATCTGAATCTGGTTCCACCTGCAGGAGCCTTCAAAGTTCAATAAGTTCATAACTGCTGCATTTATCATGAAATATTTAATATTTACATTCAAATTCTGCATCAAAACTTCCTCCAGAGACTGAACTTATAGGCCATTCAGTTCAGGACAGGAAATAAAATAAAGTTTACCTTTCAAAATAAATCCAAGGAGAAACTTATTTGAACTAAATCACTAGTTTTGTTGAATTATGGGATTTTCTTGAAATATTTATTGAAACTGAAATTGAAATTGAAATGCCTTTATTAATTTATAACTTTTCGACTGTCTGGCTGAACAAAAAGCTAAACAGACTCCTGCAATGAAATTTTTTAACTTAGATTTTTCAAAACAAATTGTAAAGATAACAGAACTGTGTTAACAAACTATATTGTTTAATATAAATATTTTTCAGCAGATTGTATTCATACCCACCCTTTGTAGCTAAACAATGAATTTAGCTACTGTGGGACAAAAATAAACTAATATTTGGAGTTTAAATCCTTTCCACTTTCTAACAGCTTTCTCTCTTGTTAAAACAGATTATATAAAGTGATTATGTAAAGTCACACTCAGTGAAAACCCCAGATGAAGTAAATGAAAGCTCACTTAATAGTTTAGAAAGATTACATAAATTTGAATGGTTTAATGATCATCAATCTGTCTACAAGCAATCGAAAGCACTTTGTGTGAACTGCATCATCTGTAAAACTTGACTCTTCATTAGAGAACTCCAACTGAGACTAATGCCTCTGTTTGTTCTATAATCATTAAACATAGTCTTTTTAAGCCACTGAAACATTTGTTCTTTTGTTTGATCATTTTCCATCTTTGCATTGTTAATTTACTGATATCTTCTGATGAGTTATACTTCAGTTAAATACAGCTCACTCTGGTAAATACTGGCTTATGGATCCTCAGAAAATGAGCTAAATACCCAGAATGACACCTCTGTATTTTATATTAATGTGGTTGGTTGAATAGTGAATAAGATACTCATTTTAGTTCTTATAATTATAAATCTGAATCCAAAGGAGTCAGTGTCTCACCAGCCATGAGTCTCACCCCATGTCACTGGGCAGGACTTTAAATTTACCTACCTGTCAAAGACCAGAGCTTTATGCTTTAGTATGATACGATATGGTGCAGTACGATTCAACATGGAACAATATGCTCTTTTCCTCCTTTGGAAAATTCGACTGAGGCTCTCTGCTGTACGACCTTCACTAAAGATCTATTAATGAATAACCAGTTTCTGGTGTAAAAGTGTCCGTTTAGTGAGACACTGCTGATCCTAAAGCAAAAGGTGTTTCTGTCTAAATTACATTTATTTTACCAAGGAATGAAAAACACATCCCGACACTGAGTACCAACCCCCTGAAGTGCATCTCAAAACCTACATCCAAAAAAATGTTACAACTGCTCATTTTAACAGCACTGAAGCTGAATTTGGAAAATATACAAGGTTACAGTGATAAAACATGTCTGTCAAAACAGTTCTGTAACAGAATAATGCTATAACAAAATAATTTACATTTTAACTGAAAAACGTCAGAAAATAATTTCCCCTCCTTCTGCATTTATAAACATCCGTCTAACCCCCAATATGTGGCTCAATGTCAGGATTTAGTGTGATTAAACAACACAGAGGGACCAAGTTTTAACAGCAAGATTTACCTTGTTTTTCTGCCAGTAAGTTAAGAAAAAAACTTACTGCAGCCGTTTTCTAATTCAAGTAACCATTAATAAACACAAACAAGGTTGAGTAAATAAAGAAGTCTCACGTAGAACTTAAACTAGAGATGCATCAATCATAACTTTCAAGGTTGGTTCAGAAATGAGTTGTCCTTCATGACATTTAGTAGATTTATTCTATTAGGTAATAAAAGATATAAACCTTTGAATGCCATCTGACACGCAGATAAAAATGTTCTTAGAAGATAAATAAACCTAATAACAGAAACTCACCTGGTCTTCAAAGGACAGGGCCTGTCCAACATCTCGAGGGAACCCATCTATGACGATACCATTAGCATCTGGGATCTTCATAATCTTCTGTTTTATCTCAGTTATTGTCGTTTCCTGGAAAACAGCAGCATGAATCATTATCACTTTGACTCAGAGCTCAAGCTTTAGACGTCAAAACACAACAATAAATAAATTTCTGCTATGAAAAATAAATCAAATAAACTGATAATACGCAGTGTGACGTCATGAAATTATTTAATCAATACAAAGAGGAGGACAGATGGTGCTTCTGCTTGAGGAGACAAACCTGTCAGCAACAGACTATAAAGCAGCATCTGATGACTATAAATTTAATCTGAAGACAATGAAAACAACATTTTAGGACAATTCTCAAAAGCAGTACACGGCTTCATCTGACGGTTCTTTCATGTTTGCAACTGCAGCGGAGTGAGGAGCTCCTAAAGTCAGAGAACGCCAGCTTCTCTTAGCATCACTTAGTTCCTTGTGGCTGGAAGAGGTTAACATGTTTGAACGCATGTCTAGAGGCAGAAGGCAACTGGCAATATGGCAGAGATACATGAGCAATCCTCTGATCTAAAAATAACATGATGAACGCAGATGTTTAATATCGTTTTGACTTCAGAATCTGAGGTCTGGTCTTGTATACCACACAAAGATTGAACCCTAATCTAGTGCATGAAACAAATGAATGTATAAAGTTACTAACTAAAGTAAGAAAAGCTTTCAGATGAAGTGTGTGCATCTCACAGGAGCATCAGACAATATTTTTTGACACTCGCGGAGACAATCCACCTACAGAAACAAAAGGTCTAAAATCACCCCCTTTACTCACTCATTACTCATAACAGACGTGCAGAGGCTTTCTTCAAAGGATTTAGACTGAGATCAGATGTTTGTTTTGCGTCATTCCTAACAAGACATAACTGTAATTTTCACATCTTTCAAATGTGACACATTGCATTATGTTGCAATTTGTAGAGAGAAATAAACAACATGCATCGCCTTTTTTGTTGTTGTGCTATTTTTGAGAGCACAATTTTGGACTCACGGAGGGATAAAATACAGTGCAGCAGATAGAGAGAGATTTCACACTCGGTTAAAACATCCCGCTGGAATAAGTCCTCACAGAAACCTGTTATATACTCAGATTCATGGTCTGAATAGTAGAACAGGTCAGGAAGATACCCTCATCCTCATCATGCACTCAAAAAACAGCTTGTTGAATTAACATAAAAACTAGTGGGAAAATTTACACACAATTTTATAGCTTTCTTTCATTTCTTATCTTTATGTTGTTATAATCTAATATATCAGAGCTGCGTCAACAATTTCTTCTAGGACTGATTAGAACGTGTTGACACAGCCCTGATATATTATATCACAACAATATAATCATTTTATCTGGCAAATTAATATAATAAAATAATAAAAATTGCAATTGTGATTTAAAACTCTGAAGGAATCACCAACCTAACTTTCAATAAGAACCTTGAGAAGAGCACGAAGCATTGTGTGCAGGTGTGTTTTATCAGCTCTGACCCAATATTAAGGTGGAAAATATACAGGAAGTGTCAATAAACCACCTGTTAGTTACTCAACATGTGAATTGCTCAAAACTTTCACATTACCAATTCAACCTAAACTGGCACTTCATCAGGAGCTCTTTGTGTTACTTCGTGACACAAAAGGAATTCAGATAAATGTCAGTTATTCTTCTGAGGTCAAATGGAACACAATAGTTTCAATATGTGTAAATGTCGACGGGAAAGGTCACGCTACAGCGTTCTTTATATACGATATGGAGTGTGTAAGAAAGCCGGATGGAACCGGACTCCTGCTGTTTTTCTACTCTTTAATTATAATTATATATCTTTTGACCAATTTTTAAAATCTTGTTTGCTTTATTCACTTTATTGCATTTTGAAATCTGCTTTATATGTAATCTTTCCATACAGAATCAAATTCTAAACCTATTTACTTCTTATAAATCACCTAACAACTAGCTTATTTAATTTGATCTGGCTGCTGCTTGGCCTACTTTGCTGTTTGTCTTACTTGTTTCTGAGTTGACATCTGGACTGAATTGCTACAAGGGAGAAGTGGCATGCAAGGAAAGGATGATAAATGATGAGTAAGGCAGTTACTGAAGATAAGTCATGAGAGGGCACAAGCTAAAACGGGCTCTTCACGACGAGGTCAGCGGCTCATGTCTGTGTTACGGCCTTGCAGCGTTAATAATAAATCACAGGATCTCTTCTGACAGTAAAGACCCTCGCTAATGTTTTTACTTTTACAATATATGAAGACCAGTAGAATTACTCAAGTTGTGTCATTTTGTATAAAATACAAGAATCCCTCGACGTCATTGTACCAAAAATAACCTGAACTAAAAGCTGCTTGAATTTGGCAGAAAAACCACCTCATCTATGACATGAGATTCATTTTTATGCAACAAATTCAGACATTCACAGCCAATTGAAAACCTCTGGGCTCTAAATGTTGGAGATATTTGTAACAAATCTTTTTAGTACATAATGTTTAAACGCTTATCATCATTGTTCTGGTGCAAGTTTTCAAATCTCACGTCTGTATCTTTACCAGACAGGATAAATTATTCTGCACCCATCTGAATCTGACTAGCAGCAGGTAGCATTTTGATTTTGGATCTCCTGCAACCTTTGAGATAAGGTTTCAAAAAAACCCCACCAGAGTGGAAATGGTTAAAATCCCACGTTGAGCTGTGGATGTGTCAAAGTATTTTAATTATTTCAGATGGAAAGAGTGAAGCATAAACAAACACAAGGGGGTCTGAACTCATTCTCTTCTCAAGCTGAGTAATTATCTCATAAAGATGGATGCTAATAAGATAGATACCCCCCCTTCCCCCTGCAGCAAGAGTGTGATGTAGGTGCTGTCAATTAGTTCCGAGTTACATGGGTGTTGTTATAAAGATCTGACCCTCCACAGATAATCTTTTCTGTCTCCTCCTCAGTTTCTCGTCTACCTGTGGTGCCAGCTCTCCGTTGGTGATGATTTTGGCGATGAGGCTCCACTTTCGATTGCTGGTGGCGTTGTGGATCATCTTCTTCCTCAGCAGTTCTCCCACAGACATGTAGTAGAAGCCATAACGCTCAGCGATCTTCAGGCTCTGAGTTCCTTTGCCACTGCCAGGGCCACCTAAACACAGAGGGAGAGCTGTTGATGTTTTGGGAGGTTATTTTTTATTTTTTTTTATCAAGAGTGTGAAAAATTATGCATGTGGGTGTGTGAGCGTAGGCGCGCATGTGTGTGTGAGTGAGAGAAAATAAGGCTTTTTGAGACCATGTGTGTGAGTTTGCACACAAGTAAGTGTGTGTTTGTGACCAGCTGCACGATTGTTTGTGGGGGAGGAGGGTAAGTAAGAAGCAGGTGTGCTTAAACCTCCCACATTTTTGACAAGAAATCATTTCTTTTCACTGCATTTCATTAGAAAAGGATGTGCAGAGGAGTGATAGGATGTTTTAACATTTTCATATCTGTGTGAAACAGAATTTACAACATAAAGTGATCCCAAATAAATCCAATCTGCAAGTGTCAGAACTAGATAAACTTATTATTCTGAGTTGTAGTTCTCTGTAGGAATAAATGTATAAATGGCTTAAGTGCTTGTTAAAACCATCTGACAACCCTGAAATTAGTGCTTTTAGTTTGATGTCTGTGTTTCAGTCGCAGGTTTCAGAATTGCTGCAGCATTGTGGGAAATTCCTGCTAACACAGTGTCAGTGTTCAAACTGGCTTATTTTTTATGAATAAAATGAGCAACCAAGTGAAGAGTTGAGTATAGTAGAGATAAGTACTACATTCTGCATCGGATTGAAGTTAGATTAATCAAATTCTGAAGACCAGGTTTCAGTGAGGTGATGAACTCTTCATGTTTGATGTATTTTCATGTAAAAAGCATCAAGCATGCAGAACTGCTCTGACTTATGAACCAACTATTTAATTTGAACCCTCCGGGACTTTCTGATCTTTATCTAATCTAAGAAGGAAAGTTTGTTCAAGAAATGTTCAAACTTCCTGCTTTAGCAGAATATGAAGAGATATAAATGAATTCATGGTTACATTTTTTGTCACATGTTCTATCATATTCTGTGCATCTACAACCAAGTGCTGCAGCACCACATTTTGCACAAGACGCTGGGTTTTCCAGCTGGGGTATTCCTCGGTTAGCTTGTTTTCCGCTTTCACCACATTACTAAGATGTACTAACATACAATCTTTATAAAGTCTTTGGTTGGACTAAAATCAAGCTTGCAAGGTCTAGTTTGCATGCTATCAGTCGCAGGTTGTTTTTTTTACTTGGGAGGTTTCTAAATGAGTAAAATGACCCTGTAAAATCTAACATGTGGTTTTAAATATACAAATGTGATGAAAATGAGTCTAGAATTGCTTTTATTTTCATCCCCTTTAGCATATGGAATGTTGTTTCATTGGTCAACAATAGAAAGCAGATTTTTTTGTCCTATAATTACTCACCACAATTCAATTGAATTGAATTGAATGTTTTATAAACCCCAAGGGGAAACCAGATAACGTTCCAATGCTCAAAACAAAGCTTCATTAAAACAATCGGGATTCATGTAATAAACAATATAAGAACAGCATAAATAGTTTAAATGGAAACCCTGTTATATGCTTCACTTTTAAAGATTTTTTCAAACTTGGTTTCCTTGTATTAGTTGGATAATTTCTTGTTCTTAAATTCCTGCAGACCTCATCAATTAATTCATCTTTCTTAAAACGTGTGATGTTTTTCAACAAGTTCAAGAAAAATGACAGGAGGTAAAATGTTAAATATTCAACTTGTCTTTTAAACTGTGCAGGAAATCTGTCTGCTACCGAGATAAGAAATACTTTTACAGAACCTGCTCTCTGAACTTATCAGCCTGAAACCTGAATTTATTTTGGTGACCTCAAAATTGTTTTAGCTAAATTCAACCATCACAGTAACTACAAGAAAAACACATAACTATTTCTGCAATTAGGTCTATTAAAACAATTTTTCGTCATTCTAGCATTAAGTTAATCTTAGTTGGGAGAAACAATATGAACAATTATCCTTGTGCCTAAAATATGCAGATTCATTTAGATGCTTCTCTGCTTCAACACACCTGATTTAAATCCTCAGCATGTCAGCAAGTCCTGCAGAAGCCTGTTAATGACCTGTTGATCTAAATCAGGTGTGTTGTATCAGGAAAGCATCTACAACATCCTGGATAATGTCCCCTGCTTCAGATGTTCTTCTGCATCAACACACCTCATGTCAATTAATGGGTGATTAACAGGCTTCTACAGAACTAAAGGAAAATCAGAACAGGTAAATCAGCTGGAATCGTGTTGACTGCAAAGGATAAAGAGGAATGCTGTGGTTTAGTTGTAAAACCTAATGTCTGCAAATCCCTGCTTGTATAAAACTCTGAAGTCAGAGATAAATGGCTAACAAGATGGATTTTTATATAACATTGCAAATTTCAAATGAATCTAGCTGCTGCAAAAGGCACAAAACTAACGTTTATTCTAAGAGAGATACGTTAACATAAATTCTTTGTTGAAATTTCAACATGAAAAAAGCAGGTGGACAACATGAGGGTGTATTTTGTAATTCTTGACCAAGTCCCCTCCCAACAGCACACACGTCTTTGTTGGTCCATTTCTGCAAACCTGACAGACAAAACATTTGCCATGATCCTCCACAGAGATGACAGCTGGTGCCATCCTGCTTTTCCTCTTTAAAACCAGGACACAATGTGCTCACGCAGGAGAGATGGGAACTGGCTTTGTGCTGCAAGGACAAATATCTATCAGCCACTCTACAGAAAGTGTGAAAATCCCACTAAAAGCAAAACATGCTGCAGAAGAAACCTATTAAGAAGCTTTAAAAAGAGGCTGAACTCACTTCCTGGCTTATTTTTTACCTTCATTAACTATTTTAAAGTCCTCCTCTTACTGTACAACTTGATTTATAAGATTATTCATCAGGGTTATGCAGTCACATTAAGGAAATCAGATTATGAGGCTGTGTGTGTGTAACACAGTGTTTGACATACAGCCAGATCTGACCAGCTGATACAAACACAGAGAGGCGTGGTTATGTTTAAAATATCAAGAACCTCACACACACACTGTGTCACAGGTCATGTCTCCTTCCAGGATGAATATTTTTAGATCAACAACAAAAACACAAACCACTTTGCATTGTTTTCTTTTCTATGTAAATCCAGCGCTCATTAAGCAGTTTCCCTGCTCTCGTGTGCCGTTTCAGTGTTTTTGAGCGTTAAATTACCAATGACAAGGATGACTTTGGGTCGTGGTCTGGATGGATCAAACACCTCGTACTCCTCTATGAGCTCGGCCGTCTCCGACAAGTCCGAGTCGCTCTCGATGGAGAACTGGTTGATGGGAGGCAGGCGGTCGTACCGTCTGTAGGGGAAATTGGGGCTGTCGGGCAGCACTGTCACACAAACAGAGTCATAAATGAGCAGAATAAGTCAGCTGTCGCTTGTGCTTCCATGACTAACTGTGCTTTCTGATTTCATCAACCAAACAAATTTGTGCTATCAATCATTTTGCAGATGCAGGTGTCAGGTTCTAATTGCCCAAACTACTGCAGCTCAAAAACAAAAGTTATGTTTTTATACAATCAAACACTAAATTGGAGGTTAAATCATAATGTTGAATACAAACAGAGCTGCTACATTTAGCTTAGCAATTATCCTGCGCTCTGTAGTAATTAAAGCATTGATTATAAGGCTTTCACAGCATTAACACACTTACTGGAGATGGAAATCTTTTTGGAAGCCTCTCCAAGGGAAGTGAGAGCGGCTATAATTCATGTATAAAGCCAATAAGATCTCTTTATAAAGATAGTGCTGATCGTAAAGTTACAGCAACAGCAGTAATGAAGAGAAACAGACACAGTTTTACACAAAAACAATCAAAACATAAAGTATTTAACTTTTATTCCCAAGTGAAGTTGCTGCTGCGCTGCACATGCATTTCAAACAAAGACATCTATGCATGAAGTTCAAACAAACTCTTGTGAGATAAATCTCCCAAAAATGTTATCATGCTGCTAGTCTAGCTAAAGCAGACTTTGCTTTGCAAATTTTGACCATGTTTTGCATCTGTTGGACTTCTTGCATCAGTTAGACCTGCAGAGATCCACAGCTGTAATCAATAACTGATGAATGAAGAGCTTTTTGGAGCTTTCATAACGATTAATCATTTACCACGCATGTTCAGCTCCTGGTTGTTGAATAAAGCACATGCCTGTTATCTGGTAGCTACACTGTGTTTAATATTTTTAACAGGAAACAGGAATTTGCATTTTTGTTGGAGGAGTTTAGTAGGTTCGTTTTTTTTTTTTTGGAGTGAGCGGTGAAGCACTCACAAGAGCTGTGAAAAGCATCTTATCATATTATACTCTGAAAATCTTTTCCTTCCTGTACTTCAAAGAGAAACAAAAAAGCTTTTACAGTAGATCTCCTAAAAGGCTCCTTCAGCTACACTTTAAATGTCAGCAACATCCTCTCTGTAAAAAACAGAGTTGGTTTGTTAGTCGTCATTGTGTAGAAGGAAGATGTGATGTGATCAGCATACCTAGTCCCCCCAAAAGTAAACAAACTTGTATAAACTTAGTTTGGCAAATTATTAATTTCTTTGTTTGTGCCAGAAAGTTTAAAGTAAAGAAAAACAATGAACAGAGTTTAAGAATGCAGGTAAAATGAGTCTTTCTGGACAAACTCTCAGCTCGGATGTGTTTAACTGAATCCTCACCGTTTCTGAACAGGGATCTGCGTGACTGGCCTCCATTCAGAGGGGGGAGAGATTTCTTCTCCTGACCCACAAACGTATCCCACCGCACCTTGTCCGTCCCTCCGAGCTCCCTGACTTTTTTCAGACAGCCTTCCAAGTATTCGATAGGGTCATCGGGCCGGTAGTACATCAAACCTGTCAGCAGACTCTGAAAGAAGCATCTTTGTTATCACGAGTTTTTCTGTGACAGTGAAGCCAATCAGCTCAGTCTCATGGGGTATAATTATAATTTTAACTCAGCTTTGAAATTACACACAGAACCCTACAGCAGCACTCCCACCCCCCATTGTATACAGAAAAACCTGCAGCTGTGGAAGTAAAAACAAACTCTGGAGCAAGTGAGTGTTGCATACTCCGTCCTTAAAGTTTGGAATCAATCCCTTCTTTTAAGAGAGTCCTGCAGCCACCCAAATACCTTCTGCAACATTTCTGGAAAACCATCTTTATTAACGTACTGTAGATGGAAAATTCATGCACATTGTTGACTAGTAAAAAAAAACTGTAGATTTAATAATATTGTGCCACTTGCATTTTGTGTCTGTCTGCATAGAAATTCTTTTTAAAGTTAATCACTTGCATATTTATTAATAATTATCTGTAAACTTTTTAAACTGTTTTTGGAGCAGAGTTTATATTATTTTTCAATTTATTTGCCATCACAGGAGTGATAAACAGCTGATCCTGATGGTTTTTATTGCTGAGATATCTAAAAGGGATTTTCAAAGTCTGTCCCATTTCTTTTCACTGCACTCAGCTTTGTTTTGGAGTGATGCAAAATCAAATTGAAACGTTTCCCTTTACTCAGAAGAAATAAAAAAGCAATTTGTAGATTTATAAATTAGGAAGCTCTCCTTGTTAATGAAAGTAGCTACTTAGTGATTAAATGAGCTTCCTGAGTAACAGACCACATAAACATCTTCACCCTGACTCTAAACGTGCATCCTGGTGTTAAAAAACAAAACATCCGACAGTTAAAAACATCATGGTGTGCTGTCATGTTTCCATCCATCTCTCACCTCAAACAGCTGAGGTATCTCCCGCCGCGCGAGATACTCCTTCGCATCGTTGGTATTCATCTCCTGCTGGATTTCTTCTGAAATCACAACTTGTCCAAAGCGGTTTTTATCGCCCTTATTTCTCCCCAGAAGCTTCAATAACGTAAGGTAACCTTTGGTTAATAACCGAGCGTATGGCAGATCTCCGATCAGCGCATTTTCTCCTCCTGTGCGGACTTCACAATTAGATTCCTGAAGGCAATTCCACTCTCCTCCTCCTCCTCGGCCGTCTGCCCTCCCGCAGCGCTTCTCCTCCTGCACGCACCGACGCGCGTCTGTGTGTCTGTTTGCGTGTGTGCGCCTGTTGACAAAAAAAATAAAATAAAAAAGGAAAAGATAAAGCTTGTACTTGAAAGCGCAGGCCCCGCCCCCACGTGGTTGTGGTCAGCCCTAAAACTTCCTGTTTATGTAGAGCGTGTTCAGGATTTAATGGAGCGCGCTCATCCTCACTTAAGGCTATTCGACTTAATTTACCATTTCCGTCATTGTATTCTCCGCCAGTTTAAAAAATCACACATGCACTAAAAATTATATAGCTACGCCTCACTCTTACAAGAAGGCAAACCTGCACCTGACTAAGTTGATACTTCACCTGTAACATAAGCAACAGTTTTTTATCTGTGTTCTGTAGTATCTGTGTCTTTTCTAATTACCATCTCTTACCATTTTACTGAAGAGGGTCTGTGTGCATGACTTGTTACCAGACCTGCTTTCACCTCCATGTTTAGCTCAAAGATGATGCTGAATAAAACTTCTGTCTACTGCAAATTAGAGACACCTAGATAACATGTTTTATCGTAGGATTTAAACAGTCAGTAAAATAATCATAATAATACATTTTTATGAATGTGGAAAATTTGATGGAATAAAAAAAAAACAGAAAGGAAATCAGATTTTCTTTGTTGTGTTTTTTCTTATTGTAATGACTGACACGGGTGACAACGTCACCAAGACATGAAACAATATCTGACAACATGGAGGACAAAATCACATCAGACACTGCACAATTAAAACATTCTCTAAGTAACTTATTTATGTGTTCCGTCTGCACTAACATGGTCCATTTGTGTTGTTGCTCTGTAATTATGGTCACGACTCTTTAGATTCTGGCTTCTTAATTGGTTTCTTTGCCCTTGTATTTATTTTTGCATGTAATCTGCAGAAGAATGAAGACATTGCTAATTCAATTATTTAACCTCAACAATGCATAGTTTGTTTTCAGTGTGCTGACTTGATCTTAGTTGATATAAGTTTTCCATTTAATATGTCTTTGCATTTTCCTTTTTTGTTTGAAATCTGTGTTGTGTAATTAGGTCAGTTATCAGCAGCAGCTTTTACTGCACAAGGCAAACTGAATGCACTTGAGAGGAAATGATGGATTTTACTGTATAATGTACAAAATATGTAAACCCACATAAATACATATAAAGTGATTAATAAGTGATCATATACATTGTGTGTGAACCTGCGTGTCCTCTTGATATTCGTTTTATTTTTATTTTCACAAGGTCGCGACTCACTTTTATTCTGAAACGTGTTTTACCGGAAACACTTCCTGGGTGGATTTTTACTTCCTTGTTGTCCTGCAGTGTTCACAGCATGAATTTGTTGACTTTATTAAGCTTTTTCGCGACGTACTTTGCCACTAACGGCATCAATATCGATGTAAGTGAATTATTTTCTTTCCAGCTTTGACTTTGTAACAATCTTTAATGATTTTTTTGCGTTAGTTTGTTTAGAAACCTCGTTCAACGGTTAGATCTGTGCTGTCACGGTTTGGTGCTGAGCACGAACATCCATAAACAAAAATTCTCATATTAATTTGTTTTCTCTTGGTAAATATTCAGAATAGTGCGGGGCAGTTCTTCAGCAGTGGACACACGAACAACTGGGCTGTTTTGGTTAGTAATTTTTAAATCAGTGATGGCAATAACAGAAACACTCGTTTCTGATAAGCTAATCTGTTCATATACAAACAGGTGTGTACTTCTAGATTCTGGTTCAACTACCGACATGTGGCCAATACCTTGTCTGTGTACAGAAGTGTGAAGAGGCTGGGAATTCCTGACAGGTCATTATTACCAGTTATTTATACACCACAAATTATAACCACGATTTCTGTGTTTAGTTCAAGAGTAAACGCAAATGCCTGATAATTGTTAGGAGTTTTATTGTCTAACTGTTTTGTAAGATATCAGCAGAGTTTATGATCATTTATAATGGACATTTAATTTGTTAATTTGATGGTAGTTCCTACATTTAAGTTGTCTCAGTGAGCAAAACAAATAAACTGCTTTTTTGTTTTGAAATTAGCTTTTTAGCATGAATATAAATGACTGAATTACACTCAGCTGGCATCATTAATGCTTCATTTCTATAAACTTTTATATTTTGTTAACTGTTGATAATTCATTGATTTTGTTTGTGCTTTACCATCTTTTTGTCTCCAGTCATATAGTTCTGATGTTGGCTGACGACATGGCTTGTAACCACAGAAATCCCAAACCAGCCACTGTGTTTAGCCACAAGAACATGGAGCTTAATGTGTATGGTGATGATGTGGAGGTGGACTACAGAGGGTATGAGGTCAGTTCACTCTACAGTCGCATTCTAAGTCTTTACAGTATAAACCATTAACCTCAAAAGTTTATAAAGTCAAAATCTGTCTAATTTACTTTCATTTTAAAAAAGCAAATTGCTTGATGACATGATTTAATAACTTCAATTAAAACATTTTTTTTTCTCAATAGATGGAGTCTTAATTAGCATACTTAATTTTTGTGTTTATTTACATTAAATGTGATCAATCTCTCGTGTTGTCATTGTTCTTCCAGTCATCATCAATAAGATAATAGGAAGTGATTAGATGGAAGACAGAGCTCTCCTAACTCTGCTTTGGTAGGATATTTGGATAGAAGCCTGCTAGTTCATACTTGCTGTGATGCCTTCATGTACAACAAAAATCAATAATATTTGAAGACAAGAAAACAAACAAAAAATTGTTTGATCAAAATATTTTCTAAAATATAAACAGTAGTACATTTTATCAGTTCTACCCTCAACAGATTTTAGATTTAAACTTTGGTGAGTAAAATGTTTGACCCTCTCAGCTTCAAATGCATTTGAGAATGTTCTCATTTCAGTTTCCCAGTAGTTTGATTGGCAAAAGATATGAGTTTCAGACTGAGCTACAGATGTGAGGTTAAACACAGTTTGGTTTATTTTCAGGTAACAGTAGAGAACTTCCTGCGAGTTTTGACTGGACGGCTTCCTCCCAGCACGCCACGTTCCAAACGCCTGCTTTCTGATGACCGAAGCAACATCCTTATTTACTTGACAGGTATTTAAAGGAACATTGTTGCACCAATTATTCTGAAACTGACCAAAAAAAATCAGAATTTCAAATAAATTTTGCTTCTGAATCAAGCAAAATATCCAATTAGAATTAGCTTAGGCAACAGGTCTTAAAAAAAGCAGCACAATATATGAAAATGATGTTTAACAAAAAACAAACTATAAAACTAGAATAAAAAAACCTACAACAATTGGAAGAAAGTCCAATTAAACTTATAATAAACCAGATGTCCTGTGGCAACCCTCCCACTGTTACTAGTTTAGTGGCATAACATGTATTTTAGTAAATAGTGTATATTTTATTGTTGTACTAGGTTTTTTTTTCAGATGAAACTTTTAAAGGAGCTTCATCTTCTGTTGTGTTTCATATAGTTGTGTTTTTTGATCAGGTCACGGTGGGAATGGCTTTCTGAAGTTCCAGGACTCAGAGGAGATCAGCAACGTGGAACTGGGTGATGCGTTTGAGCAGATGTGGCAGAAAAGAAGGTAAATCACCTGGAAAATAGCAAAAGTGATTAAACCGAGTGATGTCACATCTTTTTCTTATTTCTAGTCTAGTTTTGACTTTGTCTTTGTTTCCTATGAAAATCAGTAGAAAACCTATTTCCTACAATATTTAACTGGTCTCTAATAGTTCTTTGGCTAGGCGTGTTAGACTGGTCTAGTTTTCTGAAATATTTGGAGTACATGACAACAAAGTACTTCTAAAGTCACTGTGTAGTTGGAGACAAAGATAATGGAAAATCCTCTAATTTCCATATTTCAAAGATGTTTATAAATTGTAAACTTTGCATCATATTCGTATGACTTGAGCACATTTTTGTCTCAATTTATTCACAAATTTTTAAAATTATATTAGTTAGTTTAAAATTTATCCTGTTTAGTCAGAGTTATGTAACACTCAGAATATCAGATCTTCTTTTTGGTCTTCAATCAGTCACAGCTTCAGTTCATCAGTCACCAACTCCCTTAAAGTTTTTATTGCATTTCTCGCACTTTGTGATTCACAGAAACTAAACAGAAGCGGGTTCCAGATACCTGCTACGACTCTGACTGTTTTCTGAGAAAAATTGTCTCTCAAATTCTTTTACTTGTTAATAATTCTGCGAGTGAGGCCCTGAAAACGTTTCTAGAGCTCCCCTGCTGATGCTGTTCAGTTTGTTACAAACACTGGAAACCCAGTGAGATACAAGCTTTGTGTTACTGGGGTTCTGAATAAAATAGTTTATAGCAAGATTCATTTATTACCAAGTTTATTATACATGATATTTATAACTTTATAGTGACAAATTTACATTTGTCTTATCTGGTAATGAATTATATGTCTTGCAGCTTTAAACACAGTGTCATGAAGAATTATGAATCAGCACCATGTTTTTTTTGTACACGTTACTTAAAGAGCTGAGCTTAATGTCTGCAACTTTAACTACAGTAAAGACGTGCTGTGTGAATAAATCAAGGCTCATTTTCAAACTTTAAAGCAAAAATAAAGAAGCTTTTTGAAGCTTCCTGTCTGTCTGCAGAAGGAATTCTTTCTTTTCCTTTAAAAGTCTAGAAGTTTCCAACATTTAACAAAAGATTTGTAGTGATTGCCCAACACTTTTATTCCCTCATTTCAGTGAGGGAATAAAAGTGACCTTTTTTAAAATTCTTAAAGGTTTTTCAGCTCTGATAGGAACAGGTTACATCTTAATACAGGTCATATTTCATGTTTCCTGAATTGTTAGCAGTAATGCAGCTAGCAAAGATTTTTTTTTTTATGTGATTATAATAATGTAGGTTTTCACACTATTGCTCAGGCTGACATTTTGTTTTTTTTTTCTAAAGAACAGTCCTAAATATTCAATTTGAGTCAGATAAAAAACAGCTGATCTCTAACTGTGTTAGTAGGATTAGGTAATAAATCAATCCACTAATTATTTCTACTCAGATTGTCTTGTAACACTTGGGAATACTGATATAAATCTAAATTACTGAGTGGGGTAATTAGGCTTTATTGTCCCCTGTGATTTTCATCAGCTATCTGTCATAGTTTGGGAAGTACGAGTACAAACTAGGTTACAGTTTGTGTTTAATGTGGAATGAGGAAGATCTCAGGAAGTTTAAATATCATATCCTTACATTCCTATAAACTGGTGTTGTACGTGTTTAGGTAAATTCTAAAAAAAGAAGGAATTTTGTGCTTCTTTTGAATGTGATCTTGTGTAACTGGGATCTCTGAATCATAAATCAGTAAGCTGGTAACTTTCTGCAGCGAGAGCGTCTCCTGTCCTCCAGACTGATCATCGTCAACAGAAAGTGTCTCTGCTGCATTCAGGTCACAGGCGGATAAAAGCCTTAAATGCTGGTGTGATAGCTGCTTTCTTAAACTGCTAAATTACTTTTTATTGTCATCAGATCAACTTGAATCAATCAGCTGGACTTAATTCTTCATGTTTTTCTAAACAAGTGAGAGATGTTGTGGAGAAATGTGTCTTTATGGAAGAAGAACATGGAGGGAAGAGAGGTGAAGCAGTGTGTAGGAGTGTGAACTGAATGGAGCTGTTGCTTTCACTTGGTTGCTATGGTAACTGCAGTATGAAAGATGGTTAGAAGGTTTGTGTGATAACGGTTTTATTGGAGCAAATGAATCAGTCTGATGCCAGCTGTGTTTTCACTGATTGGTTTTATTTAGAAATGTGTGTGATCATTTTGTGCGTCCGTCCAGGTACAACGAGCTGCTCTTCATCATTGACACCTGTCAGGGCGCGTCAATGTACGAACGGTTCTACTCTCCAAACATCATGGCTCTGGCCAGCAGTCAGGTTGGAGAAGACTCCTTGTCGGTGAGTTGTAATTTCTGTAAATGTTAAATGAGGTCATCGAGCAGTTTGCCAGGCGTTGTGAGGACGCTGCAACGGAAGACCTCGAGGAAACCAACGAGTTTTACTTGAAAACTTTGACGACCCTTAAGGCCTTTTTTTGGTAGCCTTTCACTTAAACTCTCAGAAAGTGTTGGAGACTGAACCAGTCAGGGTTTTTGGGGTGTGATGAGTCGGTATAAGTTTGATTTTTTTTTATCTGATTAATGATATTAGGACTAAGTAGCTTGAAGCATGTCACTGATATTTAACCCAAGAATGTCGACTTGATGACCTCTGTTGTGACATCATTCAATAAAAGAACGAGAGTAACTATGGAAGGGGAACTTTGCGTACACGACGCGCAACACCTTTAGCTGATACTTCTGACACTGCAGCTCCATTCACAGATATAATTGTTGTTACTGTAAGTTGTAACAACATTATCCTACTGAAACATGAAAACAAACAAAACAATTAGGTTTATTTGCCCCTAGGAGAGTATGGAAAGAAATATTAACTCTTCACAACATAAAGTACTACAAATTAACATTAAAATATTATTTCTTCTTGGCAGTCAAATTTAGTTTAAAATGACGCAGACAATAATTGTTGCACTGATTTTTTTTAGAACACTATACAACTGGCAGAAACTGCTGTAAATGTAAAAGAAGTAAAAAGTTTTTGTTATTCCACAGGATTATTTCAGTACAAGCAAAATTAGAAAATTAGCTATCAAACCTTTATAATTGTAACATTTTTATTAACTTGTCTCTGTTTGTAGCATCAGCCAGATTTGGCCATCGGAGTCCATTTGATGGACCGTTACACCTTCTACCTGCTGGAGTTCCTAGAAGACATCCACCCTGCAAGCAAAGCCAACATGAACGATCTGGTGAGGACGTGTTCGCTTTACGTGCACTTACAGTCGAAATCTGAAAAAAGTTTGCAGGTTCTGAAACTGGGAGTTTGAATCCCAAAGTTTACAAATGCATCATTACTTTATTTTAAAATGCCAGTGTATTGAAATAAAAATGTGCATGTGTATAACCCCCCCCCCACCACCACCACCAAAAAAAAGATGACAGACTTAAATTAGTTTTGTTGAAGTGTTATATTGGATCAGTTAAAATGCAACTGCAGCTTTAATCCTATAGGAGAGAAGATGTGTAGATAAAAGGACTCAAACTATTTGTTCAAACAGATGAGAATAAAGTTTATACAGAGGAAAAATCTCTTCATTTGAAAATGTGAAGTTTTTATTTTGTCACATTTCTTTTTGCAGATTTTGCAGTATGGACTCGTTAACTCGTGCACTTCCTCCTCAGCATTAATCTGAAGTTACTTTCTATTTTTTGCAGAGATAAAAACAGGATTCTCTTTCAAAGTAAATGTGAGTTGCAGCTGTAGAACAAACACATTAAATCCTACAGGATGTCTTTTGTATGGACTGTGAGGGTGTCTCAGTCCAGCTGATAGTCTTTGGGATTTGGACCTACAAACTCATTCTGTTCTCCTCTGATGGGTTTCATAATCTCCAGGTCCAAAAGAAGTCAGATGAAAGTCACTCAGGTCTCCCTGCACTCGTGCACACATGAAACAGAATGCGTAACACTGTCATGGCTGTTTGCTTTTGACACATGAGGGTAAGATGGTGAGCGCTTAGTGCTCTGGGCCGCGGTTCGATCTCAGCAGAACCTCCTGTTTCATCTCAGATCCACTGAGCCCAGACAACCTTTTTCATCTGCAGCACCATGAGTTATCCTCCCAACACCTCCCGTCATTACTCAGAGTGCTCTGACTAATGCTAATTATGTGTTCCAATTCTTCGGTTTGTGTAGATGTTACTCTTTGTTCCAGTGCTATTTTGTGGAATAAAGGATCAATACTATTGATTTCCTGAACAAGCTCATCAAGTTTTCTTTTTAGAATTCAGTCTAAAAAAGGCCGTTTGTTTGGAGAAACTGCTTCAAATTCACTTTAGTTTTATCATAGTTGTGTGTTTTATGTTTGACTAACAGATAGGATATTTTTATCAGGTTAATAATTATGATTTTTTTTGGTTGTTGAAAAGAGAAAGTGAACAACACATTGATGCAGAAAAATCTATGAAGTTCCAAACAATTTGCTGCATTTTTGACATGAAAACTTTTCACAGATTTAAACATCTTCAACTTGTATATGTAGGAAATCCCATTTCATCTGTCAATTATGACCTGCGTCAAAACGTCAGTATTATTTGTGTTTTTTATTCTTATTGAAAATAGACCTTTTATAAATAAAGTAATGGGTTTCTTATATAAAATCTGTGATGTTTGTGTTTCCTCAGTTTAAAGTTTGTCCCAAGAGTCAGTGCGTTTCCACTCCGGGCCATCGGACCGACCTGTTCATGAGGGATCCTGGAAGCGTTCTCATCACAGACTTCTTTGGTAGTGTTCGCAAAGTCGAGATCACCACTGAAGCCATAAACTTCACCAACCCTATCTTGCAACTGGAGGAGAGGTAAACTCAAGAAGAGATATTATTTTCTGTATTTATTTATTGCATGTTTTATTGGTTTGACTGAAGAGGAAAATAGATTCCTCCAACATCAAAAGTAGTCTTGTGGTTCTGGAATGTCTGTTAACATTAACGTTCTTATCAAATTTCTCTTTGAAAATTATATGTTTAGTCCCAAATTTAATTTTATTTACATCTAAGAAGAACAAAGACAACGTGGCTTTCTAAAAAGCAACAAGACGATCACAATATTTCAATCCAAACAGCAAGTCAGTGAATATTTGGCTCTGAAATGTCCAAACAAGTGAAGAAACTTTTAGTGTTTTGTGGGACATTTAGGATAAAACTTCACTAAGGTCATCTTCTCTGTGCTTTAACTGAAGCACCTCGGGCCAAATTCCTTTAATGGTTTTGCACCCAACTAACGAGACTTTGATTTTAGTTTAGAACATGTATTGATTTCTCCACTAATGATGTGTTGAGTGGCCTGTTTGTGTGAAGGTAAAGCACCCAGTGGATTTCTCTACAGCTACAATGTGGGTGATTTAACTCCTGATTTTTCATGCTGACCCGTGACACGATTACCTGAGTTAATTATACAATCCGTTCAGATTGTATTTGCAGCCTTTTATAATCAGTAAAGGCACTAGAAGCTTTGTTACAGAGCAGGTAAAAGATTCAAATGAGACACTTACTGAAGTGCAATTGTGTCAGTTCTCTGTGGCAGCACTTGATTGGTTATGGCGCTCCCCTGTGGAGAAATGCATCAAAACCCCACTGTAGCTTTACTACTGTGATAAATAGACTTAACCACTAGATGGCGATATAGATTCATTGCAACTTTATTCTATAGACACATGAATCTCATCAGCACAGACGCCAAGAAAAACACACAAAATTCCTATGGATGTAAAATAATTTGTTTAATATTTGCTTTGAGTTCCAGGGTTTAGTTTACTTATTACTAATAAAAGATATATGGACAATTAAAGTCTTTTTCATGATTAGCCTCCAACACACACATGTATACTGTTATGATTTCATTAAACTGGGTTTAATTGAACCCCTAGAAAGCATTAAAGAATATAATGTGGCTGGTGACTAATCAGAGCCAAATTGCAAGGCACTTATTCATTTCACTCATTAGCTGTTTTGGCCTAGTTGGACATTTCACACAACTTCCCCTTTTACTTTCTTATTGATTAGGACCAACACATTAGGTCTGCCACATTATGAAAGCACACCAAAATGGATTTGGAGCTTGCAGCTGCACTGACTCAGTCATAAAGACGTTTCATCTCCACCTCTGATGCAAGAATCAAGCAATCCCCTGATTCATTTAGAGCAAAGTTTACTGACACATTAAAGGACCAGCAGCTTCTCTCTGCTTTGATGAATTCAAAAAAAGCTTATTTCAAAGTTAAAAGTTTTCTGGGAGCTGAACAATACATTCAGTTACTTTTTCATATCAGATTCTATACTGTAGGTTCATTCAGGGGTTATTATAAAGGAACAAAAGGGCTTTTTTGTGTTTGTGTCTGAGCTGCATTTTTATTCATGGACAAACAAAATAAATATTCAGAATGAAACCCACAATCTCATTAGACTACTTAAAATTATTTAATTTCTAACATTAGGTCTGTGGAGACTTTTATTCGTAATTTTGTTCGTTGAATAGACAATAAGAGAATTTATGAATGTAATTTTCTGAATGTTAGACCTGTTTTAAATATTTAAAATGTTTAATGAAATAGTATTTAAACCAAACCAATGCAGATTAGCCACAAACAGAATCATGTGGGGATAATAAGAGGAACCTTCTTTTAGGTTCATTGTTTTATCCCTTTAACCTCCAAGTTGATGCCAAAAAACACTTTTTTTTCACCTTTTTGTTGTTACTTTCTTACTTTTTGTTTAGAAATAAAATGTTCCCGGGTCTACGATAGTCTTGATTTTTTACCCCGACTCGTTTTATCTCTTGTATCTGGGTGTGAAATATTGATGATAATATCAGACCCACATCGAACAAGAAAACCAAAGATGAATCATAAGAATATTTCCTTTAAGAACAAACACAAATGTTTTTCCCTGAAAATTTCAGAAAGAAAATCTCTTCCAGCTGCTGATATCTAATTAAATAACGTAAAAATAGTTGTAATCACAGTTTTAACAAACTACATTCAATTAATGTTGCATAATTTGAAAAAGAACAAAAGTGAGCTGGTACTTGTTATTTACTTTTTCCAACCCTCTAACATGATTTTGCTGATTCTGTATCGACTATTATCCTCCCACAACAACTCACACCACTTGATTTTTAACTTCAGTATGAATTCAGCCGAAACTCAGTCCATCGTTAAGTTAAGCACATAATAATAACCTGAGACTTTTTCTTCCCCCGTTCTGTTCCTTCCTTTTATATTTTAATAAAATAAGATTTTAATAGGATCTAATATCTAAAGTGGAATTGTGACAGTATCCATCTTTATTAGCTTTAAACTTTCCTCGGATTCATTTCCTGTTTTCATTGTTACTGACTGCATGGACCTGCTTGTTCATTTATATTATAGCGTTGTATTTTAGGAGGATTTTAGGGGCTTGTATTTGTTTTTTGGATCTTAATGTACCAGGTTAGAGATGCAACACATAATGGATATATTTTTTCCAGTTGTTCAGTTTTACCTGTTTTGAAAGAAGAAGCCTAACATGAGGTGTTTTGGGTTTAGCTTGAACAGCTTCATGTCTTTAATCAGCTTTTTCACTAAAATGTTGCACTAAAAGGCTTTAGTTATAAAATTTACAAGACTTTTGTGTTATAGACAAAATATTGACATCAGTTTAAAGGAAGAGCAAGTGTTTGCTAACAGAGGGTTGCTAGTTCAATCCTAGCCATCTGCACCACATATTCTCCCTTTGTCTCAATTGGAAAAGAGCTAATTTATCTCACTGGGATCATTTGGGTTAAACAAAGGTTAAAACAATAAAAAAGAGACACTGTTAAGTAATTGATTTGCCTAGAAATGACCTGGTTTTATTTAATATATCTATATAGTTTATTTATTTTTAGATATGCAAAATGTCTTGCCCAAATCAGAAGTCAGTATTTAAAAACAGTTAAAAAGTAGGCAATAATTTTTCTTTTTTTGCATTAAGTATCAGGTTTAATAATCTATGAAGTAATAATTTCCACAGCACATTAGGATAATCTCACAAAATGATCTTTAAGTTGTTGCTGATCAGGGTGTTTGAGATCTCTGACCATCTTTACAGTTAAATAATAGTGTTTCATAAGAGCAGAAAATGGGTTGAAGAGTGCTGCTGGTGTCCCCACAGAGAAAAGATCACATAGATCTTATGAAACAAGCTGTTATTAAATATAGTGCCGCTCTGCTCTGCTTTTGTCAGCTTGTTCAGCTGAGTAGACAAGTGGGGGAGGAGATTTAGAGAAGATGGGTGGACATGCTGGACTCTAACTTATTTAGCAACGTGAATGCATTTCAACTTCCTGTTTTTCCTTCAGCTGGTTCTTTCATGATCTGAATGATACTTGATGGAGAGGATATTTAAATGGACACGGGCTTAAATCTGTTGTGACGCTCGCTTCAGGCTAAAGAAGGTTGTTGACACGTCTTCCTGTGGGTTACACTGTTCTCTGCATAATGCTCAAATTAAAGCTAAATTAAAGCTCTTGAATTATAAAGAATGAGCTTAATGTAGTTTGTGACCTGCAGCACCATATCAGGTCTACAAAAACTGCTTTGGCTTTTAGATCAGCAGATGTTAAAAGAAAAATTGTTTGACCTAAACATGGCAGCTGAAAACAGCAGCATAATCATAGCTGGAGGTGGGAAATCAGGGGCAGCCACATCCATTAGGATCAGTTATGTGGACTAAAAAATCCTCTCCAGAAATCTTTTCATGGAAAATAAAGTAGAGAGTAGTTTGCATTGAATTAGAGCTCATCTCTTGTGCTGTTAAAAAGGGGGAGGGATAAAGAGGCTGTGAAGCGTGTGAGCTTTTAGCGACATGTTTCTAAATAGCTGAAAGCGCTGGGAGCTCATAGTGAGCTCAGCGGGAGATTGTCTCCCTTTTTGCCAACTCATCCTGATTTGTCTGTCAGAGAAGCATCTGCTCCACCACACTGACATGTTGGGAGGAGAACATCCAGACAATGTAGACAAATGGAAAAGAATAACAGGAAGGCAAGAGAGTGTGAGGCACTGGTGACTCAGGAGTGAGGGAGTGAGTGTTGCTTTGCAGATAGCGGTCGAAGGGGATTCAAGGTGACTCACAGGATTTGAAAGTAACTTAAGAATGACAGCTCCTCACTTGAACTTCTGCTTGACTGTGACATTTAGCTTGGACTGCTCCCCTTCAGAGACAGGGTTGTTTCTCACTGGGCTGCGACTTGTAGCAACCAGTTAAAGCAGTACACAGTAACATTTACAACTGTTATGAAACTTATCTAAGTGGATACTCACTGAAAAACATGTTCAGCTTCATATCAGACACTCTCGACCCTCCGATGGCTTTACAATAGACTAAACAACCTCCGTAATTTGGGTCTCAGCCAGAAGTGGTGTTCTGAGGATTTATGCTGCCCTGATGAAAAATGCAGCCATAGTGCAAAGTGACAACTTATTTCATAATGAGATGTTATTAGAAGTTTATACAGTATTCTTGTTTATCGCAAGTGTGTCCTGTTAATTATTTAAACATATTTTTATGATCCTTCCCTGATATTTCCTATATAAAAGCCCTCTGGTTCCTTATCAGCCATTGTTGGGTCCTTCTCTTCTGGGTTTGTCCAAATATTTGCCTGTCGCTCTGACAATGTAAAGAAAGTAAAAAATAACATCATATTTAGTGTTTCTGTCCTGGGAGAATTTATTTGATAGGTAAAATGTATTTATGGAAAAATATAGAAACAAGAAATAAAGGATAAATCTGTTTATTGAAGTCAAGACTGTGGAACGGCACATGTGTGTAGCAGATCTTAACAGGAAGCATATTTCAACAGAACACCGATTCGAGCTATGGCTGTCTGAGAGACGGTTATTTACGAAAGCAAAAAAGTTATTTAGTACTGCTTTAAAATATGAAAATGCAAAGGGATGTTAAGTCTTCAGCTGGAATCGTGCTGATGATGCATTTGTTGAAATCCACAAATAAATTATGACATTCATGTAATATTCAGGTAGATGTTGTACAAATATTCTTTATGCAATTTAGTCGAGATGCAATTTTGTAAGGTTTAAACTTTTTCCAGATTGCTCCTCATTTCATGCACAAATTTGTTTTCCACTGTCTAAAACTTTTGCACAATACTGTACTGTCCAGTATGTCCAGTTGCAGTCCAGTGAGGAATGATCCTGATGGCAAATTTAATGAGATTTATTTCATCTTTCATTCTTGCTTTTATTTATTATTTTTGACAGAGTTCTTATATTAAAATATTGGATAGAATACAAATGAAGAGAGTATTTTAATAAAATATTTAAAGTTATAAAATTAATTATTCTAAGTGACTTTTATTTCCCCATAAATCATGAACTCAGCCCTTTGGCTGAGATGATTAAATGGATCAAAACTTTTAATGTCATTATAATGGTATTTTAGAAGGAAAGAAATCTGGTTGAGCCTTTAGATACTCTAAATCTGGAGCTTTCAGTGAAAAATGTTGTTCACCTTTGATTTTTAAGTGAGAGCTGAATTAGAGCGGGTTGGTCTTTGGTTCAGAGGGGATTGCAGGTGAAATTGGGGCTAAATTTTTGGAACCTGCCAGAAGTCCAAGCTGTGCTTCAAATACAAAAGACTCAGTTCTGGACTTTTCATCAGTGAAGTGAATTCAGTTGAGCTGAGAGGATTTAGCAGGAAGACTCCCAGTCAGTGAACTGCTGTAACCAGGATGAAAATTCAGCCTGTAATAATTCATCTTTTTTACTCCTGAGGATTTTTCTTTTATTATTAGGCTGGAAACACAGCGTGGCTTTGTTAGAGTTAACAAATCCCATGAAGAAAAACAACAGTCTTAGTCTGTTTCTTAAATCCTCTCTGACTTTTTCAATTGCTTTCATCCTTAAGCCTATTTGTTCCAACTCACCATGGAAATCTTTTCCAATGAGAAAACAGGTTACACATGTCTTTCTTTCTTTCTGTCTTTTTTCTTTAGTGTTACTACAAGAGGAGTGTATTCGTTTTAGGGTACTTATAAAAGTGGATTTTTTTTGTTTTCATCAGCTGGTTGATGTGGTTTGACCATTTTTGGTTAAACATTTTAAATATCTGATCAGAAAGTTAAATATTTCTATATATTGAAGTTTAAATTATCTTACAATTGTTATATTTAGAATTACTTTGTTTTTGTAATTTTTTTGACTGCACATATTTTTAAAGCTTTTAAATATGATAATGATTGATGTAGATAGTGATTATTTAAAAGCAATAACATAGACATTCACTTTAAATTGCATTATTGCAATGTCCCTCATCGCCTACCATATCTTTCTTTTATAAATTTCTCCTCTAAGATCAAAACAAAGTGGAAGGGTTTGTTCTCTCAGAAAGAAGAAAAGATTAATAAATATATTATTACTATCCTGTCTAACCTTTTTAACAGGATATAAGAAAGCACTGTTCTTTAATGGCCCATTCAGTTTTTAAGTGATCGATTTTATTAGAGTTAATTTCAAAATGTCAGTTATATTTTTGCTAACTGAGATATTTGTACCATTTCATAGAAAATATGAACTCTCTCTGAATTTGATGAAGCAACATGTCTTAAAAAAAGTTGCAGCAGAAGCAGTAAAAGGCTTAAATAGTAATTGTCACACTTCAAAGACAAGTTGAGAGACATTTGACAACTAATTAGATTAATTAGCAAAAGCTCAATAACAGGAACATTTCAGAGAGGCAGAACCTCTCAGATGTAAAGATGGGCCGAGGCTCATTAATCTGAGACAAACTGCACTGCCAGATATCACTAACACATTTCATTGTGCAATCTGCAAAGTTTATTTAAAGATGCATCATACAAAGAAAAAACTAACACAATCCAGATGTTTACAGACAGATGTTAAAAGGAGTGTTAAACATCACCATGTTTAAGCTTTTTTGGAAACGGGGTTTGTATTAAAGTCTGAATCCTGAGTACACAACGGCAGTTTGAAGCTCCTCCAACATCTTTGAATGAACTACAGAGAAAACGAGTGTGGGCTGGTTGCTGAATAGATTTTATGTGTATCATAAAGTTTTTGTTATGTCTGTGCTTCCAGATTTGCCTCGTGCTTTGACAGTTTTATTCTGATTCCACACAGATTGTTTGTGTTGATCTGTGATGTTTGTTTGCACACACCAGGCTACCAGTCAGTTCCTTCCCTCATTGGTTCTTCATCAGTAAATAAAGGTTTCACGCCCGGCATTTATTCAGTGTAACAGTGTTTGTGAGTAAATGCTGACAGAGTGCGGTTCTGTGTGCTTTGTCTTGTAGTCCTGTAAATGGAGAGGCGCAGGAAGACCTGTACTCATATGTGGACCAGCTGCCAGTGGCGGACATTATCCATCAGGTGAGAAGAACGCCAGGGTCACATTACTCATATCAGCATGTGCAGGATGCAGTTTAGTTTTCATCTCTGTCATCACTGAGTTTATTCTTAAAGGAGAACGCCCGTTTTTTGCAATTGGGGCCTTACTTATTCTGTGAGATGTGTTTTACTCGTCATCAGTGGTACTTTTTTGCGATTCGGATTCGTCTCGGAGATTTTTGATTCACACGGCAAACACCTAAACACCTGTCCTTCAAAGAGCAGGTTAACTCCGTAGCTCGCTCATGTCGATTCGCGCTTTACAACATCAGGAAAATCAGAGCCTTCCTCACAGACCACACCACACAGCTTCTGGTCCAGGCCCTGGTCTTGTCCCGGATCGACTACTGCAACTCTTTGCTGGCCGGTCTTCCGGCGTCCTCGGTTAAACCTCTGCAGATGATTCAGAACGCAGCAGCACGTCTGGTCTTCAACCAGCCCAAGAGGGCTCATGTCACTCCGCTGCTCATTTCCCTGCACTGGCTTCCAATTGCAGCACGCATCAAATACAAAGCTCTGCTTCTGGCTTACCAGACTCTAACACACAGCTCCTACTTACCTTCACTCCTTCATCCAAACCTACATTCCCACGCGTCAGCTACGCTCAGCCGCTGAAAGACGCCTAGCGCTTCCACCACAACGTGGCATGAGAGCATGTTCCAAACTCTTCTCCTCTGTTGTCCCCCGATGGTGGAATGACCTACCAAACTCGGTCCGATCCTCAGAGTCGGCAGCTACTTTTAAGAGCAGACTTAAGACTCACCTCTTTAAAGAACACTTTCAGTCTTAATGTGGGATTAATTTATGATTTATGATAGCGATTTGAGAATTTATCTCTCACTAA
>SSNP01000011.1:5638867-5691158 GCA_006937955.1 Pachypanchax playfairii | reverse complement strand
TTATTCTGTGAGATGTGTTTTACTCGTCATCAGTGGTACTTTTTTGCGATTCGGATTCGTCTCGGAGATTTTTGATTCACACGGCAAACACCTAAACGCCAATAAACGAGAGTCGGTTGGGCCTGCGTTCGCCGACCCTAAATCGGTTTAAAATCAGTTCAAATCCGTTATTTTTTTAATCTGGCCATTTAGATACTCTATTGTTTATTCCGTTCCAGTGCCATCTTGAATCCTGCGCTCATAGAAATGATAAACAAAGGAAGCTAAGACACTGCATCAATAGAATGGGCGCGCGGAGAGATGACGTCACTCTCCCGTCACTGTAAAAAATATAATTTCTATGAGCACAGGATTCAAGATGGCACTGGAACGGAATAAACAATAGAGTATCCTAATGGCCAGATTAAAAAAATAACGGATTTGAACTGATTTTAAACCGATTTAGGGTCGGCGAACGCAGGCCCAACCGACTCTCGTTTATTGGCGTTTAGGTGTTTGCCGTGTGAATCAAAAATCTCCGAGACGAATCCGAATCGCAAAAAAGTACCACTGATGACGAGTAAAACACATCTCACAGAATAAATAAGGCCCCAATTGCAAAAAACGGGCGTTCTCCTTTAAGCTTGAATCTCTTAGTTGAATTGTGTCCTCACACATGTCTCCAAATTGGACACAGAACAGTAAAGGATAGGTGCAACATCTACCAACAGATGTCTTTGTGCCGTTTCCATGGCGATGACTCAAGGTGTGAAATGTGACTGCCTCCCGGTCTGTGTGTCGGAGGGCCACCGTGAAATCCAGGAGAATGGGAAGGCAGAATTGTGGCAAAGAATTGCGTATTCACCTCATTCCCAAATGGATTGTGGCTTTCAGTCAGGTCGACCTTCACAAATGAACACCTCTTCCTCCTCAATCCATCTTTTGAACATGTGTGCTGCATTCAGAATAGCAGCTCTTTGGGCTCGTATCACCCTTGTAAGATTTTCCATTATTAGGCCATTAAAAATACAATTTCTGTTCTCCCACTTCAGAAACTTCAAAAAGCAGCATTAACCTTTACCAGAGGCAAGTCAGCAAGTGACACTGTTGGTGCTTAGATCTGATGTTCAGGTGTGTTTGAGCAGCTTCTGTCTTACATCCAGCCTGAACATGTTTTATTAGCAATGGCGTTTTTTTGTTTAGTTAAAAGATTCTACATTTGTAGGCTGCATTGCAGACTGTTATGTTATCTGTCCAGGAAGCCCAACTATGATGAGAAAACTTGAAACTACCCTTGAATATTGCTCTCAAACTCACTTGTGTTTGTGTTAGAATGCCGTGAATAGTGATCATTTGTCCCTCAGTGTAAACTGAGACGATGGTCCACAGTTTGAATGACTATCATTCAAAAGTCTGCTGAACAGGCACTTCTCTTAGATTGAGCTTATTAGTAACTTTAAAGGAAGCAGCGAAGACTCTCATTAAGAGAGCTGTGGTTATTAATCAGACTGTACACATACTGATGCAGGTTAATCTGTCACTGTCCTTCCTGCCTTGTTACACCCAGGGGGAAAATTTGGAGAAAATACAAAATCAAAACTGAAACTGTGCTGATGTCAGTAGATTGTTATAGAATCTGTTACAAAATACAGATACAGCCGGTGAACTTCAGCAGAAACTGAAAGCTCGAGCAAAACATAAGTCAACTAACTGATTGGGAGCCGTCCACACAGTTAGACATGAGTTCTATCAGGTTATTGATAGGAGATGCTGAAGTTGCAGCCAGTTTTAATAGATTATTATGGTGTTAAAAGCCCAACGTTCACCGTCCATCACTTGTTTAGTGTTTATTTTTAAAGCCCGTGTAAAGTAACAACAAATGTGTGTTCTGATTTTGTCACTGCACAGGAATATTAGTTATTAGTCATCCAGCCAAATTTGAATGATTAAAAACACTTTGAAGCATATGAAATTTGGTTACAAAATAATGAAAAAAGGATCAGTTTTCTCTGCTCTGAGACGCTGGGGGCGTGTCCGCTGCAGGCGCTGAAACCTGTCTGTCTCATCCTCTAGCAGCACCTCCTTCTCTTCCCCACATCACTGCATTTCCTCCGTTTCTGAGTTCCGGCTGGTTCGTTAAGTTTGAGGTTCTACCCACATGTAAAACTGCGCATCGCTGCTTTTTGGGGAGTTGAAATATTTCCACACAACCGCAATGCTTCAGACTTGTTGATCAGTGAAGGAGCGGAATGTGCTGCTACGCCATTCTGAGCTTTGTTTAGCATATGAAGGCAGCAGGTGGCAGAAGTAGCTCCTACCTATCATGCTGGTTTAGTTACTGTCTACTGTGTGGCTCCTCTGCACAAAATCGACCCAAAGCTTTTTCAGACGGTCATCCCTCGGATGAAGGAGCGGGAAAACCACTGAAGCTACCGCACTGTACGGTTTTATATGACGAGAGCAGCAGGGGGCGGGGTTATCCTGAAGGATCCTTTTAGACCCGCCCATAAAATCCTGAAACAGAAAACTCTTGAAACGCAATTTGAAGGCTAGCTCCACAATTCAGTTTTTAATTGTTGGGAGGTTTTTCACATGTTTAGAACAGTACATTTATTATGTTTATAATGTGGTGGGAAGAAAATAGCAGAATTCCCTTTACACGGTCTTTAAGTTTGGCATATCAATTTCAACGTTTGAAAAAATGTTGTCACACCATTTTTCTCACAGTTATCTGATTTGACTCTGGTCATTATGACTTTCAGATCTTGCTCCTACTGCCACACTGCAGTAAAATAACTGCAGCAACAAGCCACCTGCCAGAACACACATATAAATAGTCCTGTCTGTTAACTACTATCAGTTTTAGAGTGATCAGAACGGCAGGATTCAAATCTGTCGAATACAACTTTTTAGATCAAAATGACTCTAATGATGCTTTAATTGCTTTAACTATGTTTATCAAAAGCATCTGACTGCTGCACAATATAAAGTTTTATTTACAACAATTTTCAAAGTTTATTTAGAATGATCTGGTCATCTTGTCATTTTAATGACTGTAGTTAAATATGTTCCCTGTAGTAAGTTGTTTTTGTAGAAATTCTGTTTAAAGTTAATGCATGTTATGTTTCAGTGCCAACAAGGGATTATGACCTACAATTTAAATAGAAGCAGACTATTTTTTATACTGTAATTATGTTTTTGCTGACCAAAACGTGGCAGTTAAGCAGTTGTTTTTCTCAGTTTAAATGCATCAACATACAGAAACTAATCTCTGTGGCTGAATTAATGTGAGTGTTAAATCGGGCTTTTTGATTTTAAAAGCCTGAGTGGAGTCAGTTGGCCCTGAGAAACGAAGCTGACCGCTGGCTTAAACCCCGTCACAAGCTTACTGTCATGACGGGGAACATTTTTCTAGGCTGCTTGTCACAGACGAGTCCCTCACAAACTGTGTATTAAACATTACAGTCACACCACCCAAAACTTGCAAACATTCTTCATTAAATCTCCTCCATCTGCTGCTTGGATTCATATCTTGGCTCACTCCCATCTTTGTCTCTTCTTTCCATTTTATTTGACAGATTTGTTTATTTTCTATCTTATTGTATTTCAGTTCACCTCCTGTTTTTTTTGTACACCTACATAAAACTCCCAAACACTCTCTCCAACCCTTGTGTGGCTCCTGGCAGAGACTTTGATTATTGGCTAGTGCTCGGGCTGGGTTGGAGATGGGGGTCCTGACAGACTGAATCATTTCTGTCTCCTTCTCTATGGTCCATCTGCACTGCAGCAGACTGACCACTGTCCACCAAACTTACTGACAAAGCTCCTCTTTTTTTCACTAGCCTTCAAATCGAGTGTAGTCGTCTCTGAGGTGTCTTTGTCTTATCTGATCAAATGAGACTGAACCTCGGATGATGGACAGATTCTGTTCTTTTTATGTGAAAAAGAAATGATCTGTTGCTGTTGTCTAATATTCAAATCTTGTTTATCTTTTTTTTTTTTTTTTTCTTTTGCTATAGAACCAAATAAAGAAGCAGCCAGATTGACAGACAGTGGATATAGAAAGACTTCTCATTGTGTCTGGAGCTTGATTAATGCATTGTCATTGGAGGTGTTGTCACCATCTCAGTCCAGCTTCATCTCATCATGTTGCCAGTGTCTAATCACATTATGTTCAGCCCTGGACATAACTCAGGCTCACCACTTCTTACTTCTTTCTTTTCCTCTTTTGTGTATTGCACATTTTCTCCCCTATTTTTATTTCTGAGAGCTCTGGTCTCTGGCGCCAAATTGTTATTTGTTCTTTTGCCAGCTTGACGCCACCCCATATGGCTCCAGAGAATTGAAAATGGAAACAGTGAAAATTAATGCCTTGCCTCCCTCCCGTCCCTCGTAAACCCCTCCTGTCTTCAGTCGGGCTGCAACAATAACACTTTTTAAAACATGGATGTTGGGATTATTTAGATCACAGGCTGAATACAGCCTCTGTTTTTTTAATCAAATATCAACAGGAATTTTCTTTCATGCTCAGAAATTCATTTTAAAATTCGTCAAAAAAGCAAAACATGTTTCATAAAAGAATAAAAACACCCACTTCTTTGACTGTCTCAGCACTTCCTGGGGGCGTAAATATCAAGGTAATACAGTGAAGTGTCTCGGTGGTGCAGAGCGGCAGCTGTTCCTTTATTTGGATCTGCACAACATAAATTTGCTGCAGTCTTTTGTCCCTTTTTAAGTGCAAGTGTTTGGCAAGACAGTTCAGACTTCTCTCAATGACTGTTGGCATCGTGTATAGTCATGTTAATTAGCTCAGATGAGGAAGTGTTAATTGATTTTATTGGTAAATTAAATACACAACATGGTGCGTATATAATAAGACTGGTTGAGTGTCGGCTGTGAAAACTCCGTCAGTGAAGGTCAGCAAACTCTCATCACTTCAAATTCACCTCCTTTTACCAAGTTTTCATGTTTAAAACAGAATTTCTATTAATTTCTAAATTGAGATTAGTGGCTGGAAGTTCTTCTTGTTTTAAGTTCTAAAACTAAAGACTGCATGAGACATGTGAGTAGGTAGATAAAACAATCTGAAACTTTCTGTTTTTGTTATAAATTGTAACTTTTCTTTTATGTTCATATTATTTTTAATTGCCACGAGTCTTGAAAACTCATAACTCCTCAGGCGTTTAAGTAACTGTCTTATTTGCAGTTTTGTGACATTTTTTAAAGGATTTTTCTTTTAAGTTTTATTGAATAAAACTTTTAAATAGAGTTCATAGAATCTGCAGTCCTGACCTGCAGTTTTATCTTAATATATTTCAGCTGTGTGCTTTAGTTTCCTAAATGTTTGTATTTTCAACATTAGATACTGTTTGAGATTGAAACTGATTTTCTGAAGACACACGACTTCTTTATCAATCTGATAACGTTTTATACTTTAGCTTTAGGTTATTGATTTTATTGTTCCTCTTGTTTTTAAAAAGACCTTTTGGAAGGTGACAATAAATAACATTTATTATGACCTTTATAATTAATAATAATGACGTCACCCTTTTTCCTGTAACTTTAACCAGATTTGTTCTTTTTCCTCTTGGCATGCGGCATGTTTCTCCTGCTCCTGCTGCTGATGTGGCAACCTGTCACACCTGATCCATCATCTTTTGCTCTTCTTTATCTTAAGGGCTGCTTTCTATATATAACACACACTCATATATACGTATATATATATCTATATGAGAGAGAGAGATAGATAGAGAGGCATAGTCATGTACACCTCTGTTTACTACTGGTACAGAGGTCATCTGCCCTTAACAGCCACGTGCTCATGAGCATCTCTGGTCAGGCTCTGCTTCGTCCTCCAGTTACGTAACCCTCCTGCTGACCGCTCTGTCACCTCAGCTGCAGGTGAAAGGGCCCAAACTCTGTCTGTGTTTGGTGAATCTTGTAGTGAAATGACAGCAGGAGTGAAAAACTGTGAGTATTTGACTGTATTTATGCTGTTTGATGTTAGTGATTCTGCAGCAACAGTCTGCAAAACATTACTTGGGTAATTTAGCCAAAGTTGTGTTGATAAAAGTCATCAGTTCTGTTTGTTTTACTCGAGAACGCGGAGGAGGATGTTCTAACCTGCTGTTTCATTTACTGGCTATTTAAGGAATTTCTATCGTTTCGTATAAACTAAAAGAGAATAAAGTGAATCAAAGTTCAAGATTTTTAACATTTTGCCTCTTTTTGCCAGCGGTGAATTAAAGATTTTGGTGTGGCTACATGATGTTCCCTTGAGCTGATCAGTAAATAATTCAGTCATTGGGTGGAAGTTTTAGTTAGAAAGGCTGGTTTTCCTGCCTGTTTAGTTCAGAAAATTCAAATCTTAAAGCTGTTTTTAATGTAAAAGCTTTTGAGCAGCTTCTGCAGCAACACAGATGGTACATGCTACAGTTTCACAATGCAGCTAATAGGATTTGAAACATAAAAATATGCTTTAAAACACATACAGTGGCAGTAAAGAGACTTTCAGATATAATGATGTTAAGCAGCATTTGAGGAAGAATAAGTTTCTCCTTTATTTAATCAGTGAAATGTGGAGAACTGCATTAGTCTTGCCCAGAATCTGTTCGATTCATAACTAAAATAAACATTTTAATATAATTTACATGTTCACATATGTCATTAACATCAGGCTGATGTTAGTTCATATAAAAAGAGACAAACTTCAGAGGGAAACAGGATATTTCCATTTGTAGCCCATCTTTCATACCACCTGAACTCAATGTTAACCTGTAATTCAGAGTCTCTATAAGGGCTGAGGACAAAGCCACTTTGATTGCAGTTGAATCAAGAACGTGCTTAAGGATCAGTTCTACCAAATTCGTTATTTTCACCCTTTTCAAATAAGAATTATAAAGATTTTATTGGCTTGAATACCTCAAAGTTTATTGCAAAAGCAAAACACAGAATTAAAGTGGAGCTGAACAATCTACTTAATGATGTTTTGCTTCATTAGCTAATAAGAAAAGTTATGAGACTTGCGTTTTCTATACTCTGTAATCAGTGCACAACTTTTTGGTTCTTGGGTTTAAATCAAATTTCATCTTTGAAGCTGAGCACATACAGAATGAATCATCTATCGTTTCACATCGTTCTTGTCACACAAAGTTCTTAAATACAAAGTGGAAAAGCAAAGAAAAAGTGATATCAGTGAGATATTTTTCACTTTTAATGCTGAAACTGTGCTGCTGGTTTTAATCATCAGTTATAAATGTTGCACAGACGTTTGAGCATAAAGAATTCATCATCTTGTTTTATTGTTTGTACGTTATTGCAACACAAACAAAGAAAACTTTTTGAAAAGAGATTCAGTTTCTGCTGGTTTATTCTCCTGCAGTGTTTTATAATCTGAAAGTTTTTGCTTGAACGTGTTTTACTGGTTAAAACACAAGTTTAAAACTGACCTAATGTACTTTGACTCAATATGAGACAGTCACAACTAAATTAAGACTAAAACAGTATTTTCAAAAACTTTGATGAAAATAAACTGCTTTGCTTGTTTGGATGTAGTTTGACGTGAGGTTCAGAGGTCTGGCAGCAATTTCAAATATATCCAGCAGAGGTGGTGCGTCTCTAGTCACTGTAGGATATTTTGGATATTTTACATTTTATCTAAGAGTTAAATGGATCATATTTATTGATGAAATACACAAGCATTTATATTTAACTGTATCAGCACACAGCTGAGCTACCAACCAAAAGCAAAGCACACATGCACAAATGGACTTGAGTTGGTTATTGGTTCTCTGTGGCTAATTATCCAGCTTACCTTCACCCCTGATTATATGAGATAAAGAGTTCAAAAAACTTAATTCTGTCACTGAGCCAAAGTCAAGTCTGAAGTCTTTAGAGGCCAAGTCCTTGTTTGTGACGTGAGTCCCCGCCTCCGACATCCTCAGAGTCAGCCTCTGTCAATCTGTTAGAACTTTGTGTCTTTACAAAAGACTTCAGGACTTTTAGTTAGAAAATAGGTCCTCAGACCCTTTTAATTTGAGGATATTTTTGGACTAAACAACTACTTTGATGTGTTTTAGACTGAAGTCAGACAAACAAAACCAGACTTGTTCTCTCGTCTGAGATATTTCCTGTAGCTTCTGTCAATCTCTCACAGAAGAACTATTGATTTAGAGGCTAAAAGCATCCTTTTATAGTTTGAGCTTCATTATTTCTGCTGTTTGCCTCAGTCAGTCTGTTGAAGCTATGAGCTCTTGGTTTTTCTGTCTGCTGAGGATACAACAGAAATGTTCAGACACTTTAAACTGTTCCACATTGTGTTTTATTCCTAATTCATCTTAAAAATTAAATATTTTTTGAGCAAGAGAAAAAAAAAACATATTTTTGTTAGAAAATACAGATCCCTCCTTTGGTTCTGGGTAAAAGCAGCTTTGACAGCCTTACGGTCCAGTTAGTCTCAACATTAAATACCTACATACAAACAGATGGAACCTTCTGTTCATCCTCTGTGTTCATTTCAAATTGTTTTCAGCACTCGTAAGACAAGGTGCAGGTGTAAACCTGACTTATCCTGAATTAACAGTGACTTAAATAAAAAATACAAATTTCCTGCTTCTGTAGGGAGGAGAATTCTACATTCACATGCTGCGATATATTTAATGTTCATAAGGACCATCGGTGTCTTCTGCACTGTCCTTTTTATGTCTCTGTCTTAGAACACTCATCATTATGATCTGTGCCATTATCTGAAACTGACTTCAGAAGGTGCAGCTTGAACTCTGACCTGCCGTCTAATGGATGTATTATTCAGCTATCATGCCAACATAAAGCACATGTGTGGAGTATGTGGGACCTTTGAAACAGACATTTCTAATGTAAATTGAATAGAAATGGGCCTTAACGTTCTTACGTGAACAATCCTACAAAGTCCGTGTCGCTTTTGTCAGTCGTCTTAACAGAAACATTCAAGCTTATAGAAGTTGGATGGAAAACCTCTGGAGAGTCGAAGCCAGAGGAAAAGACCAACGGCCATTTTTAATATTTGACCTAAATGGTGTGTTACGCAGTTCCTCTGATGTCAAACAGATTTAATCCAAAACATTCAAAGCTTACTCTGATTAGCAACATAAAACAGGACGATCACTAACTCTCAAAGTGAAAATGTTTAAGAAGGTTTATCTTCAGGTCGTCGTGTGACATGATGTGCCGACAGACCGACTCAGTGTTGGTTTATTAGGATCACCACAACATAAAGAATCAGTAAGATTTCACTAAGAAGGAAGGAATGTTTGAACAAAGTCCCGGTTCTGGCTTGGTGTCTTGGTGTTTTTGTTTTGCTAAACTTTGAGACTTCTTCACTTCAGTCTGAGAATTAAACCTCCATATTGTTAGTTTATCATTATGAAGCCAAATGAAAGAAACACATTATGTATTTAACATGTTATTGTTGACCTGTTGTATGAGATTCAGGTGAAGGCAGTTTTGATGGATCCTGATCTGACGTCGACTCGTTGTTTTGTAATTCAGCATTTAAGACGAATCCTTTTTATCCAGAACCAAATTTCTGGTCATGTTTATTGACCTGAGTTACCTGATTGAACTTTTGTCTTTAGCAAAGTGTTTCAGCTTTAGTTTTTATTAAAGTTAGTCATATTTAAGGACGCTGTGTCGCTGCTGTCTGGTGAAAGGCTCGAACTGTTTGCAGAACATTCCAGCTTTAGTCTTTATTAAACCAAAATACCAGAGACTGATTAGATGAGATCCACATTTTATTTTTCTAAACATTTTTGAAACTCGTATCCTTGTAAACAGACTGATTTTTATTTTAATTGATCTTCTTTATACCTGAATTAACTTTAATCAGTTAAAAAAATCTGACTTTGTTCACCTTTTGATTGAATCTGCCAACATTATGAATAATTAGCAAAACTTTTAAACAGATTTCTGTCATGTGAATGTAACTTTAAGTGATCAGCTCCTAACAACTTCCTGCTCAGAGTCTGTCTGATACTCTTCCTACTCTGGGCTGCAAATGCCTCCCGCTGCCACTTTAACATTCAGGCTGGCAGCGGATCGCTATTGATTGACTTGATTGAGCTGTTAAATAAATTGCGAGTCAGACGTAATCCAATTTTACTGCCGTCCTCGGCCTCTCCACGCTGGAAATTGGCGACATCGTCACACAACATGAAGTTTGGATTAAAGTGACAGCTTTGAAAAGACACACAAGTTTTGAAAGAGGCCCAGACTCACAATCACAGTGTGAAATGAACTTTTTGCCTCACTAATAGTCATTCTGTTAATACAAATCCAGTTGAGTCGTATTTTTAAATGGAAGAATTGTATAATTACACCAGTTTTAGTCATGAATGAGACCAGATGTAATATTTTAAGCCCTTTTTGTTCAATGAGGTCAAGAGCATCATCGACCCTTTTCTGCAGGCTGAGATAAGACTGCTTTGTTTACCAAGAGCACTACAGAAAAGCTATTTAAGACTGAGTCATTGTTTAGCTGTCATGTGACTGGTTGATGAAAAGAGGGAATTTAACAGGTGTTCAATTGTTGCTGTCTCCGTCAGTGTGAATTTTGGCAGCAAAGACCTGATTTCACTGCCTTTTAATGCTTAGTGGGTGGTAGTTTCAGACACTGGACACAGCACATGCTTCAGTAATCTGTGCTGGCCTCTCATTTATACGTGCACACAAATATAGCAGAGATTTCCACCCAACACGTGCTGACTTGGCAGTCCTCGCCTCCTGGGTGAAGGGGGAAATTCAGCAAAATATGAGACTGCCTACTTGAGTGAAATTGGAGGGCGATTGGACTTTTCAGAAACTGGAAAACTACCAGTGAGTCATCGTGATCAGATGAAAAATTCTGTCTGCATGGCAATTTAACTCGTTACCCCGAGTGTGCTGACTATAATGCAGTGATTTCTGGTTATTTTCACAGCTATAAAGTTTACCGAGGATTGAAATATACTTGGTTTTTGTGGGAGTTGATGCATTTCTGTTCATAAACAGGTAAAAATGTAAAGAAAAAAGTACAGAAAACTGCATTGAGGCCCGACTTTAACTTGAAATGGTCTGACAAATTAAAACATTTTAAATTTTTTATGAAAGCGTATTAGAGCTTCCAGCTTGTTGGTGTAGTGGCAACTTGCAGAGGGAACTTTTGTCAGGAAAGTCTTTCCTTCTTTGGACAGACAGTCCAACACGTCACTCTGTCAGCTGGATGCTAAACCAACCAAACTGCTCAGTGACTGGAAACATTTTGGGATTATGTCCTGATGAATCTGGTTCTATATAGAAGAAGAATTTTCTTCTGATTCTTTTTTTCTATAATAAAATAAATTACTTTTCATTTTGATTTATTATAACAATTCAGAATGTTCTAAAATCTCATCAAATGCAATAAGTGTCTTACGTAAATGAAAATAATTTTCGTCAGCAGCTTTCTGTTTGTTCTCCTGATAAACATAAAACATGATATCTGTCTGAGTGTTTCCACAAGAAGCGGCTCATTTCGTCTGCTTGTTGTTGGGCAGGTAGTGCATGGTATAATTATTTTTCTTTCTTCCGTAAATTGCTGTTTTTGTGAGTCTGGATGAGGGCAGCTCGTTTAGTTATGTAGAAAAATGCTGTTTGTCAAACCAAAACAAACTGCAGAGAGCTTGAATGCAGCTCGTCTAACTGCTGGCTGTCTGGATGCTGGTTTGTCATTAGTGGCATTTGCTTCTTGTATAGTTTGAAATGGAGGTTGTGTTTCATTATGACTCAGAATGGATTGACCTTTGACACAAAGGTCTCATTGTTAAAGTCTGCTGTCAGCCTGTGATGCAGTGTGGGTGTCCTTTAGAAGGAGGGGTGCTGACTCGGAGTGCTGTTGCAGCCCTTGTGCAGCAGCAGCTTCACACTGCTCCAGCTGTTTGTACAGTAGGTTTCGGCTTTGCTCGTCCTGACTGGGTGATTTCCCGACTGGATAAAAGCAGCTTGTAAATGGAGGAAAAGTAGAAATCTCAAAGTGCATTTGTAGCTTTGTTGCAGGCTGAGGAGTTTGGAAGACTTTTTAGAGGTTAAATCTCATCTCGGCAGAATATTGCCTCCACATTAGCATATAAATGTGCTACTTGTGAGTCGCATGTTTAATATGAACAAGATTTAAAAGTATAATCATACACAAAGTGATGATGTGGCAGTGAATGGGACAAACACAAGATGGGGGAGGTGTGCTGATGAGCTCTGCCAGCTGCTTTTCTGTGTGAACATTTGTGTTTGTGTGTGTGAGACATACTGTGTATGTGTGTGTGTGTGTGTGTGTGTGCATCAAGTGTTTGAAGAGATAAAGTATGTGTGTGTGTGATTCTACGCCTGCCTGCCTGTGTGAATGACAGAACAATCAGAGCTGGCCTCAACAGGAGAAATATACACACTATTACTGAACTTCAATGCTTCCCGTCCTCCTCACCTCACCTCGCCTCACCTCACCTCTCCTGCCTCCCCCACAGAAACCAAAGCAGAAGGACTGGCATCCTCCTGATGGCTTCATCCTGGGCCTGTGGACTTTAATCCTTCTGGTGTTTTTCAAGACTTACGGCATCAAGCATCTCAAACACATCTTCTGAGAACTCTGCACTGGCACAGCTGGACATCTGAGGACCGGGAGTTTATTTACTGAAGGGATAATCGGGGGAAGGTGCAGTTTGTGATGAGATTATAGTCCTGAAAGTGGAGATATTTGCAACACCAACCACTGATTTGCAGGAAGCTGCATGAAACTCAGATTTTTTTTTACTTGTAGTTTGAACAATTGACTAAAATGACATTGAGGTTTTAAGTTTGGAGCATCATGTCTCCATAAAACAACAACAACTTTTTAATGGTTCTGTTTCTCAAGGACTTCTGCAATATATATGTATCTATTTGTATGTCAATACAGAGTTTTGTCACACCATTCCTCAGTGGCATTGATATGCTTTAAAATGCACTGAACTGAGCCTGCAGATAATTTAATTTACTTTGAGAGTGCGCTGCTCTGCATATTTCAGCAGCAGCAGCCTCTTTGTTTAAGTGCTACTCGATACGTCTGCTGGGTCAGAAAGGAAAAACATGCAACGAGAGCGGGCTGATTGGCTGTGAGAGCGTAGTGGAGAGATTACTGTTTAATGTCTCCTCCTGTTCATATGCATTACACTTGTTGACCGTTGCATCACACTCGTGAAGGATAACAATCTCACATAATCCCATCTCACATGATGAAGCTATCCACTTTCCCATTCACTAAATTGTGCTGTGTGGAAACATCCATTAGCCGTACAGCTATGTGCGCTGCTGATTGTATTCTGGCTGATGGAAAGCTTTTTCCCGGCCGTTCTGCATCTTGTACTACTGCAGCTGTAAGAGAGTGAAACCCCAGAGAGCCGCCGGCTGGTCTAAATGAATCTCCTTTGTCTTGTTTGTTTTTTTCTTTGCCCTTCCTCACCTTGTGTAACTACTCTGCATTAGGCTCATTGTTTGGAGGGGAGTGGGTGATTGATTCTCCAGGTATAAAGATTGAACTGGTGGTAGTTTATCTTGGCTGCATGGCGTGAAGACCGCCCACCGGCTACCTGCTGCCAATCTACGTCGCGGCTGAAATGGAAAACGGATGGAGTTGGAAATGAAACCATATGTACCGAATGGCAGCTGCTGCGTCAGCCACTGGAAACCTTTTCTTATACATTATTTATGTAACACTTTTTCTCTTTCCTAATTCATGTTTCCTATTTCCTGTAATCTCATTCTTCCATCTCGCCGCTCAGAAAGAGTAAGCACCATGTTTTTTCCTGGTGGATGGATTTTAGAAAACACGAGAAATAAAAATAAATGTTTTTAACTCTGCTTTTTTAATGACTCCTTAAAAGACATGATTACATTTTATTTATAAACAATACAATCTGCATGACTGTTCCAAACCATGATGTATGCATGAATCTAAACTTTTATCATACCACAAAAAAACTCATTGGATTTAGTTCAGCTTGAAAACCTTTCAAACAATCCAAAGAGGCTTTTCATTCCAGTTTTCTTTTTCCAATCTTGTATTTGAAACTAGTGAAGTACCTTCAGACAATCCTCCTGCAGCCACAGAGATGATATAACTTATATTTACTGCATTTCAGATGTTTGATATTAAACCTACTTCAGAACGGGCACCATGTCTTGTGTTACTCGTTCCCTCTTCAGCAGATGAAATTGAAAATACTTAGCCTGTCACCAAGGTGCTGCGCTCTCCTGTCACCATGGTTTCTCTATGCTAATAAAGATTGGTGTCTGTCACACCTGGCTCACTGGGGAGAAACCAGTGACAGGGCAATTTTGGAGCAGCCGTCTCGGAAGAGGCACTAGGGTTGAGAAGTCGGGTTGCAGCGATTTGTAAAGATCGCACATTTTGTTCCGACCGCAGTCTGAGAACATAAACACAGACGTCTTTACAGGTGAAGCAGCAGCAACTAGAAATTTAAAGAATTTTACACTCAGTTTGGAATTTGCTTCTTACTTATAAAAGGGAGGAATTTTCTTCTTTGTTCCGATGTTCACCTATTATATTTTGTGAAATGAGCTTGTGGGCTGCCAGTTGACTATTAGATGTGTCTATATGTACTGAGACTTTGAAAACCTTAATTCATATTTCATTAATGACTTAGAATAAAATGCTTTTCCTATTAAAAAAGAGTTCATTTATATTCATTGTTTTTAAATAAAAAAAATATTGTTATAATTAGCTGAAAAACTAATTCTGCTAATATTTTTGTTGTACATAAAGTCATAAACATCAAACATTAATTTTCTGTGGGCTGTTTTTGTTAAATAACTATATAAAATTTGACATTTATAATGTTGTGCTAAAAGATTTGTTTTTATTTGAGAAAAATACTTGAAAATTTAAACATTTTGCCCAAATTCTTTGAGGTTTTTGTGGAGAAGTGTCTGCCTGCGAGGTTCTGGGAACCTTCAGTTTGGTTTCCTAAAAAAGCTCCGGATTAAAAAGCTCTAAGTATTTTTATCATCAGACAGTTTCATTACCATTTTATAAAAATGGACACCATCAATCACAGCTGGATCAACTTCTCTAGAAAGTAACAGTTTTAGCATAATAAGTCAGTCGCACTCTCATAAAGGCTGCAGCTTTTTGCAGAAAGATGTTAGATGTCACTCAGCTGCTGCTTTTCCTGCATTTCAGGTGTTCGGACAAAATCTGACAACAGAGTTGAAAAGTGAAGCAAAAGTTCAGCTGCAGAGAAAAAATGATGCGTTTTGGAACAGACATGAAGTTCAACTAAATTAATTGTATTATTTAGCAAAATCTTTACATTAATATGTAAAAGTTTACATCTGATTACATTAATCAGAAGGAGAAAATGTTAATAATTGTCACCGGTAAGGTTCTCCTTTACCAAAAAAAGAGAGAAAAATTGGTTCTGAAATGCTATTCGATCTAATTGCTGGTATATTTTTGCCTTTTAGGGTCACATTTTGATTACACATATTAGTAACAGGCAAAATAATGACAAAACAGTTAAAATTTAATATAAAAAATTACAGTTTTATGGGAATAATTGATATATTTTGCAGCACCCCTGCTTTACAGCAGAATTTATTGTTTATGCCTAAAACAAAACATTATTTGATAGTTTATCTCTTAAAAACGGTTCTGAATGAATTTGTGTGTTAATCTCACCTGAGGCCCAACTTAGAAGTGATTAATTTTTATTGCAGATCTGGATCCAGGTTTAATTTATTCAGGTTCAGGTGAGATGTGCAGCCTCAGACTGTTTTTCTTTCATAACTCACTTCACAGATTCATATTAAGACTTAAAAACATACCTTATTATTTACAATTTCTTTTGAGTGACAGGTGAATTAATCTGCTTAGTGTGGTTCATGCATATGAATCAGATTTTCTTTTCTAAACAAACCGTCCTTACAGGGAATTCAGCCTTGTTTAGCATTAAAGTAGCAACTTTTATTAGCTTGAAAGCTCATCAGTTTACCAAAAACGTAAGTCAATTATTCGCTCTTAATTGGTTCATATATTTAGCCATTTTTTGGAAGATGTAGGCCAGTAATCATGTCACTGGGATTTAAAAAAAATACAGCTGGATTGTTCTGAAAAAGGAATCGGGACATATTTCTTCTCATCTGGTTTCTGTCAAGTTTTTTGTTTTTTTTAGAGATTTTTGAATAGTTATTAAAAGTCTTAATTTTAAAACACCCTGTTTATAAGCCAAATAACTAAATACAGGATAAAATAAGTTTTAAAGCCTCATATTTTCTATATTTGTGACTAACGTTACTTTTTAACCTTAATCATATTTACAACAGTGAAAAGCCATAAATCATTTAAAATGTTTAATTAAGCACATTTTATTGAGCTGTTAAAGGATCTAAAACCTAATATTTGAGTCAAGGTGTCCCTCTGCTGTTATTTATTGGCCTTTTTTACCTTTATTTATGGGCTTTATGTTAAAAGCTAGTTTGTTTTCTTTTTAAAACATAAAAAATGATCCAGCGCTCAGTTTTGAACATGGCAGAGAATCTATTAGTAGCTCAGGAATAATGAGGAGGCCTTGTATAGCTCTGCCTGTCTTTCATTATTATTTCAGCATGACACAGCTTGATGTCACAACCAGATGGAAGAGCAAGATTGAAAAGTAAAAATGGCAGCTGCCGTCAGTCGAGGGTGAAGGTGAGTCACTGGCTTTCCATCCTCCTCACAAACCCACGGTTCATGTTTACTTCTGGCTGCAGCTGAGTGGAAATCACAGGGGTAATAACCTTTTTATTTGTATTAACCTGCCTTAAACACCAACACAGCTCAAAGATTATTTCTTTTTTTTATCCATGTCACATTTTGCAACACTTTGTTGATGTTATATGCTTGAAAGTGTTAAAAAAAGGGTCCAAATTGTCCTTGAATGTCCTCGAGCTAGCTAAAAACTGTTACAGCTTTCTGGTGATGCAAAGTAAAATAGGAAATTATTTATTCAAACTTAACAGGAAGAGAATAATCTTTTAAAATGCTGTAATATGTGTTTTTGATGGCCATCTTACCTTTCAACTGGCTCTTCAGGGTCTTTCTTACTCTTTAGTCGGTTGTAGCGGACTTTGGATTTCAAGCTAGTAGCCTATCTGACATTTGCTGTTGCAATAAGGACTAATTCCAAATAATGCTGCAACTAAATTTTGTAGAACACCAGCTTGAAGTTGCTCTATGGCACAGGACCTGTCCAAATCAGTCAAATGTCACATGATTGGTGGAGACAGCTGACTTGTCTGAGCTCTCAGGTGCCACTAATCAGGCACCAATCAGTCAGCTGATCGTCAGCACCTGGAGACGCAGAAGCTCTAAACAAGAGTCCATGACTAAATAAGCAGTTTGGCATTGGTGGGGAAGAATTAGAAGATTTTGGCAAATTCACATATTCTGCTGCTCAATGCTCAAATGCATTCTTTGCATTTCTTGCCAAACAAATGTGGCACCATTTAAGGAGAAATTAAGAGGATTTCCAACAATAAACAACTGATTAGCCATTAGCTTGTCATTTTGGTCTGATCCAGTCATTGTTTCTCTTAACTGATGTCATTTAAAGAGCTTTTTACAACAGGTAAGAAATTAATTATTCATAACCCACAAAACCTTTAACCTTTTCTAAATGAGCTATTGGTTTAATATAACAGTTTGAACTGTGTTCTGAGGTTTAGATCAAATAAATTTGATCTTAAATGATTTAAGTAGCTGTTAGCGAAACTCTTCAACTAGAACTTCTGCTTGTCACAAAACTGACAACATCTCTGTAGCAAAAATACATCTTATAGATCCGAGTGTTTTGAAGGAGGCGTCAGCTGTTTACGATGCTTTAGAGGTAATTATACGATGTGCAACATGAAGCCGTGGTGTGAACACTTATTCGTTTGACCTACAGCGTCTGTCCTCCCATTATTCATGTCACAAGAATGTTGGAAAAATCAATAGGGACCTCGCAACAGCATGTATCATTAAAATAAGTGTGTCTCATCACCTTTTTCCTGACTGATTTTTATTCATGAAGAAGGAGAAGAGAAATGAGAGGGGGGGAGTTCACATGTAGCTCATGAAATACAATCCAGAGTAAGAAAGTGGCAGATCGCACACTCAGTTTAACAATAAATAAGAACCTAGTATTTTTCTAAACTGTCATCCCTCCAAGAGGTGAGTCAGGCTTGGCATGAATATAGTAGGATGGATGCTGCTGCTGCTCCCCTGCACCTCGATCTTCATCTCACACTTGTCTTCTGTGACATAACTGAGCTTTTACATGGAAATGCAGCTTGTAGTTAAATAAATTACACTATTAACTGCTGACAGGAGCCAGCAAAGACATATGATATACTCGTATGGGACTGAAAAGAAGTGCACACATAAGATAAAACATTGCAGAGATTGTTACACACCTGTCAATCACCTTGGATGTGCTGCAGTGCAAAGTTTGAGTTGGATGATCTCACAATGCTCGAAGGCACTTTAACTGAAAGTCGGGGGGTGATTTATTGAACTGCTTTGAAACAGACTGAGCATTTAGTTACATGAGACACGGGTTTACAGAATCTCATCCAACATGACCTCCACAATTTGTAACAACTGCAGAAAATGTTGATATTTGAAATAATGATACAGACTTTCAGCCACGTACTATTACTTGTGTTTGGTCTACATTGTTTTGCAGTCTACCTCGCTGGATTTGCAGGTATTTTCATGGCACGTCTCTGTATTACTGCTGAATCCTGGCTGAATGTTTCATCTAACAGAGTCCACATGGAGAGACCAAACCCAGGTTTGTATCCTCTGTGATCCCTCTGCTGAACAAATGCACACACACTAAGATATGCACAAAGACCAGCAGAGTCCAGTTATACACTGTATACATGCTTCAAGAGAGTGTTTGATGGTCCTGCCTTCATGTAAAACCTCCTGCAACAAGGTTTTCAAACACCTCTGAGCTGGGTTGCCTTCTGTTAGAAACACACACACACACACGGCTACAGGATGTTCAACATAACTGTTATGGTCTATGGTGCACAGAGAATAAAACAGTCTCCAAACATTTGCAATAATTTAAAATAAGTTTAATAAAAATTAAATCCACAAACCAAGAAATAACAGACTTTCACACTCACAAAAACAAAAGAGGTAGAAAACCTCAGTCCACCCACGCAGCTGATCGTCACACTCAAGCTGCTTCCTTAAAACCAAAGACTAAACCTGATGAACCAAAACCAAAAACCTCCTGAACTCAACTAATACTTAATCAGAAAAAACGATTAATACAAAGATGTGATGCAAGGCTGGCGTCAGTAGTGTGATAAGGCCAAGGAGGTGGGCGGAGCTTATTCCTCCTGTCCTTTTAAAGTCAACAGCTCTAGAAATAGAGACACATAACTAAAAGCAAACATTCACTCAAACAGAAACACAGAGGTTGTTGCAAGATCTCAGACTCTGATGTTTCTATCATGTGACTTTTAGTTCCAGTAGCTCCTCTGTGTCCATCTGCAAAGCGTCACCACAACTCCAGTCATGTGTTCTGGGGTGCAGCGGGGGCCGTCCCTTCCAGCGTCTGGTTGGCTGGGAGAGGTGGGGGGCTCCAGTCCGGCTGATAGAAGTGGATATCAAACCTCTGTGCCCAGTTGGCGAATACCTGCTTCTCTGTGATGAAGCGGTGATGGCTGCCCCGCCTGCCACGTTCATGGGAAATGTACATGACACATTCATCCTGACCACGCGGCTCGTAGTAGTGGTAGGGTATGGACTGGTGCTGATGCTTCCTGTAGGGACAGAAAAGGAAGAAATAGATAAGAACATCTTAATAAGCCATTTGAGTTTCATTTGAATGTGGAAGGGATTGGAGGGGGGAGGGGGTAAATGTGTTGCACTTTTAAGCTCCGCCCCTCTGCTTCTGTGATACCATAGCCAGCATTTATACAATTTACATGTTTATTTAAGGTTGCTGCTCCATGATTCACGTGTCTTTGCAGCGTTGTAAACAACTAGTAAACACCGGCTAGCCGTGGGTCTTCAGGATACGTGCGCACACACGCTTGGTTGATTGAGAGGTGTGCTATGCGGATGGCTAATGCTGGGCGGTACTCAGTGAAAATTAAATGTGGCTTTGAGAAAAAATATAAGTTTTTCCCCATATCATATTACAGAACCAGGTCAGAGTATCCCTTTTATGTAATTTCAAAAAATCATACATAACTCCTGAAAAGGGGAAAACTCTGGATTACAGCTTTAAGAGTGACCTGTGTTGAAATGCAACAACAACAAATAAAACATGTTTATTAAAACAGGATCATTCATGTTTGAAATGATCAGTATTTTCTTTATAATGTACCTCAGTTAACTTTTTATTATGTTAAAGAGCTTAAAAAAGGCAAAAGAAAGAGAAAAACACATCGGCAATATAACAAGTATCTAAAATAACCCTCCTGGATTTTGGGGGAATTGGGTGGAAATTAATGCAGATTCAATAACTGAAGTTATTTCAGACTTTCAGGTTCTTAAAATTCCTCTTATCAGTGAAACATTTAGTCCTTTGCTGAATTTCAGTATTTTCAGTAAAACCGCGCATGTCCTCATGGTCATTAATCATCATATATTAATCATTGCCTCATCATATATTTTCATTTTCCTGTAATTGATCAGGTTTTTAAATAAAATGAGTTTTCTGGGCATGCGGCCAGTCCTCATACCTTAAAACGTACAGATTTTAGACCGCAGGGGTGATTGTGTAAAGTGATCTAGCTGTCAAGATAATATTCACATCTCTCAAAATGCTTTACAGAGTGTGTGTGTGTGTGTGTGTGTGTGTGTGTGTGTGTGTCTGTCTAAGGATTATTTGTTTTCACAGTCATGGTTTCCACATAAATGCAGATGCTGTATGTGTTTGTGCTCTTCTGTTGAAGATGTTGATTTATCTGACAAACACGACTCAAATATTTTCTTTTAGATTTAGGAAGCAACTTTTCACTGCAGCTTTCTTTTGTTTTGTTTTTTTTTAATCACACAACCAGTGTGCCTTCTGTGTCCTTGGTTTTGTGCAGATGTCTTGCAGAACAGAATGAATTAAGTAGAATGTTTGAGCTGTAATTATTCAGTGGTGCAAGTGTCTTATCTCATCCCCCAGCTTCTGTGCACTCACAGTGGCAGTGAAATGAAGGAAAAATACTTCAAAAAGCCTCCTAAACAGGGGAAAATTACATTACAGCTGAAGATTTCAGCAATAGCCAAAAACTGAGATTCACTTTCGAGATTTTTGGTCAGAAAGTAAGAATTTAAGGTCTAGAAATCCTGTTGTTTAGACCTTGGAAGGAAAAAAAAAATCAGCCTTAACAAAAATAGCAGTATGATACCAAAAAAATCAGTAAAATGATACTGAATATTTCTCATAGTGAATTTGATTTATCAGCATGTTTGACAATGAATTGGAAAAATCTGTATTTTTTGAACCCCTCAGTGTGTTTGACTTCCAGTAAAATCTGCAGACGTCAGCTGACATCACAACTAAAAGGATCACTACAAATCTTCCAGCAATTTCTCAAAATAAATGAAGCAGCATTGCCTCTCCATGAGCGTCGAGAGCAAATTTACCCACAGAACCAAAATAAAAAATGATCTTTTTATCGATCAGAGCTTGGCTCAAGGATATACTCAACACTGAACAATTTGTTCTTTTTTATTGAGAAATCTAATAAGATGTGTTCCTTGTTCAATAAAATCCTCCAATTAAAGTGTGAGCTGAGATGAATGAGACGTGAGCAGTAAGTCAGATCGTTAAACTCGGCTAACGAGGCTGTTTGCCAGAAGCAAACCTGAGTCAGAAAAATCACTGTTTCCTTTAGATTCACCAACATGTGACCATCACTGAACCGTTTCAGCTCTGCTCACTGTTTTCATCAAATTAGATAGAATTCTATCCATTTTAAAGTGCTTATAAAACCCTAATTAGGCTTTTTGTGGTTGAAGCTGCTCTTCTATGATTATGTCATTTGGAAATTTTTATAATTCACAAATAAACTGAGAATCATTTGAAAGTCTTGATGAGAAAAACAGAAATGCAGAAACTCTTTAAATCTTTAGATTCTAAATGATCAAAATTAAAAGTTTAAACTCTTCAGAGCTGCAGACATGTCTGACTTTTAATTTATTCTCTATCCAGACCTTTCAAAATGTATTTGTTTTAAAAGGTTTTACCATTTTTCAGATGAGACACTAATCAGCATTTTAAAATTCAGTTTTTTTGTAAGCGTGCATATTACAACCCATCATATTTTTATGACTTGCATCTGGATTTCCCTCACTTTGTGCATCATAAATATAATTTCTATATCTTATTCTCACACCCGATCACAACATTTTAAAGTGCCAGAATATTGAATTTATAAGAAATGAGGCAGGACTGATGTTTTCTCAATAATTTTCCGTATGTTAGAGTTTGCGGTTGCTTGCAGCTTTACAGGGTCATCATGATTTGACAGCAGCTGGATATCAGATAAAGATAACCTTTAAATATCTCATTCATGCATCTAATCTTCAAAACAGATTTTAAGGAGGACTCACTCAACTAAAATATGACCTATCTTTTGGCTGCACATGACATTATCTTTCATGTTGTAGTACTTAAATTAATATTTGTAAATCTGCGTTGGGTAAAAAATAAATCCAAATATATAAAAATTAAATGAAAGTTCCCTTCCTGTTTGAATGAACAGTTTTTATTCAGGCCTGACTTTGACCTGGACAACCAGAGTCCTTTTTTCTCAATAACTTATAATAAATTAATGCATGTTTCAGCAGTTGGTTAGTTGTTTCATGATGTCACCTTGAGATCAATGAAACATTTCAAAGTTGTTGCAGAGATGTTGAACAAACACAAAATCAAAGAAATCAAGGACAGTAAAAGAGTTTGAACATGTGAGTTTAACCTTTCTGATGATGTCACTTCATCCTGAAGAAGATAAAAGGAGCTTTTTAGGAATTTTCCTGAATTTATTCTGAATGTTAAAATATCAGGTGTGACATTAGAATGGCTTGTGTGACGTGATTCACACGTGGCTAAAAGTAAGAAGGAGTGAGAGTTTTCTACACCTCAAGTAGTTCTCGTGAATTATTCAGCATGGCGTGGATTTATGTATTCCACAAACAACTCCTGCCTCACTGAAATTTATTATCAGCTGCCTGATTTTTTATTTATTTATTTATTTATTTTTATCTGGCACTTGTGCTGCTATGAATTTTGAAGCGACTTCATCTGCAGCTCTGCCTGAAACGTTCTTGGTTTGCTTGTTGGTTTGGCTGAAAGTTGTCATTTACATTCAGCTTCACAGTCTGACCTGCAGAAGTCGGGGGACACCATGCCGTACACGTTGATCCGATCACAGAGCTCCAACGCGATGGTCATCGTGAACCAGCCGGTGCTCAGCCAGGACTTTGATATCAATCTGTCAAGTTAAGACGAAAAATATGTATATTAAACAGATTTTATGTAGCAGAAACCAGAAAGAGGAAACATGAACTTTATTTGACTTTTTAAAAATGGGGTTAACTGTGATGAATCATCAGAAAAATCAAATCAATATTTAAAACAGGATAAAGATTTAACTCTACATACAGATCGATTGTCCCGACTGCAAGATCATTCAACCCCCCTCAGCTTCATTAAAACACAAATCAATCTTTATTATTGACTGATACACACAGTTCCTGTCAAATAATCAAACCCTTCATCAGAATGTAGCCTTGGTCTGAACGTATATCTGAAAGATAAATTCACATACTGCATGATCGACTATACGATCTTTTAAAAAAAGTTTTGCCCAAATAAATATGAAATGTTATTTACACTAGAAAAATCTCTATATTTAAACCCTGATGTCTTTCATTTTTCCCAAATGAAACATATCTGAGTCGAATTCCTGTGAAGATCAAATTAAATATTTAAAAAAACAACTTTTTTTTACTGTTTCTCACAGTACTGACGTGTTGCTAAAAACAAACAGAAGCATTTGTTTTGTCTTTTCTGTTCAAACTTTATAACTTTCAAAGACAAACTTCATTCCTTTGAAAGAAAAAAGTTATTTTGGATCAAGTATGGAGGTCAGAACGTGTCAAAATTGAGACAAACAGAAATAAAGAGTCCATGTTATAGTTCCATTCATGTTCTCTACTGCTTGTATTTGTGTTGCGTTGCAGTGAAGCCCATGCCATCTCCACCTGGATTTGATTTTCCAGTTTTGTGTTGCATCTGTCTGCATTTTGAATTACATGTTAATAACAGCCTTGTATTATTGTTTCAGAATATTTTAGTATCTAAATGGGTGTCTAGATCTGCTGAAGCCTGAAAGAGCAATTAGTTATGGTGCAGTTAAATTCAGACATTTCCATTGTGCCCACTTGCACTTAGCTTAAAAACGTAAAGCAGCACATTTTGTAGAAGCTTTTTCACTTTGTTTACATGCAATTTTTTAAATTTGAATTTAACATGCTTTGTTAAGCACTGAGCCATAGTGACACAAACCTTGATACACCAGTGTTCAATTCACTTGCCTCATAAGTTTCACTGCTGTCATCAAAACACATCTGGAACAATCAGAAATTCAGCAACCGGTTGCAAAATATTTCAGTGTAAAAATAAATCAGAGCTGCACGAGCCTCCTGATTCAGTGTGAAGATATTCAGCTGTGAGCTAATGAAACACAGCTATGATCCGTCAGCTGCATCACACACAGCTGTCTGTTTCATCATGCCTCCAGAGCTTAATCCTGACGATCCAAACAGGTGCACATATTTATGCATCAGTGTTGGATATGCTGTATGTTCAGATTCCCTATTAACATATGAATAATGCATGTCCAAAACTAAAATATGCAACTTTTTTTTTGTCATTCTGAATCATTATTGGGTTTTATTCACGAACATCAAGCTGCTCACCATATGTGAGGATTGATGAGGGAAAATGAACCGAGCCGAGCTGCAGGAGGAAAAGCAATTTCTCTACTTAATGCACAAAGATTACATTTCCAGTTTTAGTAATTAAATATGCAGCAGTTCAACCTGTATTATTCTACAATCTGTAAAGGTTTAGTTATAGAATACCAAACATTGTCAGTAAATAGACTTTAAAAAGAGCAGATACACTGATATAAAACAGAAAAACCGAATAAAAAGAAACAGTCGAAGTGCAAAAAATGTTTATGTTTGTTTTTCAGGTTATAAATGTGTATAAGAGTCTGCAAATCTGAAATTCTCAGGGTGATGACCCATAATCTCATTTAATTTGATAAATGACTGAAGCAATAAGCCACCAAACTGATTTCATTTTGAAGGATGAAGAGTTACATATGGACCAACTTGGCACAACCACACGACCTGTAAAATAAGTTAGTGCATTTTTTTAGCTACAACCACAATGACAAATAAAATCCCCCAAAATAATAAATAAAAGAAACAATAGAACCACATAAATCAAAAGTGACCATACACAAACATAGTCGGCCCAAAGGAATGAAATGACCATATCAAACATGTACAAATACTGATAAATAACAGCAAAGTAGCATAACATCTTTACAGTGGATGAAAACAGCAGCAAGAAGTTTGTGATTACCACAAAAAACAAAACAAGGAGTTAAATTAACTGCAAAAATAACATTTCAAAGACAAAATATTCAACATGATATAAATAAAACTGAAAAAAAAATACAAGTCAAACTGCAACTGAATTTATACTAAGAAATATAAACAAGAACAAATGACCATAAACGTCACTAAACTGATCTGCAACATGATCTCAGACGCGACAGACCAAAGATGACTCACTGCCTTCTGATTGTGTTGGAACCATGAACGGTATATAAAGATGGTCGACTCATCTCCGCCTCGTTGTACAGAAGTGAAGCAATAACATGTTTGACCTTTTTAACTTTGGTTCATGAGCAGAGCCAGAAAACCATCATGAACTCCCCCTTCATCCTTCTCATCCTTCTCATCACTCCTTCAACTCAGCTCAGTTAACTTCAGTTTAGTTTATTTATACACACCAATTCAAAACTAAGTTCATTATTAATTATTATTCATTAATTATTTGTGTACACTTTCTGTCCAGTTTTATTAGAATTAAAAAAATGAATTCGATTCATCACTCTGACTTACAGTATCTTTATTATCTTTCATCCTAACTCATCCACGTTCTTCCTGATCCTGTTTTTTTCCAGGTATCGTCCATTCAGACCGTCTTCACCAGCTTGTTTATTTCCTGTAACAGAACCCTCATCCTGCTGATCACGAGATTCCTCACATCAGCTTTAACCATGAGATCCGTGTGTGGGTGGGTGGCAGGAAGCGTACGTCTCAGTGTGGGTGTCTTGCTCTGCTGTTGGAGAAGTGGGGGGGGGGTTTCATGTTTGTGCCTGGGGGCATGTTGTTTCATAATCCACCCAAGACTTCAGCTGATACTGGCTCATGCTGCTGTTAGACTTACTGAATTAAGGTCCCGATACTGGATCAAATGTGAGGAACACAAACACCCTCACCGTTCAGACTGATGCATCATCACTCCATAAAAGATCTGAATTTTCATGTAAAATAACGGGTTTGACTTTTATTTGGTTAATTTAATGCCACAGTGAGGAAGCAGAGGTGTAAACTCTTGCATGAGAGCAGTTTTACAGGATGAAGTCCTTATCTTCGGATCTCCTGGCCTGTTCTCCCCCATCTGCTTCTCAAAGGTTCTTACAAGTTCTTTTCCAACAAACATCAGCTTCTATAGAAGGTGATGTTTATACAGAGCTGGACAGAGAAACAAAGCATGGGCTCTGATAAGGAAAGAGCCAGGCAGGTGTCCTGACACTCACCTGGTGTGGATATGGGTGACACCTCTGCAATGTGAGACAGTAAAAAGAGACTTCAGATGCTCTTTAATGTTCTAACAGAACCCTGAAATAAAATGATCTTTTAAAAACTGTTTAGATATCTCACTTAATATTTTTCTTTTTTAGGATTTTGGATGGAAAATATTTCTCCTTAGAAAGCTATTAGGCGCTGAGGACATGTGTCCAATGATTGGTGGAGATGAAATGTAAATAAAACGTTCAACGTGCTTGATTACTCTAATCCCACCTTTCATGCTGAAAAAATGTGCCAAAAAATCAGTTCAAAATGAGCAAATGAGTGTGGGCAAATAGTCCCGACTACCTGACACAGACAGCGTGCACATGCAGAGTGACAGTGTAATGAACAGTTACAACACTCTCCTGTCTAACTATCATCTTTATCAGGATCTACCCATCCAGCAAACAACAGCTTTGGCTCTGAGGGATGTTACTGAGGTTGAAGAACAGACTTCTCATTTTCATTTAATTAAGACGGGAGAAGGGTTATCTCCAACGTGTTGATTTGTTGTGATACGTAAACACACAACAAAGCCTCTGGTTTTTAATGTAACAACAGCATCATCCTTCAAACACACTCTTCTTTTGCAAATTAGAAACTTCAAAGCAACATTTTGTCATAAAGCAATCTGTGCTGGATGCATAGAGGCCTTAATCAGAAGCCATGTGCTTAATCTCACTGCAGAAGAGTTCCTAATTTCCTTGTTTATGAACATGCTGATGAATAATACGGAGTGAAATGTCAAGCTCTAAGCTTCAACAGTTTTCTTTTATAAGAACTGTGAGTGGGATGATGTTACATTCATCCCATGCTGAAACTCCATGTTTACAGTTTGACATTACTTTTTTAGATTAAATATCACATTGTAGATTTATTTTCTACTGTATTTGTTTTTTATTGAATATTTTTTCGAGGATATTTTAACTAACAAACTCTTAAAGTGAGTAAAGTTTAAACCCAGTAGGTTTGACCTGAGTGACTGCTATGATTGTAGAAGGTTGAGGGCTGATTAATAATTGGAGCTCTTGATTTTTTCGAGTTCCACTTAGACTTGATTTCCAGCACATTTCAGTTTGATCTCAGAGTCTTTTGCATTACTGTTTTACAATCTGCAGGAATAAAAATAGCAGCAAGAAACACGGGAAAATATTTTCCTTCTTTCTGAAGTCGTTTTACATCCTTCATCTGAATTCTCTTTATTATTTATTCAGTGTTTCTAATGAACAAGTGACAATTTTTGCTTTTTGCTCAAGTTTGAATTTCACTCATTGTCATGAACATAGCTGCACTTCTTTATCAATTATATTAAAACAAGTTCAAATAAATCACTGAACAGTAAAATGAACAACCCCAAAACAAAAGTTAACACAAAAAATCCACGAACAACTTTATTTGTTCTGAGATCGGAAACAAGCACTGAATTTATTTTCTAGTTGGTTGACATCAGTGTTCAAGCTGGTGTAATTGATTAAAGTTCTTCTACGAAGAGTGAATTTAAAACATTTGATTATTTTAAAAGAACCAATAAAATCTTTAAATATATCACAGTCTTTAGTTTTATATCAGTTTTTTTCCCTCATATTTGTGGTTATCGTGTTTAATATCATCCATCCATCCATCCATCCATCCATCCATCCATCCATCCATCCATCCATCCATCCATCCATCCATCCATCCATCCATCCATCCATCCACTTCCTGTTCAGGGTTGCAGGGAGCTGGTTTCTATCTCCAGCTGTTATTGGGCGAGAGGCGGGGTTACATCTTAGATTAGTAGACCAGTCTAGTTTTATGAAGACTCGTGTTTATTAGGTCAAAGTCACGTTAGTTAGTCCGTAGGTTTAAAATCGAGCAAAGAGCGTGAAGAATGTGTTGAGCTTCATACAGAAGGTCCACCAGCACGTGTCCGCTGAACTTGCCAAGTATGTTGAGTCACATAGACTTCAGTAAAGTTTCCATCTAAATGTAAATGTGCATATACTTTTCATAAATTCAAACATGTCAACAGAAGAACTCTTGTTTCTGTGTGTAGATCCAGATACTCAGCCTGAACACGTCACACTGAGCAGATGAAGAAGACACAAACAGTGTTTTAAATAAAATAGCTCTATTTGAGTCTCACAGGAGAAAACATGGTGAAATTTTGAGTTTTACGGGTCTCTTCTCACATCTTCTCACTGCTTGATACAGATGTGAGTCTGTCTGCACAAGTTGTTATGTTTCCACTCCTTGTGTCTCAACCAAACGTGCAAACAGAAACAAAGGCTTGTGTTTGCATGACAAAGTACACCTTTATCGTTTTTGTTCCAACTAAAAGAAACTGGTGACATTTTATGCCTCTCAGTGAAGGTTTGCTCACCATCAGTGTGAGCAGAAACCTTATCAGCCAGAATAGGTTAAAACATGAGGGTGTGAGTGGCCTTTAAAGGTTACTCTGTTTTAAGTAGGAGGGAGATTTCTTTTGTAAAAGTATCCAATTATTCTCATTTATCAGGGAGCTAAAGCCAAATAAAAGTGTTTTTATTCTTGATGAATGCCGATTTAGATACTACAAACATTTCAGAGACCAGATCTGGATCCATTACAAGGAGCTCTGTTCTCAATTTGTTGAATATTTTCTTTTACCCAGAAGTCACAACAACATTTTTTTGTCTTTTCCCGTTTTGTCAGATCAAGATTTGCTTTGAAAGGATCCAACCTCTGATATTTTGTGTAACTGAATGATCGTGAATCACAGCACATTTTCCTCCAGCAAACTGCACCACATCTTGTTCTAGAAACCAAGGTCGAGCTGCTGGCGATCACAATAAAGCATTATGGGAACATAAATCACTGGCAGGAAAAAAGCACATATTTCAAAAGCTAATTTGCCTTTAATCACCAGTTGAGGCTCATTCTGTCTTGATAATTTAAGACAAAGAGTGCAGAGAGAAGCACCTGTTTTTAAAGTGTTTCTCTGCTTTTGTTGTTAAAACTTTGAGTAGCATTATTCTACTAAGATGACAAGACTAATCATTAACATTAAAAGCTCACAAAGCTGTCAATCATCTAGTTGATTGTCCAGTATCTTGACTTTTTTTTTTAGCCATTTTCAGACAGAAAAGAATAATTTTTAATCTAGTTAAAACAGAGTTGTTTTAAATAACATTTTACATGCAAATTAATTAATTTAATGTTCATTCTCACATTAGAAACACGCAATAATAAAATGATAAAGCTTTATTTCCTTCTAATTTAATATTCCACAGAGCAGAAATTACCTCAGATAATCCTCACAGATGATAACGCCTAATAATACAAAGATGTAAAAAACCAAATCAGTAAATAACAGTAACAGAAGCTGCCATCTCTCTGCAAGATTTCCCTCATAATTATAGGCTGAAATTCAAGTAGATAGATTTCTGAATTATTCTCCAAATCTCAGTTTGACATGTTCCTCCTCTGGCATCTGTCTTAAACTGAGTTTAGATTAAATCTCCTCCGACACTCCAGTCAAAAATTCAGCTAAAAACACGCAGAGACAAACACTGTGTGTAAAGTTTGGGATTCATTAAGCATTATTGGCCATCAAACTGAGAACTCAGCTAGGACTCATTAAAACTGAATCTTTTTACGTCTTTTCAGCTTTAAATAATGTGCTGCAGAAACCGAGACGTAAGAACCGCCACACGCTCAAAAACAGACAGATTTCTTTTCTTTAAAGTGCATTCATTTTTCACCAGAAGGACCAGCAGGAAACTAAAATCTAGCTTTTAATATTGATGTTTTTGAAGTTTAACAACAATAAAAAATCATTAGTGCGTTGGAGTAGATTTCTCTTTACAAGCATGATAAGATGCATAGAAACGTCACAAAGTGCAGCAGAAAAATAAACTACTCCCCCTCACTAAAACTGTACCGTTAACTACATAGATTAATGTCTAAAGAGTGCTGGGATGATATTTAATCCCTCAGGTTTAGTGTTAAATGTGGTCACAGCAGTATGCATAGATTAAATAATGTAAATGATTAAAGTTCCAGAGTGGACCTGTAAGTAAAAACACACATTTAATTTTCTACATTTAATTTCATTGTAACAAAATAATTACTTTGTTTTATTCATTTTAGACAGATCATTTTAAAAACAAAGACTCCCCAGTTACTCCTCCTCACTCCCTGCAAAGCTGCAGACACATTACTGCAGAAGAAACCAGAAAGCAGCTCCAGAGTGGGAGTCTTTTGGAATTTCCACTGCCACAGTATTTCAAGAAGTGGGCTGGTATTTGGTTGTTTGCAGTCGTCTCTGGGTTTTATAAATGATAAACGTTCTTGTTGTTTGTTGTGCAAAATGTGAACTGAGGTCAACTGTGTTGTAATGTGTGATATTAGACCATTTTCTGTTTTTAAACTCCTTGAAGAAAAAATTATTCTTCTGTCAGAAAATTACTGACTGTGCTGTCGTGGAACTCAGAATTTTATTGCATAGCTAAAAGAAACTTCCTAAAAACCCATCCTACATTCTGCAACACTGCAGGGAGATTTCTTGTGTGAAACTTCTGGTTGTTTTTCTCTGCAAGGAGACTAATTTTAGTTTTTAACTCATTAGTGATTTTTGCAAATGCATGAAGGAGATGTTAATGAACATTAACATTGATAAAATAACTTTTAAAACATATTTTTTTACAGATATTAAAGACATAACTCTCCGTTTAATCAAACAAATCATAAAAGTTATTAAAATATGAGCCTGCAGCTGGCAAAAATCTATTATAATCCCAATTTCGAAAAAGTTGGGACTCTGTTTAAAATATAAATAAGAACAGATGGTAATGATTTGCATCTCATTAACTGTATTTTATTGACAGTAAAACATAAACAACATATCAGATGTTGAAACTGAGATCTTTTACCATTTCAAAGAAAGTATTAGCTCATTCTGAATTTGATGGCAGCAACACGTCTCAAAAAAGTTGAAGCAACAAAAGGCCCAAAATAAAACTGTCAAATTTTAAAACCAACTGGAGAAACATTTGACAAGTAATTAGATTAATTGACAACAGCTCGTTACCTTGTCTGAGTATAAAAAGAACATTTTAGAGAGGCAGAATCTCTCAGATGTAAAGATGAGCAGAGGCTCACTAATCTGCAGCAAACTGCATCTAAAAATCATTGAAAAATTTAAGAATAATGTTTCTCAACACAAAATTGTGGAACTTTGCAGATCCTGTCATCTATAGTCTATTTTCATCAAAACATTGAGACAATCAGAAGGAATCTGAGTGCAAGTGACAAGGTCGGATCATCAAGAAGCAACTAGAATCCTGCATCAGACAAATCTCCAGCAGCTGGTCTCTTCTTACCAGATGTTTACATACAGATGTTAAAAGAAGAGGTGATGCTATACAATTTTAAACAAGTGAGCTGAAGTTTTCCATAAAATAGTAAATTATCTCAGTTTCAACATCTGATACGTTGTTTATTTTCAACTGGGAAAAAAAACGTCATTATGAGATTTGCAAATCATGACTTTTTTATTCACATTGAACACTGTCCCAATGTTTTTGGCTTTCTTTTGATACAATTTTGGGGCCGTAAGTGAATACTTTTAGTGGAAGTTAATAAAACATAATTGTATATCTTTTAATCAACAACCTTGGGGAATGTTAAGTTTCACTTCTTTTCATTATAAAATTGCAAACAAACTAATTTCAACTCATGAGCAATAAAAATAATGACAAAACATCTCCTTTTAGCTCTACAGTCATTATTTTTTTGCCTTTAGGACTTAATTTAGGTCTTCACTGTCAGAATGAGACTAACTTCCTCTGTATACAATCATTTAGAATGGATCTGATGTGAAGATACACTCACCTGTCTTTTCCTGTCTCCTTCTTGAACAGTTCATCAAACTGCAGCATCTTCTGCCAGGAGATGATGTAGACTTTGAGTTTGGGCAAGGCCTGGTTCATCTGTCGTAGGTTGTTATACACCAGACCCTTCCCATCACGCCTCATGTTGAAACTGGGACCCCAGAAGATGAACACTGTGTCCTGGCTGGCATTGAGCAACTCGTTGCGGCTGCGCAGGACACGCTGCATGCTGGAATGAGCGATGACTCGCAGGGAGGTGCGGCGACCAACATCTCTGGCGAATCCCCCTGCAGTGGGGGCATCGTTCATCCGTATGACGCACTCCGCCTGGTCGATCTCCTCACCCCGGGCGCCTCCAATGAGGTGACCCGAACTCGTCACCAGGGAGCAGGTATGGCAGTGCATCCTCAGAGGCTGATTGGAGGAAAAATCAACATATAAATATACAAGAAATAAAGCATTCTAATATTGGTTTTTACTCTGTTTGAAAATGACAAGTGACTTTTTTCTCAAGTTTAAACAGGAATATAGAAAACAGAAAGAAAAGCTCATTTTAGAGAACTTTCTCAACAGTGTTTGAGGCAGAAAATACCTTTTTGACAAACAGATAGTGACAGAGCCTCTGGGGTATATGTAGCTTGTCATATTACTTTGTGAGTGCTAGAACCCCCCCGGAGCCCTACAAAGGATCCACCTTAAGTATTACTCCCACTCACACACAAAGGAGCGTGTTTACCTACAAAAATGTCATTCTGTTGCATGAAATTCACATGAAATGCTCAACTGAAGATAAAGTATGTTGATTTCAGTACAGAAGACTCATAAAAAAGACCACAAAATATAAAATATTAAGTATGAAAATGTAGTTTAAGGAAAGGCATCACAACAAATATATTTAAATATATTGATTCATGAAAAAAAACCAGTTAAAGTCCAGAAACTTGAGATTCCAGCTTTATCTGTATTTAGTCATCATAAATTATTTATGGATCATGTTAGACCTGAAAACAGTTTGTTGCATATGAAGGTTTGAAACCTGAGAAATCTATTCAATATACTTCTGTTATTTTATACCCAGCATGACATAATCTTTTAATTGATCAAAAAATAAAATAAAGTTAATAATCAGAGTGTTCAAATTGATGTAAGTGCAGCAGACTTGTTTTATTTTTTAATTTATATTTTAGTAAAATACATTGTTTGTCCCCTCTGCTAGAAATAAAAATATTAATATTAGTTTTTCTCAAAGGAAATTAAATTGTTGCCGTACATTAAAAAAAAAAAACAATTAACAACCAAATCAGTTCAAATAATGAATTTCTTCCTAAAGCCTATCTGGTGCTGCCTTCATGGTCATATTACTAACTGAACACACTCTGTTCCTTCATTAATTTATTATGTACAGTAGAAGGTGGACTCCAGGTGAGTTCACAGCACAGAATCATGTTCAGTTTCAGAGATGCTGCTGCCACAACAGAGAAAATGTCACATCACAAACTTATAAAAGAGATATTAGGAGTTACATTTCTACAGAAGTAATCGTCTCTTTTCTTGCTCCTTGTTGTCTTAGTTGTATTTAGTTAGTCCATGTTTACATTCAGGATATGTTTGCATCTTTCTGTCCACCCCAACTGACCCCTCAACTGCTGAGTCATGATTGTCTCTGTAGATGACAGGAATTCTGGTTGTTCTGGTTGTTTAGAATAAAAGATAAGGAGTTTATTTTTCTCTGCCTGCTGCTGGAAGCTGTTTATCTTTTCAACTAGCATTTTGGTTGTATATAAAGGCTGTATATGGTTTGGTTGTATATAAAGGCTGTATATGGTTTGGTTGTATATAAAGGCTGTATATTGTTTGGTTGTATATAAAGGTGACACATCTCTACTTTCATTGTAGAGAACTGACGTCATAATATACTGTTTATGGGTGCGGCCATATTTCAAATCCAGAGTCTGTGAACATGCTGATAGTTCAGCTTTCTCACAAACATGACTTTTTAAACATACAAGAACTTTGTACAGCTTAACATGTGAGAAAATTAAATTTCAACATGCAGCAGCAGATAAGAACCAAGTTAATCAATAGAAAACAACATCTGGGAAGAAAATTATTCAAAAAAATGTATAATTTGTTTACATGGAGGGGGCGGGACTTAATACATATACTGCAAGTAACCACTGGGCGTCAACTCCTTTGATTTGATGTTAACCCACATCATCACCCCCCCAGGCTTTTTGGACTAAACTTTGCATGTTTTGTGTTCGTTCTGTTCAGGATCACATGTCCATCTGGAAAAATCATTTTAAAACAGTCAAACTGTCAAACAACAAATATCATTTGATATCATATTTATAGTCTTGTGCAGAGTTTTTGCAGCAGTATTGTGCAGAATGAACATTGTTTTTGTTCTGGATGCTTTATAAAAGTTAATATGGTGCAGTGTCCTTCACTCAGAGGAGAAACTTTCCGCTGATTGCCAGTTTGGTTTTTAAAGTTAGATTGCACAAGCAACTCATTGCCTGTTGAGTCATCTTCAGAGGACAACCACTGTGACTCTGATTAACGGGTCCATGTTCGTTTTATATCTCCTGATTACTGATGAAACTCTATCACAACTGTTTTTAAGTCTCTGATCTTTGTGTATGCTCCTCCATCTTTGTGAATGTCATTTCTGCGGGGGGGAAGTTCTTATTGAGTATTTTCATTGATCTGTAACCTGATCTACACTCTCGTTACAGCTTTTGGAAAGAAAATGCACTTTCTGCAGACAAAATGTGCTTATGGTTTGTAGGAAAGTGCACTAACCATGATAAATAGCTTTTTATTTTCATTTCAGGTTTCTCTGTGAAATGACCCTGTAATGTTTAACTGGCTACCTTGATAAAAGTTGCTCTAATTCTCTACATGGTAAAGAAAATTCCTTTCTTTGTAAAAATGCATTTTTCTCTGAGACTGAAATAAAAGAAAGAAAATCTGTTTTTTATTTTCATCCCATTCATTCAGGAATTTATAATCATTTTGAGTAACAATACAGTTTTTAAGACATACAGGTTGAATCATGTGACATTGAATTGCACTTGTGTGTTTTCTTCTGTAAATTCAATGGGATGTGATATTTTTGTTTACTGTTCTTAGATTTTTTTTGTTCTATTCTTCAACACTATACAAACAAACATTCTTCCATCAAAGAGCCTCAGTTTTAGACATTTATACATAAAAATTTGTGTGGCCTCTTTTTCTCCACAGGATGCACATAAATCATTATCATGGACCCATTTGTGTGTGTTGAACTGTTCTACATTTTGTTGTCATGTTTGAGGTTGCTGCAGCTTTGCTGTGCATGTGTGCACATGTCTGAAGGGGGTTTTCCCTGCATCTGAGCAGACCTCTGCACTGAAAAGCAATAATATGCAAACCAGGCCTGCAGAGCCCTTTAATGTGCCCTGAAATATCACCCCAGCAGAAACGTGGCAGCTATTTACATCTCTACGGCTATGACAAATTTCCATTTTCTTGGCTTTAACAAAAACAAATGATTATAGTGACAGCAGATGTACGTGGGAGTGGTGCTGGGGAGATGTGTCGTTATCGTTATCATCTCCAGACTTTGACGTAGTGGAAGATTAGCATCCGTACAGACTAATCTTGTTAATGAGACCTGAAAGTGCTGCAGGAAAGGCAGTCAGAGACAGAGAAGAGGTGGAGAAGGGAACAAAAAAAAAAAGAGGAGAGCACAGATGGGGCTAGAAAGTGATGAAAACAAAGAAATGGAAAGGATGAAGGAAGAGAAAGAGATGTATGGAGGAAGAGAGAGCCACCCTGGTGCTGTGGTGTTTGATGAAATGTTCAGCTAATGAGGTCCTGGTGGTCTCCATCATCACCAGCAGCAGCAGCAGCCATCCATTCCTCCTCCTGCCCTTCCCTCTTCCACCTGCTAGCATCTTGACAGTCAATCAGGACGGAGTGCTGTGACACCAGGGGAGCAGGTCAGAAATCCCATTTTTACCCAGGAGCCTCTAAGTGGCTCCGCTCACCTTGTTCCAACTTCCTTTGTTTCACAGAGAATTTCAGTCAGCTTTTCTAGCCTGAACTAGTCTCTTCAGGGATCTTGGTCAGGTTATTAGCAAGAAATAGGCTGGATAGTCAAGACAAGACACTTCATCTCAGCAGAATTAGGTGACCCAGCCAATAAAAGTGAGTCAAAGTTATCAGTAATTTACATTAGAACTGGAGTGCCTTATTAATCTTTGAAAATAAGATTCAAATTGAATTTATCCACCAATATCCTGATGAAAAAGTTGACTGTTCAATAATTCACATAATAAATGGTTTATAATTCAAGACACATTTATCATTTATGTATTCAATATCCCTGGCTTTGTTCCTTCCTATTGAACTAAATACCTTTGTTCATAATTAAAAGATTTGCTGCATTTAATTTTCAAGTTTTCCCCTCAAACAGCAGCGGGTTACATTTGATCAAAGAGGTGATTTATAATGCAGTTCCAACCTACATAATAGATTTTGATTCCAAATGAGTTTGTTTCTTCTGTGGAGGTCAAATCAGACAAGGAAAGAAACTTTATCCATTATGTCCCAAACTAGTGGAACTGGATGTGTTTTTTTAAATAATTCAACAAAACATCCGTGAGACGTTTTCTAATCTTCCTCAACAATCTTCCCTTCCACAACATGGAGGGACTTGTAATTTGTTTTTGCAACATTACCGTCTCCCTCTAAGATTAGCATCTTAGATTAAAACACGATAGGTGCATAAAATGCTAAACATTTTAGAGATTAAATCAGCATCCTTTAGCACATTCAGCTGCATCTTTTATGTTTCAGATCTTCATCAGTACGTAAAGTGTTTCTTCTTTGAAGATCTGTGCTGGTTTTATTTATCTCAAACTTGAAAAATGAACAAAAACCTAATATTTCAAAGACCAAATAGAGAACTTTACAAAGCACAAGTACAAACTTATAATGTTGAATAGTGTCATTCTCCCATGAAAACTGTTTTGATTGAACTTGTGACCATTTGTAAAAAATAAAAATGTTTATGTAAGACATGAAAATGATCAATTACAACATGAGCATTTTTACAAGAGACCGTTATAACATTGTGCCGTTTTATCAGTCAAACAACAACCATGTTACGACTTGAGATGTCAATCAGCAACGAGTCAAAGCTGCTCAGACTGATACACCACAGCTTCATCACAAATAATTTCACATTAAAACGTTGTTCAGCTAAATGTCTAAACGAACTCTTTTAATTGAAGCTATGCCGAACGTAGATCTTATTTACAGTCGCTGCCATGTTGTTTTTTTAGGAGTAAGAGTCTGTGCACTAGAAATGTGGGAGTTGAAGTCTCGCCTACTGTCAGTCAGTCATTATCTGTACCTGCTTATTCCTATTCAGGATCACAGGGAGCTGTTGCCTCTCATTGGGCGATGGCGGTGTTCAACCTGGACAGGTTGCCAGTCCATCGCAGGGCCACATATAGACAGACAACCACTAAATCTATTATTGGTCTGTGTGTCCTCACAGAAAACTCACACATGCACAAGGAGGACATGCAAACTTCATTGAGAAATATCCCATTACCTTCTTGCTACACACTGCACCACCGTGCAGCCCATGATCCAAGGTGTGTTTTTATTGATTTTTAAAGAGTGCAGGACTTAAGATTTCTAGTGGAGCCTTCAGGTGAACCAGAGTGTGTGGAGTTTTATTTTAGTGAATAATTCAAAGCTTCACATCTCACCGTCCTTCCTGTTTATAGCGGGTTTTCATGACAGCGTTACAGGCCTGTTCTCCAGGGTTTCTGGTGTTTTCATGTGGCTTGAGACATGCGTGCTTCAGTGTGAACAAGACTTTGATTTGATTTTTGAAGACCATCAAAACCCACAGGTTGTAAATCTGTTTAAATCTAAACAACTGGAGCTACACATTTAAATTTTAACTTCAACACTTTAAAAACGGAGTAAATGTTTTTGGACACTTATTTTTCAGATCTTTTACTGAGGTCAGTATACTAACATTTTAAATGTTCATAGTGAGCTATAGGATCCAAATGTTTACTACAATTTGTTGTTACACTTTTAGATGTTTTAACACCTTTAAATCTAACATCTCCTTGGTTTTTAAAGTGCAGTAATAAAGTTCATTAAAATGCAAATGCTGCAGAATAACTTTATGCTGGAGGCCGTTAAAACTACAGGAACAACCGGACTACATTCTGACCTTTAGACAAACATGAATAATTAATTCACCGCCTCCATGTGTACACTACAGGCAGGACTATATATATATATATATATATATATATATATATATATATATATAGCCTTATGTATAAAGGCTATATATATATATATATCATAATATATATATATATATATATATATATTATATATAACATAAGGCTATATATAGCCTTATGTATAAAAATTATAAATACATTAAATCATCACTGGGACAGAATAAAATTTTTCTTTAGAAGCATTTAATTAACTTTTTATTTTTTTTCCATGTTTTTACTGAGAGAAGAACAAAAAAGTCAGATCTGAAAATAAAAGAAGAGTCACAAACATGGTTTGAGTTATATTATGTTTACCATAACTTTACTACTAAAAAGGAAAGTTAAACTGAACTGATCTATAATTACATTTAGGATAAAAATTTGACATATATGACTTTAACTTATGAGCTCCTATTTTTTCTGAGAATTCACAGGTGAAAAAACTATTTTCAAACACGTGTGTAGTCAATCTTTTGCATTAAAAGTAGAGACTGACTAATTGAGCCTTTATATTTTCAAAAAGATCTGGATTGGTTAAGCAGCATGTTGATAGTTCTACTATTCTTTTCCCTCCAATTAAAAAAAAAACAAAACAAAAAAAACATTTGATTCAATAACTCAAAATCTTCTCTCACTACGATCATCTTGTTTTTGCAGCCAGTGTTTGACTACTTTCACTTGCTTTTCAAGTTTATTTGACAATATGTTAAAGTTTTACAGCGACAGCATCCAAACAGCTTGTAAATATAGAACTGTGAAATAATTTTAGACCTTTAACCTGCATAATAGTTTTGAAAAAACAGCCCACACATCCAACAAAACAGATTCTATAACTGTGGTTCTCATTTGGGCAAAAGAATTCAACGTATTAAAGAAACACATTTTCGTCTTTGTCTGAATGCATCAAATAAAAGTTCCGTTAGCCAATGTTAATATTTTAAAATTGCTTATCAGCTAAAGTGTCACATAATTCTGCACAGACATTTCCAGACAGGAAAGTATGTGATCAATCTAATGCTAACAGTGTAATTGGCTAATACTTTAATCTTTAAAAAAATGTCATAAAATAGTAAAAAACACATCAAGGTTTCTCAGTAACTTTCTTTTGCTAATGATATTGGAAGTCAATGTTAAAAGGGGAAAAAAATCTCAGCTTTCTTTAATTAGGGAACATTTCATTGGACTGTCTGAAGGCAGGACTAACAGAAACATTTCCATGTCTAATTTTTAAAGTATGAGAGTAAGTTTTCATACATCTCACTTTATTGATGTTTCAGGGACCTTGTCCCACTTGTGGCCTTCGCCATGTTTCTGCCCTGGTTTGATTCAAGCTATCCATCCATCAGCAGTGGCCTAGTAAAGGCACAAAGATACAAAAATAAAATGCAGACTAACAATAAATCACATCTCTTTGTCTGTTGGAGACATACAGCAAAGTTCGCCCGCCTGTTTCCACATTTTTGGTATCTGAACCCTGTCAGTTGTCCTTCGTAGAGTTACAGGAGCCATCACAACCTGACTTTCTAATTCCAGGACAACAGCTTACAGAGTTGGACAAATTAACCTGAAGAGACAGCAGCGGGGATGGAAGCGAGATGAGACTCGGCCCCAGACCACTTGAGGAGGCGGTCTCCTTGAAAACAGAGTGAATCAGGACAGGTGGGACCAAGGAGGTGGTGTGATGGGAGACAGCATCCAGCTACATCTGTTCTTATTTCTTTAATTTTAGAGTTGTCCGTTGTTATTGAGGGACATTATTAAAAAGAATTGGTAATTAAACAACTGAGTAATGGTAATCCATGGAGGAAATATATAATTATAACAGATTAGTACCATGTGATTGTAGTTTTACAAAAAAATAAAAAGAACTTGCAGCTCTGGTATTCTTCATGGTCAGGGATTTTTGTTGCCCGTGGGCATGAAGTAACATGAAGTGAGATAATTGGTGGTTAAAACTCAATGGTCTTCAGGGACAATGAAATCAGTTTTAATTCTCACATAAGTCTCCCTCTCCCTCTTCCCGTCTCAGCTCAGCCCCTTAAGGAACAGACATATTAGCACTGTGGTGAAATATTGCGCCTGGCGTATGCCCCGCCCCCTTTAGAGCTAGAGATTGGAGTCAAATTGATTGTGTGTGGGTAAATGCAGTAGGAATGGATGGAGTGAGGACTTAGTGAGGATGCTGCATCCTCATGGATGCGAGATGGAGAAGATGGCCTGAGAATGTCAGTATTGAGAGGCAGCAATCATCCAGCCCAGCAGGAAGCTGTCTGGCTGTCTGGTTTCACCCAGAGATGCAACAACAGAGAAAAAGATTTTCAGCCTCCTCAGGGCTGACCTTTAGTATCATTGATGATGCCTTTGTTTTCTGTATTCTCCCCAGGTGGAAAGCTTCAACACTCTCAGACTGGGATGGAACCTCGAGGCAAAAATCTTTATGAATGCTCCTTAAAAAATAAATAGAAAAACAAGGTTTTTCCTTGATGCACAGTATGAAAATATTTTATTCTCTCAATCTTCTAACCCTAACTGTGAATGCAGCTTCTTGGCTCACTTAAAACTGATGTTTACTTTGAGTCAAAAGGGGAAAAAAATAGAAGAAGTGGTCTAAAAATTTGAATGACATTTCAAAACCAGGAAATACAAAAACAAGCGTTCTTAAAAACATGAAACATGACCTGAGAAAAGTCTTCGGATGATGTCACGGTTGGATTGTCATAGAAAGGTGACATGATTGTCCAATTTCAATATATCAGAAGTTGTAGTTGGTTTCTAAACCCTAATTTTACAAGTCTTGATGTTCTGTTTTATGTTTCAAACAAAGAAAATAATGTAAAACTGGATTAATTAAAAGTTTGCAACAATAAATAACAAATTTAAACACATCTAAAATGTCATTAAAAACCAAATAAGACTACAAACATAGATATATTCTTTAAAATTAAAACTCTATAACAGAAAGTAGGGCATGAAGACAGACTACACACAGATCACCGAGCTCCAGCTAATAGATAATGTCACCTAAAGCAGCCAGAGAATGTAGATGAGCCACAACCTGCCGATTATTTCATCATGTTTATTACAGCAGTGTTGCATTTGAATAAGTGAGACACACTGCAGGAATATTATGTCACATGTTTGGACATCATCATCATCATCATCATCACCCCAGTGCATTAATACTATAGTTGACAATATTAGTAATATTTTGCATGTGACCAGATGTTGTGAACTTAGTAGGATAAAGCTCCAGCTGCTGACCTGACCCTAGACTGATGTAGACTGGGATATGTTTCATGATCTGTCTCCTGAAATCCAGGACCAGCTTCATAGTTCTACTGATATTAAAGGAAAAATAACACCAGTCTTCCAGGAGTTTGACCCCCTGTATGTAATCTCATCATTGTTTGTCAACAGTGCCACCATCGTGAGCTTGATCACAAACTTTATGATGTTGCTGCTGTGTCTTAACATACAGTCATGTGTATACAGGAAAAAGAGAAATGGGCTGATAGGTGCCAACGTTCAGGATCAAGGTGAATGGAAGTATTTTCATATGCTGCAACCTGTTGGTGGGAAAATCCAGAATCCAGTTTCACAGACTGGCATAGCACTCAGAAGTGTGTAGACCAGTTGTGTAGCAGTGATTCTAAATGCAGAGCTGTAGTCTACAAATAACCTAGCAAAGCAGTTTTTGTTTTCCAGGTGAATCAGTGAGGTGTAACCCTAAATGTAAAACTCTGTTAAAATCCACTGGCATTAAAACTCCTCTCCTCTATGAAGTCTGTGTAAATGACTTTTCTTCACCACCATACTCATGTTTTGCATCTGTGATGACTTTCTGAAGATCATACTAGTGTTCTTCTCTCAGATCAGAACAGAAGAAGCCTTTTGGTCCAGTAGTTGTCATTTCTTTGGAAGATCTTAGTCCATTGGCATGTCTTGGATGACTCAGAATTTACAAAAAAAAATATTTTAATGGGTCAAAGTCCTCCAGATAAAGTCTGTGACAACATTGACACACTCATCCAAATCAGAGGAGGGGTCTTTTGATAATCCCAGCCCACAGAATCTAAGCAGTTCTGCAGTTTGTCTTCTTCCTCCAGAGTCCAGCAACGCTAAATTACAAGCTATTAATTATCTTTGCCAGGTGTATTTTCAGATTATGCACCTTTACAGTATGCAGATGTGTGAAGACATGACACAATGAAGTAATTACTTCATGTTAATTATAAGCTAAACAGTAATTGTGTTTATATTCATTAACATTACATTCACATGCTCCTTGTTTCATCAGTGGCTTGTTGTGTTTTTATTAACTGAAACATGGTCATTAAAAAGATTTATAGACATTTATAGTAAAAGTAAAAAACATTTTGATATTTTACTTTTAATGTCTTGTGGAAATGGATTGAATGTTGTTAAGTATGTTGTTGTTTAGTAAAATGATGTCTGTGAAGGCTCCATCTAAAAAAGAAATTAAAATTAGGTTACAGGTCAAAAAATGTCCGTCATCAATTAAATTTCAAAGCTTGTTCCTACAAAACTCTGCAATTTGTGATATGGGATATTTAAAAGGAGGGAAGATACAGGGTTGAGTTTCAGAGTAAAAGTGAATAAAAAGATTTCAAATAAATATAAATTCGAGGGTCAGCAGCGAAGGACGAGCTGATGTAACGGGAGGAACATCTGCAGTGACCAATTAGAGTCAAATCTCAACATCTGCGGGTGAAAATGCTGCAATAAATCCAGTTAAGGAGGTAAAAATGTTGTATTTAAAGAAGAATCTACCCTTCTTGTATTGTGCAGACAAACACACTGACACACTCCAGCAGGTTTAGTGCTGCAGGGCAGAGTCAGTGGAGCAGGGCTTGTTTGGAGCTGTTTGTCTGCTGTGTATGTTTGACCAGTCATTAGGGAGAGCCGAGTGGGAAGTAAGCTGAGAGCTAATGAAGACGAGGAGAGAAGGACAACGAAGAGGAGGGAGTGGATATCAAAACGGCTGCAATTAGGAATCCTGGCGGTCAGCAGCCACAGTCCAGGTTGACAGCTCCTGCTGCTCTGGTCTTAATTAGGGCAGAGTTTTCTGTGAACATCTTAGAGGCAGACGTCTTTGATGGAGACCAATTATCTACATCAGAAAAAAAAAAAAAAACTGACTTAAAAGGAACGTAATGAAAACTCACTGATGAGGAGTGTGTTTTGGGTGGGTGACATGGTGTTGTTAAAGGAGATTGGTTTAACTCATGAGCTCTTGATCGCGCTGATCATCAAAGTTATTGTAAAGGGAATTTTTGATGCAAATGATAAAATTTCAACAATAACAGAACGAAGGAACAGATATTTAAAGTTGCACCTATCTACAAAAATACAGAGCAATGCAACAATTTAGAAGATTAACGTGTTTCTTGTGCTTCACAGTCACAAACTAACTCAGAATCATAAGCAACAGCTCAGTAACTCGACAAGTGTAAACAAGAAACCTCATGCTGTGTTTAATTAGTAAAGAGGCAGATAACAGCGAACCGACGGAGCCTGAATCAGGGGGAGGACGCAGATTTAAAAAGATTTGGCTTTCAGCAGCAGTTCATACAAACACGATAGAGATCTGATCAAGGTCTTATCAAATAAACAGGTTGAAAACTGAAGCTGCACGTTAGGGATTGTTAATCTGCGGGCAGCATAAATCGGTGTTTTATCCTGGTGAAAAGAAAGTCTCTTTTCTATGAGTAAACAAAACATGTGTAGCAAAAACACACTAATTTAACAATCATTTACTTTTTTGTACTAGAATTTTTCAAAGTAGATCATGCCTGTGGCAACTTATTACCATGTTGTTGGTTTTAGATTGGAATGTTTCTTCCTGGAGACCTTGTTATTTTGATCCTTTTTTCCATTTATTTGAAGTCTACAGTTATTTTCCTGTCATTCCACCACCTGCCCTGTGCTGCCTGTTAGCACACCAACATTCACTTTCCCGGGGCTGCATTAATAAAGCTTCTAAGAATCCACTCACTAAACTTTCAGCTAAGAGTCTTAGCTTAAGAGTGAATTACAACCAATCTCTAAGCAAAAAAAAGTCTTCATGAGGAGACGGTCGTGACTCCTGCTGCTTCACAGCTGCAGTTGCTGTCGGGGCTTTCAGAAAAGCACACCATATTATTTAGCAGGTGAAGAGACCAAGCATGACAGCAAGAGCTTTGGGGGTAAAATAAGTCAGGTTTGTACTCTGTGTTTGTACAGTTACCTGTCACTGAGTAACCATATGGAACTCAACAAGGGCCAGGTGCAGGAATAGCAGAACACTGGATTATTTTTTGGTGAATAGAAGGAACTTAAAAACACTCAAGCTGTAGTGTACAATCCTGGTGCAGAAGGGTCAATGTCTTGCATGGTTTAGGAGTTTCTCTGCTGCAACACACCTGATCTGAACAGGTATTTCACCATTTCATCAGGTGTGTTGGTAAACAACTAAAACATGCAGGATTTCAACACACAACTGGTTTTAAATGATATTTTAACAACAAATCTTTAACTTCAGTTGCTTCATCACATCTGAAACACAATAACAATTTTGTTACATTTTTATGAAATAATTTCTACAATTTATTTGTCTAGCACCAGATCAGCAGAAGTCATCTAAGGTCATTTAAAGCAAGCTTATTCCAGATTAGACCAACAGTCACACTCCCACTTCAATCTAATCAAACACTTTAATTCTATAATGCAAATCAATACAAAAAGATTTACAAAATTACAGTCAAATTATAAAATGGTTAAATTATGAGAAAAAGCTTGTGCCTAAAAATACTTTTAATTACATCCTGAGCCTTTGATGAGTCAGATACTCACACCCTCACCCCCCCACCTCCACTATCTTTGTTTTACAACACCCCTTTTTTCCATGTTGCCTTTTCTAAAGACATGGTCTGCTATTGCAAAATGCTAATTAGTTAAAAGTTGTCTAATGAATGATTTGTTTTCTGTTTGTTTGTTCAGGTTTCATTACAGCTTAAAGTTGTTTTTTTAATTATTTTGAGGTTTTTCTTTCTTCAATCTGCTAATCAGGAGGTAAAAAGAAGCTCATCAGGGTTTAAGGCTGAAAATAAATTTGTTCAGTTCTGTAAGTTTTGGTTGGGTGTTTTAGGTCAGTAACAAACTTTGTTTTTTATGCATTTCAGAAAGTTAGCTCATTAAATAAAAACGGAGGCACACAAGATGCGATGTCTTATGTTTTTCTTTATCCACAGATACAAAAAAGCTCTAATGATGACTTCTCTTCTTGATGTCAGACCCAAAGGTTTTCAGAATACTTCCATCCATATATTTATGATACCTACTTGTTTCATATAGAGCTAGTGTCTTTCTCCAGAGGTTGTTGAGGTGGGGTCAGTCTTAAAGAAACAACACACCTTCTTGGATTTTCAGCCTAAAAAAACAGCTTTTGTTTGAATAATTTTAGAGGGGATGAAATGTCAGTTTAAAACTTTGAGGGATTCTCATAATCACAATTTACAAACTTTCTGAAAATTAAACACATTGTCAGGTCAGTGTGGTAAAAAAAGATCTATAACTTGTTCCATTACTTCTGTGATGAGACTTTAAGTTGACTCTCTCACTCTTCTGTCCCCGCTCTGCCTCCCCACCTAAAAACAGTCTTGTCTCTCAAACACCTTTGCAGCTCTTGCAGTCAGGTTCAGCCCTGGAGGCAGGACTCTGTCATTAAAACCTGACTCTCTTCACCGCCTGTGCAGAAAGGTGAAAAGAACAAAGCTGCACCTCATTTCTGTTCCTTTTTTCTTCCAGATAAAACCTCTTCCTCTTCCTCACAGTCTCCCATGCAGGTAATCATAAAGACAACAAACGCTTCCTCCCACTGTGAGTTTATATTATCAGTTGAAAAGAAAGGACCCAGGCATCCGGCTGGAGTGTGGAGGGTTGCACTTCATTGCAGCACACACTCTTCTGCCTTAATTGACTCCATATCAGCCTGCTAGCCACTGGTGCAGACTGTACAATGATGCAGCCACTACTTGTTCCCAAAAGAAGAGAGGCACTGAGATATTACTGTGAGGACCCCCCTCCACCGAAAGAATGATTACCCTGGCATGTGTACACAAGATTAGACGACATTAACCAGGTCACAGAATCTTTCCTCCCTTTTTTTTTTTTTTGCTTTAAAATTGTGCCAGAAGGTGGCAAGCTGAAAAGAGGCAAGAATAAATAAGGTAAATGTAAGGTGGAACTAACAGAAGGACTTTAGGAGGAAAACAGAGAGAGAAATAAGGAGTTATAACAGGCAGAGGCGGGCTGAGGAGGGGGAGGGAATGAAAAGCAATCTGATAGATGAAAAAGACAAGCAAGAAAAAGGAGTGGCTGGTGGAGACAGCAACACTTTGGAGACCGAGGAATGTAGGGCAGCAGAGACACGGAGGGATTACAGGAGCATTCTTTGATGAGGAAAAGTTAGAAATGCAACCTCACTTGTTTCACACTGCCTTCAAAATTATATCTGATGAGGTCATTATACAAACGCTGAGCGGAGCAGCCTCACAAATATCATTAAAACACCTGCAGGACTTCCCTTCTCCAGTGCATCCACACAGCTAAGTCCAAATCCAACTGAGTTTCATCACATTAAGGTTTATTCATGTGTTGAGCTGTAATCCTCTCAGATCAGCAGATGAGACTGATTGGCATGGTTATTGCCTTGCACTGCGTGGTAAACAATGGACTGAATCAATAATGAGATGATGATCTCGTTAGGAGAAGTCTGCTGAGAATAATGACTCGGTGCAATCTGAGAGCAAGGTGTTTTCAAACCCTATCTCCATCTCAGCTGCAAAAAGTGCCTTTTACACACCAGATGCATTAAGCTGAAAATGAAACTGAAGGATAAAAAGGGGCACAATCTGACGGTGGAAATCGAATTTATGCATGAGCAGCGATGATGAGAGGAAATTTGGCACTCGAGCAAACCTTCAAACTCAAGATAAATTTATTGGGCAAACTAGTCATTTTCACATCAATCAAAAATGTTTGAAATATGTCTAAAAAAATTAAGGTGAGCATTGTCCCAGAGAAACAATTCTTATTTAATACCTGGAAAAACAAGCACAAGAAAAACAAAAAGATATGAATAAAATACCCCAAACATTTCAGCTGCTGTATGGTGAAGAACTCTGCAACGTTCCTGCAGTTGTGTGTCCATTTTGTAGTGAAACTGAAGATAATGAGAGGCAGCAACAGAAAAAGGAGAGTGTGGAAGCGTGTGTGTTTGTGTATAAAACACCAGCTGCCAGTGACAACACTCGTCAAGCAGGAAGAATCTCCTGGGAGGCAACGAATTTTTATATTGACAGACGGAACAAGTGAGAGTGTCTTTAATTTCTCAGAGCTTGTTATTCCAGTGATGGTGATCATTAAAAAATGATTGGAAATACTGGAAAGTTTATCATATGACTGGATTGGAAATTTTACTTTAAAAGTAGAAAGAATATTTAACCTGAAAAATACTATAAAAACCACTTTATAAATTAAATTAAAACATGACACAAAAACTGTTTTAAAAGGAATTTTTCACTGGATGATTAAAAAATAAAAAAAGATATAATTTGACAACAAAATGAAAATATTTAAATTTACATTTGCATTCTGTATTTAAAGCAGACTTCAGGATTTGGAACAGCAATGTTTTGAGGAAAGTGCTGATACTGTTTGAGAGGTAGTTCTCTTATAGAATTTGCATTGGCCTTAAAAATATCAAGGTTTAACAAAGTTTTCACATGAATGCTGGTAAATTATTTTGAATAAAAATGTAAAATTTTCTGTTTCTCCTAACTGAGTCTTTCTAAGAGACAGCTAGGATAAAATATGCTTGTAACCTTTCCACATAAACCCTCTTTATAATTTGGAATATTTGCTTAGTAAAATTGTAAAGCTAAATTAATGATGAGAATCCTAACGTGACCGGCTGGAACTTGAAGAGCCCATTTGTGGTTTTACAGACACATTTAAGAGCAACATGCTAATCAAATGAATCATAATGCGACTGTTTATTACCAAGGTAATGTCTTTTCATTTGGTTAATGGAAACATGTCTGAGATGCTTTAATAGCCAACTTGATGATTAGAAACTTACAAATGAGACACATTCACTCATGATCTTCACAACGGAAGTACTGATTCCTGCCAACAACTCTGCAACACACAAGTAAAAAGCTGGTTTTTCCATCAAGGTGTTGAACCTCCCACACAAGCAGCAGGCTCGTTGGTTTAATCCTGAGTGTATTCAGTTTAGGGTGAATTTCTAAAGAGACAAACAATGCATGTTAACAGCATTGTGTCCGGAGGATGCACCCACAGCATTTTATCCCTTAATAAGCCTTGAGCAGCAGGTGAGTAAAAGGTACAAACAAATCAAAGCTCAAGCGGAAAAAGCAACTTTTATTTTAAACTAATCCACAAATTTTGGTGCCAATTCAGTTTTCTTCAATGTAGCTATTAACCATGGGGTTTGAATAAAGTAAGCAAAAAATTTCAATATTCATTTTAATTTAAGCGTTATTTAATTAAAAAAAATGAAAGACATCCCATGGCTGTACAGCTGCCTGCTCTATGGCTGAAGTGTCGTCTCTGCATGTAGTTGCAAAAGCAATTTAGATGAAATTAATACCCACACAGTCAAAACCTTTCCTCTCAGCTCTGATGATGTCACCATCATCAAGGCTTTTCTTTGCATTGTTTATGACATGATGATGGAGGGAGGAATTAGAATAGCAATTACAAGAAGAGGAAATGAAGTCAGAAATAGACAGATACTTTTTGGAGCTGCTGAAATGAGCCGCTGCATCTGTTGATTTTAATGGCAGCAGCCATCTGTCTTTTGTCAGTCTCTGTTAAAATAATTCAGAGTAAAAACTAGATATTTTATTTGAATTAAAACTTTTTTTCAGACTCAAAACAATCAAAGTTGTGTCATCAAGAGAAGTTAAAAAAAATATCAAACTGGGGGCTGCACTGTGGTGCAGTGGGTAGCACTGTGGCCTTGCAGTATAAGGTCCTGGGTTCTGAACTGGCTGCAGTCTTTCTGCATGGAGTTTGCATGTTCTCCCTGTGCAGACCAAAAATATGCATGAAGTTAACTGGCAGCTCTAAATTGTCTCTAGGTGTGAGTGTCTGAATGTCTCCCTGTGATGGACTGGTAACCTGTCCAGGTGTAGCCCCGCCTCTCACCCAGTGACTGCTGGAGGTATAGGCTCACTGTGACCACAAACAGGAATAACCTGGTAAAGATAATGACATCAAACTGACACGGTATAATCTACAAAACCTAAAATGAGATTATGATTCATCAGCATTTTTGCTGTGGATGAAAACTGAAAATTACTCTAAAAAGTGTTATAATTATCATTTTGTTGTTAGTTACTTAATTATGAGGTCAAAGACCCACAACAGGTTCTTTCCAACAGATTGAGGTGATGGAAAAACTTTAGAACACTCCCAGACAAATTAGACCATTAAACTCATGTAGTGAAACTTAACCTTTTTATATTCTTCTCTGATAAAGAAGGTTCAACAAAGAATTAGACCATGAATGAGTTGCATTGTAGCACCATTACTCTGAAACATCTTGTGATTGTTTTTTCTCCTTAAAACAAATGAGATGAACTAAAATCACTGTTAAGCTCATTGAACGAACCATGAAACATGCATCACCACTTCCTTTATCAAGAATGGATAAGTTAACTAGTCATTAAATATCAAAATACAAAGATCATCCCTTTTAGGAAATACTTGTAAAAACCTAACTTCTTCTCTCCCATCCATCCATCCATCCATCCATCATTGCTTTGCAGTCCTGTGCTGGAAAGAGCCTGAAGCTGCCTTGTGCTGAGCGGGAATGAAATGCAACACAGATAAAGTGGGAATCCAAGATTATGCTCAGATTGGGACCACTCTGGCAGAACCAAATCCTTATTATTTGTTCAGTCATGACGGAACCTTTTAGCATTCCAAAAAAGATCACTTATAAAAAATAGCACATGTATGTGACTAGCGTTTCTGTTAGTGCTTTAACTGAAATAATAAACACACAAACTTTTCAGAGTTAAAGTCCTTGATGATATAACTCGACCCCACCTAACTGGGGAGATTGTTTTGTTTCACCATCCAGCTGGTAGAAGGCGTAGCAAAATACTAATGAACGATGAAAAATGGCTTTACTGTGTGGGGGTGACAAACAAAAACAAGAAAACCCATAAAAAAACAGAAGATGGAGCTCTGCTGAGATGAAATATTAAACATCTCAGATCTTCACGTGTCACTTTAGTTGGGATTCATAGAAGGATGACTTGTCATGTCTCCTTCGCACAGATGGATTCATGTTCACGCCTTCAAGCAAAGTGTACCAAGTCAGGGAGAATTTGCAGCCCTGACATGTCTAAAACCGACTAACTGGGTTTTTTTTCTGAAGAATCTGCTTCTTTTAAATTCTCTGTTCCATCTCAGTGGGATTTTCTACAGCTGTTCCCACAGGATGAAACATAAAGGCTTTTTTGATCACTTTGGTGTTATCCTTGGCAGCACAAAGATGATAAGAACTGTCTTTGTAGATACAATTTTTTGACAACCATTGATTGGATGGATTGGCATAAAGGTTGGTGTTGTCATAAAGTCAACCCTTTATACCCCTGACTTCTCTTTACTTTCTGGAAACAGCACAAGTCTTGAAATGTTTATCTTCCCTGTGGACCGTACAAGTCACATGACAGATTGTTTTGAAATATTACAGCAAATAAAACAAATAAAACTTTTGAAAACTAAAAAAAAAATGAGCAGTGGTCTGATGATAATCCTGTAACAGTACTTAACTACACTTCATGATTTTTAAGCAAATGTTCTGTTTTATTCCATCATAAAGCACAAAAACATTTATAACCTCTTTATTTATGCTGATAGATAAATTTGAAAATCTCTACATATTTAGCTAGCTCTCCTTACACAATGATTAGATGATGTAGAAAGTTATTTTATTTGCTGATCTTGTTTTTAACCTTTCACAAAATTAGCACAATTATTTCATTTTTCCTTTAAAGCAGAACTAAGTAAGTTTTGCTCTCGCTCTCCCCCTACTGGTCCCCTGTGAAAGCTCACTGTCGTAACATGCCGCCGCCGCAGACCCCAACCCCCCCCCC
>SSNP01000011.1:5615820-5638857 GCA_006937955.1 Pachypanchax playfairii | reverse complement strand
GCTTTTGCAAGAAGAAAGAAAAACAAAACCAAGAAAATGTCTCGACAGGTGAGTATTATTGTCATCTTTGCGCTCCTAAGGGTGGCGTTGCTAACAACGGCATGGGCTTCATGCTTGTATTTATGTACGTGAGTGTGAGTGCCGTAAAGCAGGTTTGTTCCCGCGAGATTAGTCGGGTCCGATCCACTGAAAGTTGCAAGTGCTGCTTTCAGGACACAGACCCCGGAGGGAGGGGAGGGACCCACGAATCACCCCGCCAAGTCCTTGTTTACCCCCACAGGGACTCTAGAAAACATTTATTGAGGTGAAAAAACTTACTTAGTTCTGCTTTAAATACTTGGAAAACTTTTGCTTCCCAATCAGTTTTCTTCCTGTTAGCAGATATTATAGAATCCTAATAAAGGTAGAATGCTAAAATGTTAGCACCTGTTTTCATCTCAGATTATATTTTTAAAGAGAACATCACATAATTTTATGCAACTCATTTACCAGCACATTTCCTTTTAAGTTGGGATTTGATTAATCCTAACCAGGTATAGGATAGGCCAAATATAAGCCTCCAGGCTTCAGCCTATTCCTTCTTTGGTTGCTGTCTGATTACTTTCATGTAATTTGTTGTTGCTGACCATAAATAACATTTCAAATAGAGTTGTATCACGTTACTTAACCTCATAGCTGGATCTCATCGAGGGGTCTTTTTAAAATAAAAAGGCTCTTTCAAACATGGTTGTCAGGGGTCCCCACTTTTGGCCAGTATCAAATGAAATTTCAAGCAAAATAGTTCACTCAGGTGAAAAATTGTCACAACAAAAGAAAAGCCAAATACAAAACTCAACAGGCAAAACATGTAAAAAAAATAATAAAAAGAACAAAATAGAAATAAAAAACTACCAGAGCTAAAATTCAATTTAACAAAAGCAGTGACACATTAAATGACAATGGAGAAGATTTAATGATTAGCAGTCAGCCTGCTTAGTTTATGCTGGAGTGTTTTTATTTCAAAGTCTTAATAACTTTGCTCTTTATCTACAAACTAAGCTGATAAACTGATGTTTAGTTTTTACCTGTGATCATTCTCAGGGCGTATATTCATACTGATGTTAACCATGCTGACAGATTTGGCCTTTTTCATTGTAGTTGTTAAGATGACCAGCTCAGTTGAACCCCTCAACCTGGTTTGACGTTTGTGAGGCCAGAATGCTCCAACAAGGCTGGTTCAAACCCAATTCTCATCTTATTCTGGATTACTGAATTCTACTTTTGCTTAATTTCCCAAAGGGAACCTTCCTGAGGGATTAATTCTTATTCTTACTTTAGTGAAACAGCCCACAGGTCACTCTGAAGAACAAAGTTTATATTTGATGGAGCACCAACATTCCCTGTCATGTGAAGATTATAATCTAAAAGCCCCTAGGAGCTAAAGTTGGACAAAATAAGAAAAAAAAATAACAGACCTCTGTCCTCTGTAGGGCCATAAAGCTACTAAATTCAGACAGTCACATCAGAAACCAGAACAGACGAGTCTTGTCTGCAGTTTAGTTTCATTCATGAGCTGCACTTACTGGGTTTTAACCAGGAACAAGAGAACAAAAAAGCAAAACTTTGCAACTGACAAGTGTTCTAGAAGTTGAAGATTTTCTTTTTAATCACATGACAAAATGTCATTGTGAAGCAGGAACAGTCCCCCGCTCTCGTTTGTCTGCAGCTCAGCATCAAGGTGCCCCTCCTGTTTGACAAGACTCCATTATTTTGACTTCACCTGACTTATCGCTCGTGAATCTGCATGATTCCTGTGTCACAGTGGTAATCAGAGGAAGGCGGCTGCGCTGTCTCGTCACCCCGTCTCATTTGAGAGACAGTCAGCAGCAGCTTTCTATCCTCCTCCTTCTCACTGAGAAAATAAAAAAACAGAGTTAAGCTAAAAGAAAGAAGCTTCTGTGGGACTTCACACACTTTCACTCATGTCTCCTCCTCCTTCGCGCTCTTGTCTCATTCTCAGGTTGAACCTTTTTTGACTCCTAGATTCTCTTTTATCATCTCCTCCTTCCTTACTCTTCCTCATTTTGTCCTCTTTTCTCATTCCCTTTGCCCTTACTCACAAGACTCTCCTTTCTTTTCATCTTCAGCTTTAGTTTTCCTCCTTATCTTGTCACTCTCCTTCACAGCACCAGTCCATACTAACCAGTGCTGCATAACTAGAAATAAATTACCCTTCATTCTGACCTAAATTAAATATGTTCCGAGGAAAATACTGGAGTATGGAAATTTTTTATGCATGTCAGGAGCAAAAATGCGGCAGTCATGGTAGGAAAAAATTGTTTCAAAGTTTTAAGAAATGCAAACTAATTCTGCAGAAAACATTCAGCCTTTTCAGTGGTCTCAGGGTTGCAGTGTTTAATACTGTTGTGAAAGATGGGTGAAGTGGTCAAAGGCTTACTGGCACTGCGCTCTGTGTGCCAGCCAGCTTCAATCTTCAGCAGATCAATACAGCAAAGAGGTCAGCAAGCAAAGAAGAGGAAGACAAATGGTCAAGTCTGTATTTTTCCAAATACTGATCATTCGACACTACAGGAGAACAAGTGTGAGATAAGAATGACAACTTTTACAAACCACTTTATAAAACAGCACAGCCTCAGATCTTAGAATTGTAATGTACTACTGACTCTCTGAAGCAGCAAAATGTGTTGGTATCGTCAAAGTATCGATTACAATTCGTTGTGAAAGACAGAAGGGTGACACAGAGGCACCTTTAAAGAAGCGTCAATGATCTCCAGGGGAGCTGTTACCCTAATGATGTCCTTTGTTGCCCAAACGTCAATAAGCTTATAGCTGAAAGGATTAAAAATTGGTGGTTTACTTATGATGCTTGGCTGCTCAAGTTCAGTCAAGAAAAATCAATTCTCATACACAGCAGCATTCACAGATGCACCATGGACAAATAAACATCCAAACACACGTGGTCACTGAATATTGGCTTTTCAGGCAGAGTCAAACCCCCATCAGCGGTAAAATATCACAGAGACTTTTTTCATATTTATTTCATGCACCATTCAATATCTGAAGGATCCAAGTGACTTATTCAAAGATAATACTCTCTAATGTTTTTTATATCGGAACATGTTCAATGTTTCTGTCAAGCCACATCCTGAACCTAAAGCTTACAGCAACACATGAAACTGTTACAAAAATAACCCCAAAGCAGCAACGAGCTGAACACTAAAGTGAATTTGGAGAGAACATGAGACTTTACATGTTTTACTGCTGCTTGCATTCCCCTCTCTATTAGATAATTAAACCATTTACAATACTAGTGTGTGTGAGAATGAGAAGTTTTTGCCCCTCTACACACTGCTCCATTTACAAATTTCTAAGAAAAACCAATGAAATAACATTGACAACTAGATGGCAAACTAAAAATCTCTCAAAGCTATTCTTTTTGATTCTATTTTAAACAGTTCCTCTCAGCTATTAACTGATTTCAGCAGATAATGAAAGTTCAAGGGTAACAGTATCAAGACAAAGTCAGAAAGACAAAACTAGGTAAAAGCAGCCCTATTTTTGTTTTGGGGGCACAAAGTATTAGAATCTGTGTGAAATAATCTGCTTTTAATCATTTCTGAAACTTTAAGATATCTTTTTACTGACAAATTACTCTTTTTAAATAATTTACATAAAACAAGATGTATCAATTTGAGTAAATATTCCAGCTATAACTAACATTTAGTTCGGAGATGAGAAGCTCAGATTAAAAGGAGCCATACTGTATGTGCAACAGGACTAAACGAGTCAAAGTTTACCAACTTATCCTGTTGATCACAAGTCACACAACTTTAAAACCACTTAGTTGAGTGTTAATTTGTAACAATAGGTGTGTGTGAGGAGCATCACCTGTTCTCCACATGTTGAAGGTCAAATCTAAAGTCTGTTTTCAAATAATTCTCTTTCCTTTTTATCTACATTAAGCAGCTTTGGCATCAGACAGAAACAGGGTCAACTCTGTCTTACATGAAAGTGGAACTTTGTACATTTTTCTGCAACTGGCAAAGCTGTAATACCTTCATTTATTATTTACATCTTATGACATTTCATTGTGATTTTAGACGTATTAACCAGAATGCTTTTCAGCAACCGAGCTGTCGACTCACTTCTTCCACTGAAGTTACTGACAACAAAAGCCATCGTGCTCAGAATCCATGTGGCATTTCTTTCAATTATTAAAAGAAGTTTTCAGTTTTTCTGTTTGCATGTGACAATGAACATCTTCAAATTACTTCGTGCAAAAAAACATTAACAAGTAAATGATTCAGAATTGATTTTGTACAACAAACATCAAGGTTATATGAACAGGCCTTAAAATAGTAAAACTAATAAAGTACCTATGCCAACACAATGAAGAATATTGCAAACATTTCTTGCCATCAATGTAAAATGTCTCTTCTTAATTTCTTCAAGACATTTTCTTTTCAAATTTCCAATTTTAAATAAAGTCCATATTTCAATGCAAACATTGAATATATTCATGTTTGTACACTTTAGTCCATTTTTTCTTATTTAATGGGTTATTGATAACCCTATTCATCATCAGCAGATCATCTCAAATGGTGGCCATGGATACCGGTTCTAAAGTGAAGCAATCAGCAGCCACCTCCTCTACATGGACAACATCAAGCTGTATGCTAAAAATGACTGAGACATGGACTCACTGATCACCTCACCAGGATACACAGTTCATACACCCCACTGGGCTGGATACACAAGGTCCAAGATGATCACAGCTGAAAGGGTTAAACTGTGTAAAGCTAACATGGGAAATGTCTCAGTCTGCAAACACCTTGAAATGCTACAGACAAATAACCTTAAAGAGGCTCAGTCACAACCAACAGAGTAAGACAGTTCCTGAAGAAGCAGCTGAATGTAAGAACAAAGTCCAGATCATCGATCTGTAGGTCCTGTTGGTATCGTTGTCTGACCAAAGGAGGAGACAGAAGCAACTGGCATCAAAAGAAGGAAGCTCCTCACAACAGGAGGGTTTCACACCGAGTCCAGAACCATGAGACTCTACATACAGAGAAAAGAGGGAGACGGAGGACTGGCGAACATCAAGGCTACTATACAGGACAAAACAAAGATCCTAGAAAACATCCAAAAGAAAGATGAACTGCTAGGTGAGTGTGTCAGACAGGTGAAGCCTAAAGTGGAGGAGGAGGAGCCAGAGGAACCATCATGGAGGGATAAAGCCTTTCATGGCATGAACCAACAATAGATTGAAGAAGTGGCTGATATAAACAAGTCCTAGAGAAGTTCTGAACCGAAGGACAACACAGAGGCACTGGTCATGGAATCATGAGAGTAATAGAGGCCGAGGTCTATCACACCAGACAGGACCAAGATGTCCCTGAAACAGTCCAACACAGAGTTATAGGATGTAAGATACAAGCAGACAAAGGGAACATGGAACAACGTAACCAAGTGGCTGGAACAGTGTTCAGGAACATCTGAGCTGAGAACAACCTGGAGGTCCCACAGAGGAAATGAAAATAACAGGGCCAAGATACTGTGGGACATCCAGATGGACAAACACCTGATGGATAATCAGTGGGACAGAGTGATGGAAGACAAACAAGAGAAGACAGATGTGATAGATGTTGTAGTCCCAAAAAAGATGAAGTTCTACTGATGTACATTATTATGGTTCAGAGTCTGAGAAGCAACAAAACTGATAAATGACAAATTTAAAATTTCCACACAAGAAAACCTCTCATACGTGCAAAAAGTGTCACAAAAAACAAAAGAATGTTTAGACTTCTGTAATTTCTATTGATTACACTTAAAATGTGTCTGAGTTTGTTGGATTTAGTGCATTTTGAAGCTTCCAACATGATCGTCATGCGTATGTACAATGACAAAAAACAAATAAATCTGTAGAATAATTTAATTCATTAGGCTCTATATCTTTAAGTTATATGCTTTAGCTTTTAACAATTAAAACAAAATGTAATGGCCAAATTAAATCCATTAAACCAAAAAGTTGAGACAAATTTTTACTACAGAGTTGAAAAACTTAGATAAACATGATTTTACCTGAGAAAAGAGTTGGCAGGTGTTTGATTTAGAGAAGAAGGCCTGGTTATATTTCCTGTTGTTCAAGAACAATCAAGTCCCAAATCTGTGCAGCTGAAACAAGCTGCTTGTTTATTTGAAATCTGTACCAGAAAACTTTCTTTCAATTACTCATATGTGAACAGAATTATCTGGGGATTTAATGCAGACTTTCCAGATTTCAATTCACTTCTTTGAGAAATAGCAGCATGAACTGGGCAGGATGGTGTCTACGATGCCACAGATGGATTACTGTATGCTCCAACTAGTTACAAGAACAGATCTGAAATCCACAGAAGTGGCGTTTCTTGTACAGCCAGTAAAATGGCTACATAGAAGCAAAGGGATGACAGAGGATACAAAAAAAGCAATCTAGAAAGGCAAAATATTGATAATAACTCAAAAGAGACACAAAACTGACACTAGAGGGATGCAAAGTCATGGATACATGAAGACTGAGTGTCAGGAAATAAAGCAGAGATGGTAAAGGATGCAAATGACCAAAGATTTGGGGTTAGGGTTTACAGAGATACAAACAACTTGCAGGGACGCAGGGGTTGCAAAAAGAAAAATGACAAAAACAAAAAAGAAAAAAAAACAAAACAACGCAGAAGAATTTTCATAGAAATAAAATGGCTACAACATGAAAAATGATGCAAAACTACAAAAAAATTATTAAATGTTTATGACTCCAACAGTCAACAGAGCAGCACGTTGTCCCGAGTTCCCGAAAAACCCAATGAATCCGTCTGTTTTACGTGCAGAGTCTTTGCTCTCGACTACTCACACTGATTGTTTTCTCCTGGCCTGGTAAACAGATGGAAGTCAATACAACCCTAGAATGACGTCAGGGTTCACCTCGCTGCAGGTCTCCTGGGTTTATCAATTAGAGTGTAAGAATGCAGCCGAGGATTTCATTTGTAGCCTAAACTGTTATTAGTAACGACAGGTGGGTATTGAGTGTGGCACAACACTGCTGGAGCAAATTGTGATAAATGACAGAGAGGAGGTTTGTCGTCTCTAAAGAGCTGCACAAATAGATGGAACAAAGATGTGAATATGTCTACTGATGCATTTGAGAAGGAAAAAGTGAAAATATGATGCAGAATTTTACTCTAGCGGCACTTTTAACAGGTTTGATAGAAGAATATTCAAGATCTATTCATTTCCTGAATTATTGGAGGTGTACACAGCCACATCTGCTTACCTTATGGTCGATGATGCCACTGTACCCCTGGAGGACCGGTAGGTGAGGCTTTGCCACATTGACGGGGGCTTCAGAGGGCCGCTGCAGCTGTTCATGCTGCTGAATACCCGTGTCGTTAGTGTCCCTTGAAGCGATGTTGAAGTTCCTGTTGTACACAAGGAACAAGCTCGCGCACAGGAGAAGCACAAGAAGCACAGCCACCCCATGGCGCTGACACAAAGACACAAGCAGATGCTGACAAATTAGTCCTGTTGAACTGGACTGAGTTATTGGTTTAATACCAGATCAGAAGCAGAACACATCCTCATCATCATTCACAGCTGTTTAGCAATAAAACAGAGAAACCTGCTGAGATGTCAGTTTATTTACTAGAAAACATAATTAATACTGACATTTCTTATATCCATTTTATATTAAGATGCACTTCAGTGCCACATGTAAAAAGACAGTAACAATGTAAAACTTCTATAGATTTTATAAATATATGTTAAATGACAGGTGCAGCACCACATGACACTTTAACTTTGTTTTGTGTCAAAGTAAATTACCTAAATATTACTGGATGTCAGCATCTGCTACTGTAGTGTTTAATTTACAGTCTTTAATAGCCCAAAAAATCTAAATGATTACAAGCACTTTTCAAAAACTGAAATATTTGCGTGAGACACCACGCGCGCCGTGCACCACGCTGTAGCGGAGCTTAGTGCCAAACAGCGCGCACAGCTGGATGCCTATTGTTCTGATCCTAATCTTTTGATCCGACATTGTCCACACAGCGGTGTTATGATGTGGCGATCTGAGCGCTCTCAGAGGAATAACGTTGGATTGAAAAAGCGCACAAACAGTTGGGGACTGGAAACATTTACCATAAATGTCTTCATTTTGTTGTCTTATTGCTGCTCCTCAGTGCGTCTGACTCCACTTTCTGTCACAGTCCAGAGTCTTCTGCCCGCATCCCGGACCCGCTCCGCTCCTCTCCGGTCCGGTCCGGTCCGGTCCGGTCCGCTCCGTGCTGTGCAGCATCAGTCTGCTGCTGCCTGTGTGTCTTCAGACTGGAGTCCAGGCGCAGTTCATACAGAGGAGACAGATGTTCACTACTGTACCTCTGCTGGGTCCTAACGCCGCCCCGCTTTCAGGACCGGGAGACATCAGAACCGATTGGTCGAAGATTATTTTTTGCTGAATTATATTTAAAGAGAATCCGAACGGAAACCACGTGGTGACAAGTTTGCCGCATAAATCGTGGCGAGTTTTTGTTATATAGCTACTCAAACGCGGACAGGATGGAGCACGAAAAGAACAAATAATAAGTCCAAGACAGTCCAAGTATACTTTCATTTAGTGTCCTTGTTTCCTGATTGAGGACAGGTGTGTTGATTACAGATAGATGGCAGGTGTGCGTGGAGATGGAACCAAATTATTGAGGAAATAAGTAGAGACATGAAAAAACAAACACACCAAAAAAACACCACAAATAGAAGAAAAGAAAATTCCAATACCAAACACAAAACTCTGACGTCATGAAAGAGAAGTTTATTCAGAGCAATGAGCTCAGTCAGATTTTCTATGTAAGCAACAACTACGCTCAGCATTTTGGATTTTGGAACAAAGGAAATAGAATCTTCACATTGAGCAAAAACCTGCTAGACGTTTCTAACACTTTATGTTGGATTTTTATCTTATGCGTTATTCAGTGTTGCTTTTGATCCAAATTGTGTCTGATATGTCTTTTCATCTGTCCAGCTCTTTTTGGTTGTTTGCACTCATGTCCTCTCCTTTGTTTTATCACTTCCTTCATTCTAACGACTAAAATGAAAAGAAAAATGTTTTTTCAAATCTAACGTTGAGACCAAACAATGAAAAGCTCTTTTCATTTTGTTTATGCTCAGACTGAACAATATTTCAGTGTGCTCAAAAACAAGATAAACAAAACTGATTTTGGACAGTTTGTGTTTTGAGAGAGCTTCTTCTGCTGTTTGTTCATCTTTCAACAGGTAAAGGAACGAGTCAATTTAAACATTAAACGTGATATGTTATAAAAAGAGAACATTTAAAAAATGTATCATTGAGTTAACTTGAGACCAGTTAAAACCAGTTAATTAGTCTTGGAAATTAATTTTGCACAGTTTTCTCATCATAACTTTGGCTAAATATCATATAAAGAACAATGCTGTAAAAATGTGTAATTTCCAAGTTTTAAGCTGGAAATTCTGTCGACTTCAGATGAAGTATAATCTTATTAGTTCAGTTGCTGTAAGGGTGATTTCCTCCTTCATTATAATAAATCCCATCCATAAAATTCTGTCTGTAGACACAAATGACCCATGAGTTGTTCATCCAGATTAAACAATTTAAAATTTGGTTGCTTTGTGGAACAAAATGATTGATGTTTTTTTTACTTTTTTGAATAAAATCTAATAAAACAGAATGTTTGCTGAATAAAAGGAACATGTCAGTCTGCAGAAATCTGAAGTTGACTCATGTGTTTTTAATAGTTCTTGAAAAACTGGAGCTCTTTAGTAGAAAAATATGTCAATCTTCAGCACCACCGAAACCTCTTGATGGATTATTTTTACTTTAATTAAATCTACAAAATATATTATCACCATGTTTATCTTTTGAAGAGTTTGATTTTTAAATAGCTCGAGGCTCCATGGAGGCAGTTTCTTTTCACGATGGAAAAACAATGAATTGAATCCTAGATGAAGCTTCTGTGTGATTTTATTTAATCTTACCAAGATTAGACACAATCTTAGAGGAGAAAACAAGAAAAAGTTTCCTCAGGCAACAAGACTCCTGAGTGTTATCACCAGAGTCTCAAAGGGATGATAAAACTAGTCAGGATGGAACAAGGATTTTTAAGAAAATCAGTTTCAAAAGTTTTATTTTTCCATGTTTGGAGGAAAGGGATTGTGGACAAGGAGATCAGATCTGCTGCTTTTTCTTTTTAATCTGTGAGTGAAAGAAGAACAGACAGAAAAAAAAAATCTTTTGGCACCGTAGCATCACCTGAATATTGTTTTTTATCAATTCAGTCATTTCTTTTACCCACTTCTTCCTGTTCAGAGCTGGTGCCTGTATCTCCAGGAGACAGAGTTTATTCAGGACAGATCACAGGACCACATGAAAACACACATCTCAGGTCAGTTTTAGAGTCGCCAATTAAACTATCATGCATTTGTTTTTTAGTCTATAGGAGGAAATCTTGATATCGGCATAGAGAAACAGCAGGGAGAACATACAAACTCCATGCAGAACGGTCAAACCCTGGTTCTGAATGTTGTAAGTGTTACCAACTGTACTGCAGATGTTGTATTTATATGTGTAATTAGTTTTTCTGAGTTTGTGTCACAGTTGTATAATTTGGAATAAGGACTAATGTGTTATGAGCCATTTGTAACTCAGGTACTAAAATGTTGTAAAAGGAAGAACCAAATTAACATTTCATCTGAAAATGTACAAACAGTTTGATGAAATGTTCTTCAAGAGTCCAAGAAGATGAATTTCAGACAAATGAGAGAAGAAAGTGTAGATGCATCAACAGCAGGCGCTTTGGGGAGGACATGATCACAGATATAAAAATACAAACATACATCAACACACTCATAAAAAAAGATGAGGAGCAAACACGGCTGTAAGTGAAGTAACCTGTGATGTACACCTGTGGCTCATATCCAAGAGCGATCCTCTTTTAGGTGCAATTTAGAATTGAAGACAGAAAGAGACACATCTTCAGATCACAGGCAGCATGGACAAGGACGAAAGGAACAAGAAAACAAATTTCAATTTATCATTCAACTATTTTATCCAGTTCAGGGTGACGGGTTGGAAACAGGTGGGAAACACCCAGAACAAGCCACCAGAACCGTTGGAGGAAACTTTCTATCAGATCAGGGATGCTAATGAAAATAATGAAGACAACACAGATACATGTGATTTTAATGATCTCATATGTATTTGAAAAGTTATTATATTATGTAAAGAAAAACTGGAAAATACCAAAAATGTTGCTGTTAAATCGTTGTAATCTTATTCTAACATTTTCTGGTTTGTTTTACATGGAACTGAAAACCAAAATGATTTTTTACAAAGATCCATTAAATGCTTAAATCATGAAATCAGAACAGAAAGAAAACCTAATTAAAAAAACATCACTGTTTGTGAATAAAATATGACTAAAAGGATCCAGATTAACTCAACACAACTAGATATAAAAGACCCAGACCATGACTTGTTGATAATGAAAGGCCACGTTAGCTGTTTATCTTGTACCCTGTTTTACATCCAGCCTATTTTTTTATGAAACACAAATACACAGATATGACAGGGTGTAATAGCTGCAGTCAGAAAGGTCCAGATTCTCCTAAAAACTCTAATTTCCTGGTTATTTAATGCAACTTTAAAAGCTTAAAAATACAAAAATATGTTTGAGTTCCTCTTGGGAAACGACACAGAATCACAACAAAAGTCTAAACAAACGCTTAGAAGAAAATAAGGTTTTAGCGCAGCTACTTCTGCACTTTAAGTCCCCGAGAGGATTTTTTTATCTACAATCTCCCAACAGATGTAAAGAATAAAACTAATCTGGAGGGAAACATAAAGTGGTGCGATCTGATCCTCCTTCACATTAATGTTCAGTGATTAAAAAGCCAACCAGTATTTAGGTGACGGGGTTATTTATTTATTTCCCCCTCACCGTGGTATCGGATTGGAAAGTCTTGAGTTAATTCTACAGCTGAGATTTGAGATGCTATATTGTTGTTCATACATGAATCTTTATGTGAGATGAAAGGATCAAACATATAAAGCCAGCAGAGGCGTCGCTGTTTGCAGCTGCTCAAGTGCAAGAATTAAATCTGATTAAGCTCCTCAAACACCCACAGACTCGTGAGGGAAATGTTGACAGAATCTCAAACTAACCACAGTTTTATGCAAACTTTAACCAATAAAAAAGCTTTTTTCAGAGCAATTTCCCAGTATGAGTGTTCATGAGAGTGCAGCGTGGATGAGCTCTGTGTGGGCAGTTCAGCTCAGTGTAATCTCACCATGACCATCAGACCAGGAGCAGACTTGCACATTTAAAATGCAATCACCATACAAGTAACTTAGCATGCCAGCAGCTTCAGGAGAGCGCTGATCGATCATAATGGGCCTCGTAACACCAAGGTTAGAGCGCTCGCAGCCTGATTGTCGATCACGATGATGAGGCTGCTGGAGGTGGATGCTGATCAGCAGGTGTTTGCCTTCTTTAACTTCAGCTTCTTTATCTCCACTTGTTTGCTGCTCCAAGACTGATCATCTGGGGGTTTACTCAGACCTGCATTTGTCTCTTTTATGTTATCTGTAGTCCGCTGCAGATCCTAACTCCTCTGATTTATGATGGAAAGCTGTTCTTCGCCGTGCTGCAGGAGGGGGACCTTGATGAGCGACTCAGGCTGGCTTTTTGTCCTTTCCATAATTAGAGAGTACATCCAATTCACCCTGTTCATTACCCCTGAGCCAGTGACAAACGATGAGCAGGCCTGCTTTAATGCAGCCTGTCCTGTTTGGGGTGAATGAGCAACAATCCACACAAGAGGATGAGAGATGAGAAATGCCATCACAAGATAGTTTAATTATCATATCAGACTAAATGTCAAGCAGAAATCCTTTATTTCTCCTGACATCCCTTACAGAGAATCACTGCATGCTTCAGTGGAGCCCAGAGCACATGATGAAGCTTTAAAGCACACACAACACACAGAGTGTTTTGGTTCATTTACTATAAATAACATTCACTCAGCTGCCAGTTTATCAGTCAGGCTTTGAAAAGAATAGTAGCACAATAAATTTATGTGAAGGTCATGACACTGATCATTTGACTGTTCTGGAAGATTCTGTAATGAGTGTTCTTGCTGAAACTTTACTTAAATTTCACTCTTGTGAGTTAATTACAAATGAATTGAAATAGACTTTGCAGCTTTTTTTCTACCTCTGTGATGAACTTAGAGAGTAAAGATAATTTATAATCTGTTAAAAATTCAAACAAGCATCACTTAAAGCCTCGATCGGGGTCCTTCTTCATTGTTTCTTATTCAGTAAAAGAGTTCCAGGAAGTTTGGAAAGACCTTTATGTTTTATAGTTTTGAAGCTCTGTGGGAAAGTGTCCCAACTTTTAAACCCCTTGTGGTAGCTGCTGAGAGTTTTCAGCTCTTTTTTTGAGAAGTTCTCTTCAGTATTATGTGAAAAAGCTTCCAGTTCTGAAAGATTCATGGGCCGGCTGCCTGTTGTGCTCTTTGAGATTCAGTTTTTATTCAAGTTTTGGTTTGAGAACTGTGAGATTTTTTTAAAATGCTCAGTTATAAACTCTTGAGGTGGTTCATACAGACATTAAGGGCCCCCATCTTTTAACAGAATCCATAACTTAACATTTGGAGCAGTTAGTGTTGGATTTTTCATGGCATTGTTAGAAGTTCTGTCTGCAACTGCAGCTACGATTTCTCTTTAAACAGCAATACAGCTGGGATTCTACTTTTTTTCACTTCTTTACTAAGTTAGTTTTAGAAAAATGAATCTAAAGGACTTGTTTGGAAAACCAGTCCACTTTGACCTCACTGTATGTTTTTTTTTCCTTTACTCATCATAAGATCTGTTTCTTTTTCAGCAAGAAGGTTTTGGATTTGAAAACTCCACTGAAGTTCAATAAACGGGTTTTTTTCTTCAAATTCATGAACATTCAGCCAAGAATTTTAACCAGATGCTCAAAATTTGCAAACTAATATGAAGTACTTTGTTCACTGACTCGGGTTTGATGTTCCACTTTGACCTGACTGAATGTCACGGGCATGTGAGGTTAGCTATTTATATGATAAGCACATTGTAAACATGCAAATGACAGCTGACAGGCCATTAAAGTGGAAAATGACTGGATTTTATTACCAGATGGGACCAAAATGTTAATCCCATTCATGTTGGACTGCAGGTATGTTTCCAAACAGATTTTCAGAGGTGGACTCAATTAAACAGTGTCAATCAGGCAAATTTTCATGAAAATAAAGTCCAAACAATGTTTAATCCTTCTCATTTACTCAGTAAATTACACTCATTACACCACAATCTGTTTGCATTGAATGTATTTACAGTTGGTGTACTGGGCCAGGCCATTGTCCATTAGGGAATTTATTTGTTTTCCATAGCTGTACATGCATGAAGAATAGGGTGATGGGTATCCTTTTCTCTAAGCTGGTCTTTAATTAAATTGCTCCCTCAGGCATGATGGAAGAGGGAATCTAGTTTCAGGGATGACTGGTCCATGGGTAAGGAGGGAGATCAGGTGCTTTATAAAAGTCTGTCTTTGTTTGAGGCAGAAGCAACCCTGAGCACTTAGATTTAGTACTTCATGTCTGACTTCACCAAATGGGAAAGATGCTCTTTAGGGATGCACCCTTTTCCTCCCAGTAGTTTGGAACCAGACTCCTAATATTTTTCATAGAGAAAATGGCAGGAAAGAAATTTGGTTTGAAAGGAAAGTTACTTGGTAAATAAAAAATGTATTTAATGTAAATAGGGTGAAATAATTTCAAATTTCACCTATACTTGGACATTTTAACACCTTGTGTTGTATATTTTCTTGGTTTTTATGTCTTTGTGTGACTTTTACTGCATTAGGGAACTATGTTTTTTTTTTAATGCAAATGGTGTTGAGTTTACATTTACTAAAATGTAGCATACTAAGAAAAGTTTCTATTGCCAGACTGGAGCATTTTTATTACTTATTTCAATTGTGTTCCAAATTAAATTTTACTCAGCTCAGATAAAGAGCTGCAGATTTCCTCCTCTCTTTTCTCAAAAATGTAGGTGTAATTCAGCTACTCTCAAAATGTTGCTGCACTCACTCCCATTAACGTGTCCATCCACCTCTCCAGCTAATGGAAATTCACATTTATTGCCTCTCAAAATGCATTCTCATTCTGCTCCATTTGAATCTTTATTGACAGATGTGCAGAAATCCGAGAAGAATTCCCCGCTGATGGTTGCTGTTTGGGAGAATAGTTTCATCCAAGCTTGTGTACAAACTAATTTTCACCTCTCTACTTTTGCTCTATTTAGAATTCCCTGCGAACAGAGCAACCGGCTGTCCTTGCCATCCGAACCGAGAGATTGAGGGCCAGTCTTCCATGAACGAAGCCTGCCTCTCTACCTCCACTCACTGGTGATTACTGGCTGAGGTTCAGTCGGCCGCCTCCCATTTGGGCTTCTGGCTATAGGACTAATAGCTAATTACTGGGTAATTATTGTTTATCTGACTTTATATGATATGACTGTGTGCCAGTTTGTCAGTGAGTCTGAAAGTGGCCTGGATTCTCCTGACATTAGAACAAATGCACCATTTGGTCTGGCTGTGAGCTCTGAGTTCCGGAGCTGGCACCGTGTCGCTGCTTCACCAGGCTAATGTCTCATCATCAGAGTCCACGGGGAGGAACTCACGTCGGTCCTGACATGCTCATGCTCGCAGGGGGAAATCAAGCAGGCCAGATGCTGGAGGAAAGGCCTCATGGGTGACGAGGGAACAATTGGAGGTCAGGAGTGAAGGACTGAATAAATGTGGCATCCAAAGTCATTTATAATTCTGTGCAGAAGCACAGAAGCCAAGACGGTTTTGAAAGCAGTAATTCTTCCAGGAACATTTTGCAGGTTTTCCAGAATTTATAAACTTTCATATCTCCTTAAACTTAAACATACAATTCTGTTATTTAATCAGATTAATAAAAGATGTTTAGAAATGATTTGAACAGCTGTGTTTTTACCAAATTATTTTACATGGTAATTAACTTAAATGCCTGTTAATATGTGTTAAAAGTGACATTCAAAAAACATTAAACGTTGTACATTTGAATGTTAGTGTTGCAACAAAAAATGCAAGTTTCCTTGAAAAATCAATCAAAGCACCAGTGTGTTAATGAGGGCTGCATTCCATTTTGAAATGTTACTGTATTTGATTTTAGTAGTTTAAGATCCCTTAAGCCTACAAAAAGTCTCATAAAATCCCTCCCTGGTTTCACGGGTCAACGAGGATTTTCACTGACCTTTTTTGATCTAAGCAATCAGCTGAAATTCTTCCTAATTGTTAGTCTCATTAACAGTCTTTTTGTATGTTAGACAGTCTGCCTCTGCTGCACAAATACTTTATGACATCATTTCTTGACCTGGTTTATGCGTTGCCTTTTTTCCTTTCTTTCTTCTGTCTGACTGACAGCACCGCTTGCTGGTCTGAAAACTTTCTGTGTGTGTAATTTACTGAGGAATAGTAATAATAACAGTACACGTATGAATACTATGAGCCTGTGGTTTGATAATTGTCTCTGTGACTTTTGTCAGATTTGAATTTGATCGCTGCCTCTTTTGATTCATAGTAATATTGACAACAAGCTTCAACAAGCTACATAAATACTGCGTTTATGGAAAGAATATATTATTGTGCAATTATTAATCATCACACTGACACACTGACTCGGCCCTTGTGTAGTAAGATCAGATCAGCTGACTGCACAAATAAAAAATATCAGTCATGCATCACCAGCAAGAAACCAGCAGTGAACATTTTCCAGCAGCAAACAGACTAACAGGTGATCTGCTTGATGTTAATATCTTATGCATGGAAAAAAAGTAGAAATCATTTTCATGCCTGTGTTTACTGCTTATTGCATCCATCTCATCACACACACACACCTGCTCGCCATCTGTTAATCACCTCACCAGCTTTGATTTTTAACTTCATTCCATTGGAGGGTTTTTATATCTTTAAAAAATTATTTCCACTTTTTTGTGGTTATGAAGCAGTTTTGTTTGCCATTTAGACTTGTACTGAAATCAAAACATAGTGACGGAATCAGACTTTTGTAAAGAGTAACGTTTATTTTCCAGAAAGTTTTTCCAGTTTCTAAGCGATCCTGATGCACCTTGAAAGCAGCTGACACCTCCTGATATTGTGTTTGACAGAGCAGTCAATCACACCATCCAGCTGTCACACAAACCTGGATGTCGCCAGCATAAAACTCCAAAACATGTGAAACCACATAAATAAAAGCTGTCGCTAATGTAATTGCAGGAAGATGCTTCAGAGGGGAGTGATTGATCGAGATGAGCGAAAGCAGACTTTTCAGAGATGATATCTCACAGAACAACTCAATTATCCTGCAGCCCCACAGGAGCCAAAGGATGTTATAAACTTTGATTACATCAAGCCTGATGAAAGGATGGAAGAGGACGGATGTAAACAAGGACATTAACTGAAATATTATTTAGCCTGGAGCTCTAATTCACACAGTTTTAGTTTATGATGATGCAATATTTCTGTTCCTTAAGTAGTTTAATCATTGTACAAAAATCTCCAAGAAAACCGTGCATGACAACACCAAGATTTATTTTGTCAGAGCTACAGCTGCAATTAGTCACAGCTGAATGTTTTCTGTTGCCACAGATAATTTGGAAATCATTGACATTTAGTGTCAGCTCCTGTATTTTATCCTATGAGTGCCTCTGATTCCTGACAGGCTCAATGTGCTGAGAGGAAGTGAAGACAGGAAGACGAGGGACCAGAGGAAGAGGAGGGTGCAATTAATACACCATGAGGTAATTAGTGCAGCACTCATATTTTTTTAGTTAGGTGAGAAACCAAAGAGAGATCTGAGAGAAACTACAGGGATTTATTGTTGTCGAGGCTTCATGAAATCTGCCTGGAATTAATTAAACAGGAAACACTCCTCCATCCTTCACACACTTTTCAGTTTTAGGTGTAACGCTACAACTGGCTCTTCACTTTCACATGGACTTTCTCTCCTGTGAAAAACTGGATCCATGTGTTCAAACAAGTAAAACTACCAATTCACAGGATCTAGTAGTTAAAAAAATAGTCTGAGCACCAAGCCAAGCTGATGTGACAGAGTCCAAAAAGCACGACTCTCACGTCCTGATGAAATATGCAAATGAGTCGGAGCTGCACACCAAAACAAACAAACAAACTGCACAGCCGGAGTTCAGCACTCACTGAGCTTTGACTTGATGTTTCCCACATGCACCTGACTAATTAGCTACGTCTGTCAACAAAGCAACAGAATAATCAGCAGCATAACATTTCAGTAAAACCGCAAGTTATGAGAGAAGACGATAGCTACAATAGAAAGATGTCAGAAACATTCATGATTAGATTCAATGATTTATTACCAACAGCTTTCAGACTCAGCACAAAATCGACACAAGTACAAGAAAATAATCCAGTTGGAAAGTTATTAAAAAAAACTCTGTTGCACTTCAAATCAAAGATTTTTTTCATGTTCTTCAGCTCAGATTTCTTATTAAATAGCAGGTTTAGACAGTTTTATGAACATAAATCTCTGAAATCTTTTAGAAGGTTACTCCCCATAAACAGATACTTTTAAAAGTTGTTATACAAAAGCTAATCTAAAGATACTTGCATGGAATAATTAAAAGTTCTGATAAGTATTATTTTTATTTATTTTAGTGGAAGCTTGTGTTGGTACCAGAACATATGATGCAACATGATTACCTGTATGTAAAAAAGTTTCCACTGAGGCATGTGTCCTGCTCAGAATGCAGATTGTACAATCCACAAGTTTTCTTATTTTTAGAAAAGGTAAAGAAATAAAATCTACATAGAACTGATGAATATAAACCTGGAAAGGAAAGTAAATATTTTAAAATAAATGAGCTGCTTGTTTTTTTGTATCCCACAGAAGAAAGTTGTGTACATAACATTCATTCTGAACTGCCTACAGCATCTCAGCTAATTGGCCACATTATGAACAATTCAGAAAAAGCTAATTTCACCCAAATCAACCAGCTTTATAAATATTTTTATTGATGTAACTCCAATTTGTTGTTGGTGTTACATTTAGGTTTTCATCTTATTTATTGAAGCTCTTTTCTCTGTGTTTCTGACTCTGACAGATTCTTTGAGCTCCAGCTTGTTCAGATTTTCTAAATTCTGGTCTTCTTACTGTCAAGCTGATGGTTTTAAAATGGCCCCCTCACCAGGTGTGCTACTGTTGTGATGTAAAATCTTTGTTTTGTTAAGCTTTACCTGATTTACTGTTTTCATATGTTGCATTTCTGAGTTTTAGTTATTTTCATTCACGCCTGTTTCTTCCTGTTTTTTTATTTGCTGAGGATTTTGTTGCATTTTGTTTTATACCTGTTTTTTGTTTTCAACAGCACAGCTGCTGATAATCTGCAGCTTCCATCCTCAGTATTTATACTTCCTGGTTTTCATTTAAACCACACCTGTTTGCTGTCATTTTCATCTAGTTTTTAACTAGACACAAGAACCACATGTTTACTTTGCACACATACTTATACAGTAATGTACAGAGGTCCACAGAAATGTGCTGCAGTTATGATCAGACAGTATTTAACTTTTCTTTTACCAGGGACGTTATAACTGGTTCTGCATCTAGAGCTGCTAACCTAATATTATTGCACTGCACAACTCATTAAGGCTGCTCTGTTCTATTTTGACATCAGATGTTTTAGAAATTTGTTGTTGAAATCTAATGATTTACGGGATATATGAGGATGATTGGATGATAATCCTATGATAGGAATCTTTCTGGTTCCACTACAGAACCCGTACTAGCCGAGATCTTTTGAAGAACACAAGGAAAATCAACACTGGTAAAAAAAAAACATTTTTCAAATTGCTATGAATCTTAACAAACTTTGCAACCTGCTTACATTTAGTGTCTAGTGTGTCACTCCTGTTCAAACAGAATTTTTTTTTACAAGATTTCAAACTTTGAAACATTTTCAAAAGTTTTGCAGCAAAATCTAATTTTGCACAATTTCCTCTTTGTTTCTTCCTCTCTTTCATTTTTTCAGTTTTTTCTAAATAATAGTGCATTTTTTCAAACCCCTCTAGACCTGGAGAGCACATCCAGGGGTCAAACATTCAGAGGGAACGCATTTATAAACATTAAATTAAAATGATTCTGCTCATCTTGTTATCCTTACACAATTTGGCTGTGGAATTAACAGAAAATGCACATCATGTTTATCAGTTGCCAGGAAGGAGAAAAAAGATAAATTATTCAGTAAGAAGTCCGACTGGATTTTAATTGAGTTTTAAGCTAAATGAAGTTAAAATGGTAGATTGTTCCTCTTGTTTCTCTAAAAAAGTTCTTTTCTCCACTTTCCCAGCGGATCATTAGTTTCTCTGTTGGTGTAAATTACATCATGTCCATTACTCCTGAGCACAGCTCCACCCTGCACTTTAGAGAAATGAATGGGCTTTGTAGCCATGCTCGCAGCCATTTAGTTATTAGTTAATACATCAGCCTTGTCTCTGGACTTTCTGACACTCTCATAAAGAAGACTGAAGACTGCTGATTTAATGTGGACAGCTCAGAACGTGGATAACTGACACACTTGGTTTATTAGCTTGTATTCAAAAAAGAGGCTCCGCCTGCTTTTAAATAATCAAATATCTAAACGCTTCTTCAGAAAAGTGCAGCAGTGATTAACATATTGCAACTAGCAAAAAAGTTACTTAACTCAAACTGATGCAACTAAGTACATCAGTTACTTGAAGATTACATCAGGAGAAAACCAAAACATCCCAGGTCTGTTTAAAAAATAAAAAGAACAAACAGTAACATGTTTTAAAATGTGAGTAAAATAGCTAACCAAATAAAAATGTATATAGCTAACCAGACGAAAAATGTTTAAAGAGAAAACTGTTCCAAAATAATGTTAAGAAAGTAAGAAAATCCCAGTCCCAGCATGCTTTGTGCTTACTGTATATGACTCTGTGAGGGCAGCGTTATCATCTCAAGTGGCTTTAGTTGGTCAACTTTGGAATTAGCAATGTCATACAAATAAGAAAAATGTTAAATAGATGAATAGGCCAAGTTTTATCATAAACTTTTTTTTTATTTCTAATATGTGAATGAACTCAAGAGGGCCAGAGTTAATCAAGATCAGGATGTAAAAGTAGTTCAGGAGACATGGAACGTTATTTCTAATCATGGACGAGCCGTCACAGAGTTCTATTCTTAACCCATTCATAGACATTACATAGTCAAAATATTCCTGATACTAAAAAATGGTTCAACAAAATATCAGAGACTTTTTTTTATATTCTGGATCTAAACTGAAGATCTAAAAGAAAACTGAGGATTCTTTTAGAATAAACTCTTTAAACAGAACCAGCTCATGTTGCTACACTTGTGCACGTCCATTCAAGTCAAACAGTTGGCTCCAAACATCTTAGAGAAGTTTTCACTCTCTTCATTTAATCCCAAACAGACTTTATGAGATGAGATCAGGAGGTCTGTGGAGACCAGACCAGCTGCTGCAGTACTTTTTGGTTCCCTTGTGTTCTCAAGAATGACGGAGTCTAAACATCAAAGGGGCTAAAACTTTTCCACACTGCTGTTTCTGTATATTAATGTGACTCTGTAGAACAGTCATGCTGTCAGGTAAACAGACGTTAGACAGATATACAACAGCATCATAGAGATCTAGTTTACCTCTGCTGTGTTCCTGTCTGATAAATACCACAGCAACAAAAGTTTGACATAATATTGAGCTCTGCATTGCAGAGATTAGTCACTTTTTCAATAATTCCCATTCAAAGGCTGGTTGGACACATTAAATAACTAAATATATCAGCCAGGACATACAGCAACTTTACTTTTCCTCGACAAACATTTTCCTTCTCTCCCATTTTCTGTTAGTCGGTTTGGGCTTCAATCAAACAAAACATCCACCAGCTCCTCTGATCTTTTTCTAAGCATTTTTTGTCTGAACTGAACAACACTGATGGGCTGTCATGGAATCAGTTTCAAACATTCACAGAAACTCAGATCAGTTTAGAACTGAAGGAAATGCATGTTTAAATTCCAAAAATTAAAAAAAGGGACATTGTTTACAAAGTACCATTGTTTTTGTTAAATTAAAATACATGGGTGTTTTGTTCTGTCAGCAAGCCATGACAGGCAACATTTCACAGATATTTGTCACTTTTTTTTTTTTTTTGGAAGCTCCCTTGAATGTTTGTAATTGTCAGGAATGAGTGTGTCTGTGGTGAAACAGGCAGGAGGATGGATCAAATCTAAAAATGAGTTTTTTAATGAAAACCGCTTGATAACAAACTAAATCTAACATGGTGTATGAGAAACACATGAAAGCGGGAGAATTTAATAATGAGCACTAAATCAGGGAACTAGATATACTGTGGAGGTTAATTACTGACATGAGAACAGGGTGTGTGATTACTGATGAAAGGCAGCTGTGGGTGATCAATTAAGACAAAGCGTGGACTAGGTAATGGCAATGAAAAAACTCTGGCTAAGATAAAATAAAAACACTAGATAGAAACAGAAAACAAGATTAAACTAAAACTACATCGAATAAATGTAAAATACGTGCTGCTGTTAAAACACAAATACACAGTTTTACAAGGACACTTGACCTGAAAATTTAAAAGAAAATGTGTTACAACATAAAAAAATGAAAATGTATATAAAAATCAAAAAATAAACTTACAAAAAATTTAGAAAATAAGTAAACGTAAGAAAGCACTTCAAGAAAACTGCAACAATCACGAAGAAATTAATAAACAAAAACAGAAGAAATATCAGGATTAAATTAGATTATTAGAAGTTATTTAAAACTGCTAGACAGTAATAAAATCTCACAATGTGAGTAACAGTAACATGATGAAAATGTCTCTTTTT
>SSNP01000011.1:5579189-5614200 GCA_006937955.1 Pachypanchax playfairii | reverse complement strand
AACACTTTATAATAAATTCAACTTTGTGTGTTTCAGCAGTTTATTGCTGTAATTGGAGAGTTAGAGTGAAAGATGGAGAATGAATCAAGAACATGTGAGTCAGACCCAAATAAAAGGAAAACTAACTAAATGAACTGGACAGGGAGCCTGATGACAGGAAACAAATCAAACAATGGAAACTCAAACTTTTTATTTGAATTATTTGTTCTTCTAAGAGCAAAAACTCTAGTACAAAGTCAGAATTTATACCTGGTCTGATTTTACTAAATCAGTTTATTCACTGATTGATGACTGTGAGTTTCTTTAACTTTCATATTTAGAACTTTATTGTAAAACTTTTCAGGTTTGTTGGAATTTATTTATAAATTGGTTAAAAACACAAATAAAAAGTTGTTTTATCAGTTAAAACAACAACTAAGAGGAAATGAACCTGAATAAAATGATAAACTGACCTTTAATATGAACTTATTTGTGTGTCTGAACAAAAACAAATAATAAGTTGATTAATAAATATTAGCACCCCTTACTTCCGATAAATATCTGAATTCTGCCCACTGATGTATTCATGGTGTGATGGAACCTGGACTGGGAGCCACAGATGATTCATGAGAGTCCATCAGGGGGCGTGGCCTTTATAATACACTGAATAATAGATCCAAGGGAATTTCTACAGTGTGTTAAAGCTGAGATCATTGAACCGTTTGTTGATCAGGGAATAAACAAGCAACAAAAAACTGCACACAGTCTGAGGCAGCTATTATTAAAGGAGGACAGAAGACAAACAGAACTCTTCACACTAACAGATTCATTAAAACACCTTTACATCACATCACATGGTGATAAAACACAGAAAACTTTACTCACTGATGGGATTTTACAGTATGTGTTGGATCTACTGCTGCAGGTCAAAGTGCACGGTGAGAAGCTGCCAGATGACTGAACAATCTCATGCTGAGAGGAGATGTATGTTTATTAATCATGTAACATGAACAGAAACCGGTTGTTTTCCTCCAGCAACAGGAAAATGTCCTCCTACGCTTCCCTTACTGCGTTATGTTGTAGAAACCCTGATTCCCAGCTGCCTGAAGACCTCCGATCCTGCACACGTCTCTGAACACTCAGTGTCCTGGAGGCGATCAGACCACTGACCCCGCCTGTGTCACTGCCACCTTCTCTCCATCGAGCTGCATCGAGAGGAATTTAAAACAGGATGTTTTTACATTTCGCTGACGCTCCAGTCAGCAGGATTGACTTACAATGAGCAACAGGTTTGAATACATCTCTCAGTCTGGATGGAGAAGACAGGTCAGTGTCTTCTGCCTCTGGACACACACAAAGTCAAAGGGTGGGATTCAAATCCTCATCATCTGATATAAAACTGACCTGATACGGACAATAAAATCCTCGTACCAGTTTTCACTTGAGTGAAACCGTTTTCATCCAAACTGATCTGACAAACTCTGAGTTCCTGATCTGATTCCAACAAACTGTTTTATCTAAATCATGAACATTAATTCAGTTTAAGATTAAAGAACTTTGATTTATTCTTTTGTACAGACTCTGAACTCAGACGTGGTTTCATACATACAACATGTTTTATGCTTCATACATGAGGAACTCATTGATTTAACAAGAAGCATCATCAGTGCACGCTGCTTCATGTTGAAGACCAAACATCCAGAACTCTTCTGGATGTTAACGAGCACCACAGTAAAACATCGTTGTTACAGACTGAGATACTGAATCTCTTGATACGTAGCAGTGAATTCAGAAACCACAACATACATTCAAACCTTTTTGTTTTCTCTTCTTTGTGTTCATGGTAAAAAAAACATAAAACTGGGAGTCCTGACAGACGAGTCTGTGCTGACCCGTCTACAGATGATGACATTTGGGACGTGTGAACAGAAAGAATAAAGATCTGAGCTGCAGAACTAAACAATAAAATTAGATAGTAGACATGAACACAGATCAGCTGAGTTCATATTTTTGGTTTGTAAACAGAGTCCTAAAGGAGCCTGATGCATCTCAACAACAATCAGCTGATTTAGGAGAAATCATGTAAACAGGGTCTGCTGGGAGTTTGTACCGTTTATTCAATGCTGCTGTTTTTCTGCCACATTTTTCAGTTTTTCGGGTAAAAACGATTTGTGGGTTTGTTTCATGGGAGTGTTTGTTGAACATCACAGGACACACAGAACGCAGTTTACAGTAACTGAATCTGACGTTAGTTTCTAAGAAAACTCCACAGGGTTCCTTTAAAGTGGAGGCACAAGATGTGGGTTTGTTTTCCTCTGAGTTTTACACTTTATCTTCATGTTTTTATCAACAGAAAACTGATCAAGATTAATTGGTCCAAGATCTTGTTCTTAAAAAAATCTCATTTTAGATAAATAACATCTGATTCTACGTCACCTCCAACCAAATTCTTACTGTTAAAAACCTTGTTGTAACTTCTCTCATGTTTTATTGACCTTTAACATGATCTCATTTGGTTGTCAGTCCGTCTGTTTGTATTCTGCAGCAGGAGGGGGATCAACTCCAGCTGCAGTAGTGGTCATCAGGGCTGATGTGCATTAAAATCACCTAAATTAGAACCTCTGACTCCTTTCAGTCCCTCATCCCCATCGGAGCAGGACTCAGAACTCAGAACAGGACACCGATCACATGAGACCAGTTATCAACCAGCTCACTGATTATTTATACTATCCTGCAATCACGTGACCAGTCAGTGACCAGGAGGTGCACGATGCGTTCAAAGACAGATGGGAAAAAGTTTGGACAGTGAGAAGCTGGATGAGCGTCAGGGAGAAAGAGAGTGAAAGCATCTCTGTCTGTGTCTGTACAATGAACTGCAAAGAATATTTCAGGCACCAAATGATAATGGAGTACAATTAACCTGAAATGGTTTTACTGCACATAAAAATCTCTTCCTCTGTAGGATCACAAACGACTTCAACTCCATCCAGAAAGATGGAGCTTCTAATTGCATCTTGCTCTCTGTGCTGTGATGCTCACACAGCTAAAAGTGAAGCTTGTATAGAATAAATTAACAAACTATCCAGACATCAAGTCAAAGACACGACACGTCTCCAAATTTTAGTTTCACAGGATAATAACAGAACAAAGAGCTGACATCTTTAACTTGTGTAGATTTAAACAATAAAACAACAAAGCTGATTTAAACCTCTGGTTTACCTGAAGTTTACTCAGAATTTGAGTTCTCGTTTTCAAAAGACTTTGCAGGGTGACGTTTTTAAAAGGATCTGAGTAATCTGAAACTGACAGACCATCTACCTTCAGTTCTCCTGCAGAGATGAAGCCAGAAGTCAGACGCACAGAGGAAACAACAGACCAGCTGATGAGATGTCAGATCCAACACAACTCGTCTCATCGGAGCTCCAGTCAGGAAAAACATCGAAATTCAGCGTGAGTCGACTGTAAGCTGACAACGTTTTATCTTCTTTAAGTTCAAAACATCCTTTGCTAGATTTGCAGAGCAGCAGTGGATTTATTAGCCAGTGCAGAGCAGAAAGCGTTTCACATTCATCAGCTGTAAACTTCAGCAGAAGAAACTTGCAAGAAACAGAAGATATGAAAACTGTTGCTGGTGGAAAGTTTCCTCATCGATTTTAAACCTGTGATTGAACTGGATTAAATTAAAAGTTTTTTAACAGATATAGAGTTCAAAGACAGACAGAAGTGAAACAGCCTTTACAAGCAGCCAGTACATCCCCAATAAGAGAGCTATGGGACTGTCTGCTATAGAACACAACCCAATCTCTACTGCTCATCTGTGTCACACTGTGGTGTGCTCCCAGGTTAACAAATACATTCAGTTTCATCTTCTCTGGAGCAACTGTTACAGTTCAAACGTCACACAGCCAGAGAAGTTAATTCTAGGGCAGCGTGACACATAAAAAATGTACAGTAGCGATATTATCAACAATATCAGTTGATAAATCCATATTTTCATCATGATACAACACTCTCAAACAGCTTCCAGCATCTAAGGTCTGAGGATCTGGAGCAACAACAATCCATCAGATTCACCAACTATATTATTGAGATGTAGAGCTTGAAATTTAACAGCCCATGATTGATTCCAGTCCAACTAGTTGGTTGTGATGACAAGAAATTTGCGATACATTGAGAAGCCCAATTCTGATATATAAAACCCTCTGGCTACACAAAACCTTAATTTCTGTATTTTTTTTTTATTTTTGTGTGACTACAAATGATCCGTGGAGAAACTTACTGAAACACAGAATTTTGAGCAGGATGGAGGGAAATGAGCGAAGCTTAGACAAGAGAAAAAACTGTCTCATAAAATCCCCAAATCCTGTGTGCTGGTTGAATTCTCCTTCCTCTCTGTGGCTCTCACATATCTGTGTGCAGGAGAACATGTAGAGGATAAAAGACGGGATTTTCAGCATGCATTAGATAACCATGTCTGATTCAGGGGATTAGACACAGTTCAGGTGGAACTACAGGAGAAGATGAGTTTATCAAAGCTGCAATGCCTTGAGACCGGAGCAACAGGATCGTGTTTGTCACCCCTCCATCGGCCTCACAGCCTGAGTGTAATGACTCATCCAGGAGTCACAGAAAAAAAGCAGAGATACAAGAAATTCATGAAGCAGAGGAAGAATTGGATGCAACAACAAAGATTCTAGACAGGAAGACGTAACGCTGTTCAAAGTACAGAGAGGAAATGTAGCCATTAAATCCAAGCAGAGGTTGCAGGAATGTAACAGGCATTTCAGCTGCATGGAAAGGTTTTTTTTTTCTTGGTTTTCGTGGGAAAGTGATCATTTTTATCTAAGCACTAAGAAAAAAGGAGTGTGATCATTTTTGTCTTACTTGCAGTAGGTGTCATTTATCATGCCGTAGATGTGAATCTCTTTGCACATGTCCATGGCAAGAATGAGTGTGAACCAGCCGGTGCTCAGGTAGGAGCCGGACTGGATCCTGCAAACACACAGAAAAACATCACAGCTTAATTAGCATAATAATAATCATTTGCATTAAAATGTGAGACTGAATTTGCACCTACAGAGTTTTCCTGATGATGTTTCTCTGACCTCTTTGTGCTCTTTGCTCCTCTGTTCTTGTATTACAGCTGATCTGAGAGCTGAAATTATTCTAACAGATGTTCTTATTGTGTTTGGCTCCAGATTTGATCCTTGGCTCATATTTAAATTTAAATGTATCAACAAGAAGACATCTAACATTAATCAAACCTAACTGGGTTCATGCATCTAATTTTATGGAGCAGTTTAACATTTGAGTTTCTGAGTTTGGAACATTTTCACTTGTGTACGACTCAAAGGCTGAAAAGCAACAGGCAGCTCTTGAATTATGCAGACACCTGGTGGGCAAATCAATAACAACAAGCATAATCTTTTCATGAGTGGCGGACCATTAGTGTTTGAGTTATGGACGTTCAAAGTTAGGACGTGTCTGCTTTGATCATTTGTCAGCACAGAACACAATGTTGAGATGCAGCTTAGCTGCAGGTTTAACAGAAATCTGACGCGTAACGTCTGATGTTCGTTATAAAATCTTCACCTGCAGGCTTCACAAGGCGGGGGGTCACGAACCCCCCCCAGGCTGCTCAGAAAAATACCAAAACACAGAGTTTATGATGCAGCAGCTTCACCCTGGTGTGATGCTGCATTAGTATGTGTCATGTTACTGGTTATGAAACTTTTAGTTCTAAATTTCTCAGGTTTTATTCAAATTATCTGATCAGCTTCTATAAATATTTTCCCCGTGTCTTAGTTTGGTAAATCAGTTTGTTCCTGATGGGTTTGATGTGTCGATACCTGACGGAACGTTTGTCATGTTGTTCTCAGAGTCAGTGATGGAACTTCAAAGGAAATCTGCTCAGAAACAAACACATTTTCGGGGATTGAACCAGCGGTGCGTCCTACCTCATGCTGCTTGGTAATGACTGCTGTGGTGTCTCTGCAGCTCAAACAATCTGAATAATATTCTTTACATCTGTGTTTTTGAGATTAAACCTGGAAAACACTGAGTTCCTATAAATGAAGCTTTTGGTTGTTTGTTTAGTTTATTTGTTCCAAATGAAACTACGCAGGTTTTACTGAGATGAACATTCCAACAAACATCATCACTCTCGTCTAATCGAGTCTCAGATCATTTGAGGATCTTTGTTCTAGTTTCAATTCCCTTTTCTGTTACAACTATCCAGATAGAAAGAAGATCAACTCTTATTGTACCAGAAAAACAAACTATCAGAAGCTCCATTATGCACATTAGTTTTATAGACCTGCTCTTATTAAATGCATTAATTTCTCTATTTATTAAATCTGAACACCAAGCTGTAACTCAGTGAGACCCTTCACACTGGATGACGACCCTGTTGTGACATAAAAAAATAGATTCTCTATTGCACATGTTAGTGAGAACTCTATAATAGGTAAGATTATGTATAAAATGTTATTTGATAAGTTTTGGTGGCATGACACGACACAGTATCCATGACCACCTCTGTAGCTTGATCTGTTGAAAGTTTGAACCAGGATCAGCTGCTCTGGATCATGTCCTGGCTACAACCTCATCATATCATCAGGGCAGTTCTATTATTTCATGATTGACCAGTGTAGAGCCTCATCCTGACAAGGTCTGAAAGAGGGCTTTTTTTCTTTCATTTTGGAGCATTTTGGGATGCACATAGTAGGAGTGTGGTGGTTATATGGAGTGTACTGAGGGTGCAGGAGCTCATCTCAGTGATAGGAAAAATATCATGAAAAAACATTTTAAGCAAATGCTAAAAACATAACAGCATCACAATGACCATTCTACTGACGGATGTTTTCCAAATTAGTTGCAGTGAAAAAACATTTTATATACACGGTGACCTCAGGCTTCAGACATGTCACTTCTGTTGCAGATTTCAAAATAACGTCTTGTGGAATTCAAAGTGGGTTGGATTAGAGTCATACTATACATTTTGTCAGTGCCATTCATAAAATCTAACCAAAGAGGTTTAAAATACAATTCAAACAGACTAAAACTGAATGAATGATGAAATGAAGCAGCTTCATATTGTCTTCTATGTTCTTCCTGTGAAAGGAACAGAAAAAACTTCATGACAGGCGCAACAAACACACAAATAATTTAATGTAACATAAACAGCAACATTTTCTCTTTTGGTTTAGATGTATAACTTTACTGTCTGACAAAATAGAAAGGTACCACTGTTCCAGGTGAGACCAAACCCAGAACACAAACAAGCTGTAAATCAATTTAGAAACCAATCGACTGCTAACTCTCCGCTGCATTATTCAAAATGTTTGACTTTTAACTCCAACAAACTCTTTCAAACACAGAGACTCAGAAACACACAGACATCAGGGTTGAAAGGGGGTGAAATTTCAAAAAATGCAATTTGCTGTAATAAAGGAGTAGAGGAGCACAGGAGGAAAATGGGACATTATCACTGATACACAGCTCGGCAGCTCTCAGCCGTCAGAGCTGTCAACACATCACTATTACCCTGCATTATTCATTAGCCATTTGCCACTCCAGCAGCAGACAAACAGGTTCTCACACAAACCTGGGCACACATACACCACGTCCCCAGTCGAGAGCTGGATGTTCTGCTGCAAAAAGGCTTGCAGGAATAAATAAAGAGGGTGGGAACTGCTGACTTGATAACTAACATTTCAAAGCAAATGTCTAGATGTGGAGACCGAAAGGAGAAACGAGTGATAGAATTCAAGGTCTGAAGCAGACGGCGTGTTTACCTGTGACAGTTTTTAATGGAACAACTTTGCAAAGAGGCTGCTCTTATTGTGTGGTCCATTTAAAGGAAAGATAAGGCAGGGTGTGAAGCAGCTTTGGCAGGCGACAAATAACACCAAGAGCCGGAGGATACAGAATGAAATTTGCCTGTTTTGTTACAGCAGAGAAACTCTTTTTACTCAAACAGAAAGTGCCACGAGGTCTGGCTCAACATTGCTTTGCTTTTAACAAAGTCTCTCTGTCTCCACTGAGCCTGTTGTCTTGAAAAACGAAATAAACAAAGCAAAAACAAAGAATCAAAAATACAAAAAAACACAGGACTGGAGAGCTTAAATAAATCTTTCGTCTTGTATCTCTCCAGCACAAACATGAGATATGCAAGGTGGGAGTTGTTAGGTTTTTTCCTTATTCTATCAAAACCTTCCATTATTATAAATATAAGAAATACGATCACTCAAGAAGTTTGGTCCAAAACTCAGCCGAGGAGAGAATCAGCGCTTGCATCATGTCCGCAAGACAGCCCTGATAACTCTGCTGGTCCCTCTTCAGCTCAGTGTCTTTATTCACTTAGAAACAGCAATAATAGATAACATGAATCATCACTACAAATCAGTGGAGCCAGTAGTGGCTGGCGCCTCACAGTTACCTTGGATTAAGGAAAACAAAGTGTTCTGAGGGAGAATGTGTAAGTCTGAGAACAGTAGCGGGTCAGATAACAGGACCTGTGTGACTGCTGCACACAGGTCATGCAGGAGATTTCTTCAAAGTTGGTGTCAGGCATGAACGTGTATAATTCTATGTTTTCTATTCTCTATCAGGAGTTATTGGCACTGGTATGTGAGGATGCTGCAGTGCTGGAAAACACGTTGAGATGCTCCAAGCAGAACAAATAATAACACAAAACTAACTGTGCCAGAGCTGGTTGTGGTTTACCTGCAGAGAAGCTGACACAGTGGAGAACGGCCTGGGATCAGTCATCTACCTCTGAATCTGTTCAATAACTCTCACTTGACATTCTCAGCAGGACAGACGTCCATTTGTGTGAGAAAATCCGCTCTGACGTCTGGTTTTAGTTGAACCGTTCTCTATGGTGCTACTGCAAGCTGCGGTGATATGATCTGACATCTGTCAAAAACACTCAGCACAATACACCTGGGCTCTGTTGTGACAAGATGATCACTTAGACAGGAAATCATGCTCGCTCAAGAGTTTATATTTTGGAAAATATGTCCGTTTGTTTTCTTTAAAACGGTTAGACAAGAAAATCAATATACTTGTGGCATCAGTTGTTTCCTTCACCTCCAGCATGATATTTCTGTTTTAGCCATGAGGTAGTTCTGCTGAAATTTGGGGAAACATTTAAGAGTTGTGAAGTTATTTCCACAAAATGCAGAAACAATATAAAGAATTGTCATTCTAAAACATCTAAAACAAACAAAACAAGTTTTGTTTAATAAAAACCATCGAGAGGTAAAAAGTTTTATTTGTTTTTTTTTTTCTGTTGTGTGTGAACGCTCACCTCCTCTATGATTTCAAGTGAATCAAACAGCTTGTTGGCTAAATCTATAACACTGTCTGACAAAAAGAAAAAAAATCTAAACAAATATATAAATCCAAAGTTTGTTTTTACAACATCTTTCAGAAAATGATCTGGAACTATATGTCTCAGACTAAATCCTAAAATACTGACACTTAATTCTTATTTAATTTAGATCATTTGAAAACTGAATTAAAATATTTAAATTCTGTGTTTATGTTTAATGTTTTTTTTAACTGTGTAATAATGGTTTATTTGTGTTTTTCTTTTTATTATTTTCGTGCATATATTGTATTTTTCCTGCTAACTGGGCTGCAGATGGATTTTTGCCAGAGGCTAACTTACATGTAGCCATGACATTCTTTTGAAATCATCGTTTTACTGCATTTAAGGAGCCTCAAAGAAAAAGTTTCTGAAAACAAATTGCAGAGTGAAATTGATCTTGAAATGCGGCGCCTGAATTTTTGCATTGACATTCAAATGCAACCTTTTGAAACTGAGATTTTTTAATCTTCATCCTCTTCTCACAGCTGTGTTTATAACCTTTAAGCTCATATTTCATGCCTTCTTTCCAGTTTTTGTTGTATTTACATGACAGTGTTACAGGTCTGGCATGTTAATGCAGTGTTTTGGGTCATTTTGAGTGTTTTAGTGTGGATAAAGTTATTTCTAGAAACAGTACTGTGTTTCTGAAGATATTTTTTAATGACGTTGTAGTTAAGCCCTTTCATTTAGTTTGGCTAAAAATTAACTGCTTCAGTTTTATAAATACTGATGGGTTGATAGTTTTTCAACATTTGAATGCATCTTAATCAGTTTCTATGTCCAGATTTTTCAAATTTAGTTTCAAATGATATTTTCCTCTGAAACATTTTGTAACCGCGTTCTGTCAATACATGAATATTATTTTTTCCTGATCTACAGAGCAGGATCTGTTCTTTCAAGCAGGTCAGCTTGTGCTTCACATAGACACACACATACACACTGTTCCACATGGACACACACTCCCTCGTGAACTCACTCCTACATGGACACCCACACACAAGCACACACACCATCCCACTTCCCTCTGATACAATCTTAGTATTTCATCAGAGCAAGCCTCCTTGCTCCCTGAGAGGAAGGTGGGCTTTATATAAAGCAAGTATCTCTCTTAAACTTTTTCTTGCTCATCTGTTTTGGTCTAAAGAAATTACCTCTCGAGCAGAACTTCCTGTATGTATATGGTCTGTGATTTCACAAGTATCATTCAAAATCTGCCCGAGAACCTCCAGAGCTTCTGACGTGAACAGTAGACAGCATCTTCTCCGTCTCCTGGCAGGATGCTGTCTGATGCAGATGAGCTTGTTATTAATTGATTCCTTCATGCAGCAATAAACTGCCAGACAAGTTGTTGCCCGTGGGCGGTTGTGTGTGAAGAAACAACACACCATGTCTTCCTGAGTCTCTGAAAAAAGCCGCGAAGCCCCTGGAGAACAATCTGTGACAAAATCCCCAGCAGAGCCGCCGGGGAGAGAACAGCTTTTTTTGGCAACATTTTTTTCCTTTCCACAGACCACAGAGCAGAACAATTTATTGTAATGATAGAAATGAGGGATGCAGCTGTGTGAGCTTGTTGAGGCGTTCTTTAGTTCTGCTGGGAGACGATGAGAAGCAGCTCAAATGACCTTCACATTAAGAAGAAAAGATAAAATGTGCTTTCTTTTCCAGTTCTGGTTTTGTTCACTTTCATTTGCAGAAGTATTAATTGGTAAAGCAGGAAAGGAGAAAAACCTCTGCTGGTGCAGAGAAGCTCTGTCTTTTATTTGAATGATGTCAAGAGACCTAGAGCTGCTGATTCACTTTACTGCTTTTGTTTCCTTTGTTTAATTTGACTCATTATAATAAAACATGAACATACTTTAAAAGCCTTTTACACACCAGAAACTGATGTGTACAGTGTGTCTATCACATCAGAGATGTGACTCCAAATCATGAACTGAATCTGTATCTGCTGCACCGGATTAAGGAATAAAATATTCACTTTTGTGCGTCTGTGTTGTTACTGCTAACATTCTCCCTTCGTTTGCTACCAGCACAAGCATTTCAGCTACTTTTCCTCTAAGCTCATATTCCCTGCAAAATTCACAAGCTGTTCCGTCCTCGCTGTCCGTGAAAAGGTCCATTTCCGGATTTAATCTGAATCTACAAAAGTCCACCGTTGTGGCCCTCCTTTTTCAGTCCCTACAACATCTTCCTCCTCATTCTGCAAGAAAAGTAAAGTAAATAACCTCCTGCCATCAGTTTATTCTGATAATTAATCAACCGATGTCTGCTTCATAGAGTTTTCACTGAAATCCAAATAAGTACTGATGATCAATGCACATGTTTATTGTTAATAAAACGTTTAAACTTAAGGATGTGAAATGCACCAAAACAATTTTACAACACACTGTCCACAAGTTCCTTTTGGACTTTAGAATATTTTCAGCTGACGTCTTGGTTGGATGTTTTTTATTTAGGCTTTATTTTTCTCATAAGCTCCATTTTCTTCTGTTCTCTTCAGCCTTTAAAGTGGTTTCAACACTTTCCCACAATCTTTGAAGATGTTTGGGGCTTTGAACAAGTTGCTTCATTGGGTTATTATCAGAAACCTCAGGTGATTATTATTATGTAGCTTTGACCACTTCAGCTTTCCGAACAAGGAGATATATATATATTTAAATGTTTAAAAGGTGAGGTTTGTAACACTTGAAAAGTGGTTCTTTGGAAAAACTAAGATTTTCTCTGAAACAGTGAATGAGATCAATACAACTGCAGGAGAGTGGATGCTTTTAAAACCTAAGAAGGCAAGTTCAATGACCAAATACAGACATCACAGGAAGGAAAAAATAAACACAAATGCAGGAAAAACATGTATGATTAAGTTTAAAATAAATTAGTAATCAGACAGAATCTCTTTATTTTTGATTCACAATTTTTCTAGTTTGATTATTGTGTTTAATTCTATTTTAAAGAATTTAAGAAATTTCGTTTGTCAAACTTCAGTTTTTGAAAAACACTTTTGTCATGTTCATCCTGCTTTTCCTAGAGAGAACCTTGTGTAAAGAGAGGGCTGGAGCAGAAGGGTTGTAAATAAAGATGGAGATCCATTATGGTGAACTTTTCTAAATGAATAACCTCAAAACACTGAAAGTGAATATTTTAACAAGAATGCACAGTTGTTTCGTAAATCATATTTAATTCATGGCAAACTCTAAAAAATGTATTTATTAGACAGCTGATTATCTGACATTTTTTCTGCTAGCATCTCAGATGGTAAAGATTAGGATGCGAAGGGAATAAGAAACAGAAACAAGCTGAGACAAACAAATTCAAGCAATACTTTTACATTAATCAAAGAAAATGGTTAATGAAAATGTGCCACTGACATTGTGTTTTAACTGATTTTTATCTCATTTTGGTTTATGGCAACTTCAATTATAATAAACAGTCTATAATTTTGTGTAACTAGATTTTTTTAAGGTTATGGGCCCATTTAATTGAGCCACACTTTTGGAAATCTGTGCCCCTACCTGGCCCCCCAACAAAGATTTTCTAGACACACCCCTGCTTATTTTCATTATCAATATTTATACAAACTTTTAAATGTTTCCATTTTTCTGGACCCGCCAGAGTTCTAATCCTGATTTCTTGAAGAAAGACAACAGCATCATCAACAAACAGGAAGCGTTTCATTATACTAATTTAATTTGGAGATGGAGACACATCAAAAACATGCAGGAGTGACCCATGAGGTCTGGAAGTGGTGACTGCTGACACATACAGATCAAGATTAGATAAATCTTTATTAATATTATTACTATTATTTGGATAATTAAAGCATCTTGTACATACAGTACTATCACAGATCAGCCGGTGAAAATGTTGTTCTTACTTATTTAACAAGCATTTTGTCTGAGAAAGACTTCTAGATTTAGATATTTTTTGGTGTTTTGTTTTAAATGTTTCAGGTGGAAACTGCTTAGTGTTTAAAAGATGCTTCTAAAATCCTATTAGTTTAATTTGTTTCATTTCTGAGTCACAGTTAAAGCCTCATAGATCTACAGTTTATTGTTGTAAATACTTCTTTCTTGTTTGTTTCAGGTGTGCTTGTTTGGGTCTTGAGTTACTGGATGTTAGTTGTTCAGTAGAGGTTGATAAACACTTTCAGAAAGGATTGTGCAGTAACTCATTTTATTCAATGTGCCAAAGGGAAGGTTGTTTTGTTGCTTTCTGTGTTTAGTCCTTTGATATGCATTGCTTTTTTCTCGGGGATTAGTCATTTATGCTGCTGTCCTTTAGGGGTTGGAGATATTGAATTTTTACTCCCGTGAGTATTTCTTTGTTTCTGGTTCAATATTCTTTGCTGTTTTTAAATTTTCTCTCTTTTTCTCGAGGGGACCCTTTTTTTCTCCATCTTCTATACACACTCAGTTTTTGCTTCTGTTTTTATCCCTGCCATCAACAATTTCTTTTTCCGACCCTTCTCCACCCCCCTCGTGCTCTGGTTTTTCCATCTCTCCACATGAGTTAATGACCTTGTAGAGGTCCTGAAGCACAAGCCGTGTGTTACAGCTCTTACCTTTTGTACAGCTGATTTTCTAAACTCAAGTGCCAACTGACTGGGTAATCCTGAACACAATGAGCTTTCTGTCACCAGAGTCACATCGTGGTTCATTAAAGTGATGAAAATATCACTGAGATGAGAGGATATTTATTACCCCAGAAAAATGTCAGGGCTACAAGCTGCTGCTGCTGCTGCCGATGTGTTTCTGTTTCTCTGTCATCGTTTTCAACCTCTTCCATTATGAGGTCTTTGACGTCTTCTTGTAATTATTTGAAAATGTCAAAATAATCAGGTCTAAACTTTTAGGAAGGGCTGAATGCAGAGAATTATATTTTGGTGGTAAAAAAAGACAAGAAAAGCATTTTTGATGGTCAAAGATATTGGTTACAGGGATTCATGTGGTTATGTTAAAACTGACATGATTTGAATGTTTCTTGTCTAAAAGAGGAACTACAACTCTAATGTAAAAGTACCTGTTTATTTCTGAGGCTCTCTGCTTTATTTCTTTGATTAGCACTCCCTCTTCTCATTTACTCTCCTGGAGACTTTCTGCACAATTCCTTTGTGTATATTTTCATCCTGTTTGACTGGAACAAATTCATCCATACTCTGCAACTGCTTTTCTACTGTGTTTAATCTTCAATACATTAATTTGTTTTGCACAAAAAGAGTAAAAAATAAATTATGTCAGACTTTAAAAGTGCCAGCTGTCCATATTGAGGGAAATTTGGTGCGTAAAAGGTAGTAATCAAACCTAATCCAGATCCAGCCAATCCAGATGTGCAGCTAGAGAATGCAACAAAACAAAGCAAAACAGCTGTAGGATGGAGAAACACATTCACTATTTTTTACAGCCTTTAGTTTCTAAAACAATTTATACTGCAGTAGTGTTACTATTCACAAACAACAAAACAACTTAACTGTTTGACTAATTTTTAATGATGTCAAGGTTTTTTTTTAATCTTGTTTTTTCTCTGGACTTCTATTGTTCCGTGTTTTCAGTTTTTTTTTAATCAGAGTGTTTTTGGTTGTCAGTTTTTTAGAGTTTCAGTCTCTCCCTGGTCATTGCCTTTCTTCAGTATCTCTGATTTTGCTCTGCCACACCAGTCAGTCATCTGTAATTCCTCTCCTACTCGCTCTGCAAGCAGCCCTCCCTGTATTTATTGTGCTTTTTTCCACTTTGTCAAATTCTCACAGTGTCCCTGCTTTTGTAGTTCCAGCTTTAATTTTGTTCTGCACGGCCTCCTTTTTCTTCTCACTTCTTGTAAATATACTTTTGCAAAAAATAAACACTCAGATTTTACCCACTTACCTGCCTGCTACAGCCTCCTTGCCTGCTTTTAAAAAAATAATAGTTGGCCCACACACCACCACATACAGGATTTTTTGTCCTTTTGGTTTCTTCTGGTCCTTCAAAATAAATGTTTTATCAATTTTACGTGTTACTTGAATCTAGTTTTTGTGAAAAAAAGAGTGACTGGAGAAATTTGAGAGAATGGTTACAGTAGATTGAGTGATAATCAACAATAGGACAGGTGAGGGCTCACGACACTTTAAACACCTTCCCAGACATCAGAACTATGACCTGCTGAGTTCGTGGAAAGCATCCATCATTCTTCCCCCCTCCATGCTTACAGTGTTTGTCCTCTCTCAAGTTTACAGGGAGAAAAACACAAACACCTAAATGACCGAGCAGATGCTCCTAAATGCTGAGAGCCAAAAAAAATCGCATTTTCTTCCTCTCCCTCTTGACACACATGGCTTTGCACAGCACTGGGTTTCCATGATCTCCTTGTCTCTGCCAGGCAACCAGCACTTTAATAATTCTCTCAGAGCAGAAGTTGTCAGAAGCTTTCATGCCCACTACCTCCCAAGCTGTTTTCTCTCATTAATTCTGCATCACCCCAGTGGGTCTGAAGGAAGACTTTGAGGAGAAGACACTACGTTTAGATCTTAATTTGTATCCTTTTAAGTCTGAGGTGAATCTGTTTGAGCTGTTTGTTTTTCAAGCAACATTTAATCTGTTATTGTTCTTAGTGAAGCTGCACAATCCTGATAACACGATTCCTGTTCATTCTTCTTCTGATATGCCGTAACTACTGTAGCTTTAAGAGGAAAACCTGGTCTGAATGGAAGACATAGCACCTCTCTCCCTTCACAGGTTTCAGTATTATCACATTTTAGACTTTTTCTTCATTATTTAATCATTTTCATGATTGTGATTGAGTCTAAGTTTGTAAGATACAAACAATAAACAAAAATAAGGGATATTTTGGGATACTGTTAAAGGATTTTACACCTTGCTCCTCATCCTTTGTCTTTTATGTTCACAGATGACCCGACGGCCATCAGCCTCATCAGGGGCAGTGACAAATCTGCTTACAGACAGGAAATGGAACATTTGGTCGTCTGGTGCAGTCAGAACCATCTAGAGATTAACACTTTGGAGATAGCAGTGGAGGATCACTGGTGCTACTCTGCAGGACCTATACTATGTTTAACAGCTTGTTTTAAAGGTTCTTAACGGTACTGCACTTCAATACCCAGCAGACCTTCTAAACCGTTACCAGCCCAGGAGATCTCTGAGGTCAGAGGATCAGATGCTCTTAGATTAAAAACTAAAGGAGAGCTATAGCTGCTAACATCAGAGCTCCACAAGCTTTTAAATCTGCTCTTAAAATGCACCTCTTCTTTTAACAAGCTGATTGCTCTTATTAATGAGGTGTATTTTTAGAGCTTTTTATTCTGTTTTATTGTTGCTATCCTATACAGCACTTTGGTCAACCTTGGCTGCTTTTTAAATGAGCTTTAAACATGACTTGTACTATTCCAGAATTAGGAAAAGCATCAGCAGACACTTTCTCACCTCTTCTCTCCCCTCCAAACGCTGCTATAGATCATTATACGCTAAAACCGCAAGACACAAGACCAGGTTTTCCTCTCGGTTGTCACGACGTTGAGCAAACATGTCCAACATCTTCAGGCATAAGTAATATTTTTTAAATTGGAAATAATAATATCAGCCATTTATGGTGGCTTTTGCTGCTTATTGTCTCTCTTCTATGTACCAAGTCTAATCCTGTCTGTTTATCTTAATATATCTTCTTCAGCTACTTCCTATTAGTTATATCGTGTTGTTTTTCTAGAGTAAGTTGTGCAACAAGTAAAAGAAGAAAAGTGATACTTTGCCAAATAAACCTGAGTCTGAGCTTTATAACAGAAACATTCTCATACGTAAAACAAAGTTTCAGTTTTGCAAAATGAACAAAATTAAATATTCAGGATTTGATTGAAAATATTTTTGATTTGCAAGAAAAAAATGAAAAAGATGTTTTTAAAAAGTTATCAAATTGCAGTTTATCACGTTTTTCCCTTTACAGCCTGTGTTTTTTTAATTGGACACGTGTCATGTGTCGACTCTCCCCAAGCTACCTGTCAGTCTGTGTGCAGCATCACCTTTTGGCCTCAGTTTGATTAACTCTGTGTTCTTGTGTCTGTCTAGGAGTTTTCAGTCAGTTTAATATCTTGTGTTCTGTTGAGTTCCATCGGTTCTGTTATTATTAGAGTGATTATTATTAGAGTATTGTACTGATTTGTTCCATGAATATTTAGTTTCATTTAAGTTATCATGAGTTAAGGTTTGCACCACTCACTTTCTCACTTAATCTGGTAATTGATGTTGATATCGGTTGTACAGTATCAACCCCCCTATTCCTGATTTTACAGCTTGTCTTTTATTGTATTTTTCTTAGTTTTATTCTTTAAGTATTTGTTCATTCTTGTATTTTCTATTTTGTTTTATTTCTTGATTTATTGTACAGCACTTTGGTCAGCTGTCATGCTGTATGTTAAAGTGCTCTATAAATAAACTTGACTTGGTAAATTAGTTCATTCATGACAGCTGCTCACACCTTATCACACTCACTCCACACACCTGTCTCTCTTATTATTGAAACCCCTGTGTCTCTCATGTTCGCGGCTTGTTTGTAGAATGCCACGCTCTTTCAAACCCACGTCGTGTTTCAGTGTGTCTGTTTGTCCTTGGATTACCAGGACTACTGACTCTGGACGGTTTTCTGACCTCGTTTCTGTCTTTCCCTGTTTTAGATCTGTTCTCACTCTGTTTGGTTACCTGGTCTCGACCCTGTTTGATGGACTGTCACGCTGCCTCCGCCTGCTCCAGTTATTCGGCCCATAAGTTCCACTGATCTTTTCACAATTGACTGTTTGACCTTGTTTGACTGCGGTTTCACAGTTCTGCTCCATATTCAACTCATCCATATCAATAAACGTTGTGTCAGACTGCCTTCTCGCCGTCTCTCAGTGCATTTGAACTCAGCTGCTTAAACAAACATAAGATACTGTATTTGAGTAGGATCGGGCAGGATTCACCTCATACATTTGAATCTTTTATCATCACACATGTCAACACACACATTCCACATGGTGAGAAGAATCCTGGCTTGTTGTGGACAGCTTTGGGATGTGCCAGACCCTAACAAATAATACAAACTGACACACAGACTTTGTGGTTGAATGAACGGTTCGGCAGACCGTGACTCCTTCAATAGCAAAGAAAAAATCTGGAGTTATTTTTCTGTAAACAAAGTTTCTTCTGCAGCATCAAAGGCTGTTTAATAAAATCCTCATTGGAAGTTAATGGAGCTCATATTAAAATGTTTTCATTAGGAGGAAACAACACAGAAGAAGGAGACGTTTGTAGATCTTTTCTTATTGCTTTATATTTAGAATTGAAAACACGACTGTTGTGCTGAAAAGTATTTATTAGCCCTGAAAATAATTTAAAAAAAAACACACTGTACTATTCCCCCAACACACACACATGAAAAAACTTATAATCACACACAATGACTGCATCTGGTCAATGTGGGTTTCCCCATCTGCTGCAGGAAAACTTGACATCTGGTCTGGGGAAACCTGGACTCAAACCACCGAGCATATGTTTGATGGAACGACAGCTCCACCTCTGGAAAACCAGAACATTAAATCATGCACTGCTAAAAGTTGTTTTTCACCAAATCGGAGATCATATAATGCGACACAAACGTTCAGCGGGGTTCATGTAAGTTGTGTCATGATGTGTTGTTGGTTTCTCTTGTGTATGAGTTTGTATTTAGATGTTTGGGATTTGTAGATTCAGTGTGGTCTGGATCTCTTCTGAGTCATTTTACTTCTTTTTTGTCACTTGAGTTAGTTTTTGTTACAAACCTGGAGATGTGAAAAAGGGAAGGAGAGGGGTAACATACTACCAGGACAAGGGTAGTAGTGTTTGGAAAAGCCTTTGTTCGTAGGGAGAGCAGGTAACTAAAGGGGATAACAGGCATAAAAGTAACACAATTCTTCCCCTGGACCATAACTAACACGAGCATCCTGCAAGCCGAGCGAAAATAAAGGTAGCAAGTAAGTACACATACCAACTAACTCAACAGGGAAAGGGGCCACACCCCCGTAAGGTCTACCACTTCTAAAAGAAAAAGAGGAGACCCGCCTTTTCCTAACTAGTATCACACTAGAGAATTAAACAACTTACCACGGAAGCTCTAACCCAAAAATAGTCTCAAGGAAAACAACAGCCTTCTTAGCTCACACACAGCCTCCACGTAACACCGGCTTGCACCATAAACACAACCCAGGTGTCTCCTTCAGGGCAATCTAAGGTCCAATAAATACAGACAAAATGGGCCCAGTAACAAAACAAGAACCCATCAGAGGCAAAGGGAAACGCGGCACTGATCTGTGCCCCCCTGAGGGGACGTCACCCCGGAGTATATATATAGTATCCGTCCTCCGGGGTAACCAGTGGAAACAAGACACATCAGTGCTGAACCTGGTGCAGAAGAGAGAGCGAGGGAGCATGGCTGGCGTGTTGCTGTCCAAGGTGCTGATCCCACTGCTGTCTGTTGAGCCCAAAATTGGCGGCGGCTCATGGGCCAGTACTGCGTGGGCCGTAACAGTTTTACTCCTGATCTCTTAGCCCATGCAGCTTTAGCTTTTCACTCGATGTAGGAACTTAATCAGTTCATTTGTTCATTCGTTTCTTGTACTTCCTACTTGTTTTTCTATGTATCAGTTCTTTTCCTGCTTTACTTTGGTTTGTCGTTTCCTCCCTGAGCACTAACTCTGTAAGTTTTACTTTTAATTTAGAAAATCTATTTTTACTTCTCTCTATCTGTTTGTTTGGGTCCTCCTCTTCAAACCATTGTTCTTAATTTATACTTCTGACCCCAAAACTTTTAATTGCTTTTAAGCTCTTGTATTTAATAATATTACAGTGATTTTTCATTTCCTTTTACATATCTGATACTAAATCATAATGAAGTCTGTTCTTACTTCTGAAATGAAACATCGCTGAATTCCATTAACTTAAAAATGAAAGATTCAATGAATAATTTCCTAAACTTTCTACATCCTGAAGGAGAACAACATAGTATATTTGCTGTGGGAGAAACGTGTGTTAATGTATCCATTCATGCTTTTAATTGAGGTCAACTGGTTGTCCTCAAATGCCTCCAAACAGAATCAAAGTCAAAAGCAGTCTGTTTCCTCTGATAGTTGTTTCACACAATTACCGCCCACAGATAACGCCTTCCTCTCAGTCACACTCCGACCGCAACTTCAAAGCTCATTTCTCCTCCGTCTCTTTTAAAACAAGCGAGCAGATATCTCGAAATGATTGCGTAACCTCATTTCTCATTTAAAAAGACAAAGCTGGATTAGTTAACAGGCTCAGAAGGGAGTCAAAGACGACCACACACAATGTCTGATACAATTTTTTGCGTTTAGCGGCTGTGCTAATCCTCGCTGTCACACAAGGAGCTGGATGGCATTTTCCTAGAACTTACTGGGGTATTTTTAGTAGCCAATAACCCGTCAACCCATGTGGTGCTTCGGTTTAGTGGGTTTTCATTTTCATTAATCGGTATCTTTTATTGCTGTACAAGTTCAAAAATAGCTCAAAATTAATTAAAACTGAATCAATTTATTATCACAGTTTGAATTAGAAAATTCTGAACTAAACTGACACTTAAAATAAACTAGTTTGTAATTATTATTATCCCTTTTTTTTACAAGATAAAGTCTTACATTTACATTTTAGTACATTTTGTTCTCTGCAGCTCCTCATTCTAAGTATTTTAGATCATTTTTCTTGTCTCATATTCAATGTGTTCACATATACTTGGTCTTATTACTGCTAAATGTCAATAAAGTTGCTCTCATTTATGTATTTTTCTGCTTTTGTGATCAAAACTTAAATAAAATCAGAGCTTCTGGATGAAAAGAGCCACACAGACAAAGTTTTGACTGATTGCCTATTTCAAAGCATCATGAGGGTGATGTTGTTTTTTAATCTTATCAGATCCTCTTCCATGTAAATTAAAGACAATATCTGTTCTAGTTACTCACCTGCACAGCTCTCAGAAGGAAAGTGACACAATATTTTAAAGTTGTTCTCTAAGCTGTTGCTGCGGTTTCTCCCTCTGACGTTCCTGCATGTTGAGATTTGGACTCACTTTGCTGCAGCATGCTCCTGCAGGGTGCAGTGTGGAGCCTGGCATGCTGGCACAACTTGGTTTTAATGATTGAGGCATAAACCTTCAGCTCTTATAGTTAAATCAAACCAAAAGGCAATGATGTGCAATTTGCCAATGCTGGCACCCCTTAAATCTATACACATACATTAAACTGCAACTCTTTTCTGCAGGTTTGTCCTAAAAGTGGCCCATTTTACAAGAATTTACTTCCATAAAACACAACTATTAATTTTAACAGAATGAACTGCATTTAATAAAAATTATGATTTGTTTAAAGTTCTCAGAAAATACTGATTCAACCAGGAAATTCTCTTATTTGAACATGTTCAAGCACAACAATAGTTTGTATGCCAGCTGTAGGACCACCAAGATATGCTTAGCCTCCTTTTAATTTTTTTTAAAACCATCTTCAATGTCTGTACATGTGAATGATGTTTGAAAAGTTGAGTTAAAGACTTTTCAAGAAAGAAAAGTCTGATGTTTATTTTCCCTGCATTTAGCAGACATCTACATTCAGATCCATTCATGCTCTGAGGACCATATGGTCTCTATTTGATCCTTCCTGTGTTTCTTGGAATGATGTTGATGTGTGCCAACAAGCGAACCTGCATTCTGATTCATGCTGCTGGCACAGCTGAACATGTTTACAGCTTTTATTACAAAAGATGAAACACAACACAAAGATAAAGTCTGAGATTAGTGTAAGTATAATCAAACATAGTTTGAGAGGAGCAGGTGTGAGAGTCACAGCATCCAAACACAAACTCAGCACGAGTCATGAGCGAGCCGTTAATGAGCATGTGCTGTAATGTCATGGAGTCAGACCACCTGTCACCTGCAGCCCCTCACCAACCAACCTGTCACTTTTAGATAATCTGACCATTTTATTTTCAGCAGGACAAAAATATTTTTAAATAAGAGATTTCACTCAAATTGACTGAAATAAATACAAAATAAAAGCTTCAGAAATAATGAACATACAGTTAATTTTAACTCTGTTTTATTAAATGTTGACTGAATGTGAAGAAGTAGTTAAATGTGGACATTATGAGGACTTTCTGTCAGCAGTAACAACATTATCACCATGACAACACTGATTTTTTTTCCTGTCTATCTATAAGCTTATTAAACCATATGCATTCACATCAGTGTGCATGTTCTCTGTATGTGGTGTAGTCATCTGTATTTTAGTTTCATTTACAAAAAATAATTTAATTCTGTGATGAAGTCTGACATGAGAAAAAATACTGTGCAGTTTTAGTTTAAAAGATGACTTTTGGCCGACCTGACAGTAAAAAACATGATGTCTGCACTTTTCTGGTCCGAAATTGGATGAAGATTAAATTTCAGCTGATGGACTAAAACAGGAAGTTTTTTCTCTCCTGAAAGTTTCTTGAATTAGTGACGATAAAACTCGCCCTGAAATAAATCTGAGTTAAGAAACTCAAAGGAACACGGTCATTCTCATCACAGAGTGCTTTTTTGGCACCGTTTACTGTCTTTCACTTCTTTAATTCAGCAGCTAAAAAAATAAATCGGCCCATTTTAAAATTAATTGAACAACCAAAATTTACAGTTTTAAATAAATATTGTTCAGACTGTTTGTTCAGTGCATATATATTTTTTTAATTTTTAATTTAACATCAGAAAATCCAAAACATCCAGAGCAGACGAAGTGTAATGGTTTTAATCAAAGAGGGAAACTGACCAGGTATAAAACTGACGTCAATCAGATAACGTGTGTGTCTGGAGGAGGTCAGAGGACACGGAAAGAGAGAATCCTCAAATAACCAAACACGCAGCTCTCTGAAACATACACTATGACTGTGTCAGATTTTAAATGTTCACAAACAACAAACTATTAAAACATGTTCTTTTTGTTATAAAAAAGAGTGAACTGTCTCTCAAATAGCTGCAAAGTACATCTAAACTGATGCAGCATCTCTACAACTCTAACACATCAGACCACGCCCACCTCAAATTCACAGGCCCCTTTAAGACCTGCAGCCTGCTAGATGAAATATTTTTTGTGTTCAAACAGGCTTTTTGATAATTTTTAGGCAGCGTTCTTGCTCTTTATTAAACAAAATTTTTGGTTTTCTAAAATCTGGATTTAGCTTCACGTTCCAAAGTGATAAACAACCTCAAGTAAAGACTCAGATCATTATCCTCGACCCAGGTCAGGACTCATTTCACAGGAGAAAACAGTTGTTTCAGTCTGAGCGAAGAGTCTGATTTCTGCATTATTCAAGGTGAGAAGCAAGTGTCTTGTTAATCAAAGGCTTGAACCAGTTGAGAGGTTTGTTTTAACCAGAGCAGCATAACAGATCATTGACTTTGTTCTTAAAGACAAGACGACTTTGTGCCACTTTGAAAAGTAACAACAGTCTTTGTACCTCTGAATTACAGCCATAAACCTTTTATAAGGATTTATTTAGCATAAAAATCAAACCTTTAAATGTCTGAAGGTCTGAAGAGGTTAACAGAGTCTGAATATATTTGTAGGAAAAGCAGCTTTTTCACTTTTAAAATCAGCGAGTAGAAAAACAGCATGAAGCAAGATGCAAAGTCTGAAAGCTTCTGAACTTATTCAGCATGTTAATAGGAAGTCTGTCCAAGATGGAGGAGTAAAAACTCTGGATTAGAAAAACAGATGAAGGCCAGTTTCAGAGATTTCTCCAGAGACAGAGATCAAGACAAAGACCTTAGATCCACAATTACACACAGAACTGCTGATTATCATTGATTTAAAGCTCAATAATCAAATTATCTGACTTGGATTGTTGAATCATTCAGAGCAGCCCGGTCTCCGTCGTCCTGCCTCTGAGTGTCTCACAGAAGGGAGTAATCCCAGTAACCGCGGCGGCGTTAAGCTCTCCCCAGCCGCTCTTAAGCCACACTGGGTCTCCTCTCATACAGTAAAGGAGATTTATGGCAGCTCACAAAGAAATGTGCTTTGACTTCAATATGTAACACCCTCTCAGTCCTGGTTTTACAGGAGGCTTACACACCGACGTGACTTTACATTTTCATTACATCTCATGATGACGATGGTAAATGATGCTGCACACAGATCTGACCAGGGCGACACCAGGAATAATGAAGTGATGTATGTTTAATAATTCCACACCTGTAGCCTCATATTCTTGTTGCACATCCATCACATTATANATTTTATTTTAAAGGTGCTCAAACTATAAAACTGGAGAAGGAGCAAAGACAGTGTGTGAGGTAAGAGGGACGGGTTTAAGTAGGACAGGACGTCTTAGAAATCAGGTGAATAATTTGGTTTTTACACCATCAGCGATTTGAACAGAAGGTCACAGAGGAAACTGCTTGTTGGCAGCTTTAATTAACATAAAATAATCTGTAATTTGTGTCTTGATTGCTGCAGAAATTAGATGTTTAGTTTGTTGTTGGTGTTTTGGTTTAACTTGTCTTATTTTTTAAAACATAAAAATAGAATCATAATATAATCGATTAAATAAAAGCAACTTCCAAAAATAGATAAGTGCTGGTTTGTTGCTTTTAGGAGAAGAAAACTGACGGCTGGTATCTGACAGAGAAACTAACAGCTGAAACATTATTTAAAAACAGACACTTCTCTGTTTTTGTGGAAAACAATTTTTACAAACACAATTCAACACTGCTGCCAAGAGGTGACTCTAACATTTCACACCTTGTTGTATATAATGTGAAATGAATAGTTCACTTTCAGTTTAAAGCTGTGCACATGACAAAGTGAACTGTGACAGGATGCATTACAGCTGATGCTACACGGAGCATCTCAGACTCATTTTTCTTGCTTAGGACACCAGCTCGAGCTGCGTCTTTGTCCAGGCTGCAGCAGTAAGTGCATTACCTGACATGACAGAGTGAGTGTTGTCTCAAATTATGCAGCACGCAGCCGGCCTTGCATTTTATATTTAGGTCTGTTCTGCAGATTTATTGATTATTTTTCCTCATTACAGTCACAGTAACAACACATCCAGCCTGAACGTCAGAGAAGAGCTTGTTTAAGTTGGAGAAAACCTGCGACGAGCAGAGAGAGAAAGTTACTGACAGTTTTTATCTTGGAAGAGAAAAACGATCAAGTATCTGAGGTGGAAAAAGAAAATAAGAAGAAACGACAGCAGAAGGAGAATAAGTTGTAAAAAAGTTACAGTGTGAAATATTAGTGAAATATTCTCACACTTTTTTCTTACAACTATTTTACACCTTCACACTAAAACAAGCAGCTTTTTCAAACTGAAACCACAAACCAGAACAAGTAAATAGTTTTATTCTTTATATGGACAAAATAAAAATGCTTTTTGTGCTCGTGTCTTGTTACACTGAATAAATCTGAGCACAGAAGATTGTTAGAAATATACATCACAGCTTTACAACCCTGAAGATGTTAAGGTGTGAAGAAGAGGGGTCACATAAATGAACGGAAACATATAACTAAAAGAGATAATAAGCATAAAATGTAACACAAGTTTACCCTAAGGCAATAACTAACACAAGTCCATCAAGCAAACCAAAGAAATAACGGGTAACAAATAAATGTAGATAATAACTAACTCAAGGGGGAGGGGCCATGCCCCATAAGATCTAACCAAAGTTACTTCTAAAAGAGGAAACCGGACTTAAACCAACCCAAACTACAATAAAGGGAATTAAACAAACTTACTATAACTCGAGGTGCAATAAAACCTTCCTGGGAATACACGAGAGCTCTAAAACCCCACTAGACCGAAAAGAGGTCCAATGCAAGGAACAGCCTTTTTATCACACACAGCCTCCACGTACACATGTTTACCACAGTAAACATAACCCAAGTGGCACATCTGCTCCCCCCTGAGTGGAACTTATATAGCATGGTAAACCTGGAACACAGAACATCTGTGCTGAACTGGTGTAGAAGGGAGCAGGAGGAGCACGGCTGGCATGTCGCTGTCCAGGGTGCTGATCTCAACCACAGACTGTCGCGGATACAGCCAAGAATTATGGCGCAGGTCGTAACAATATATCTTACCTCCACGTGGTTTTATTTTTTAAACAGACATCGTTTCAGAATAATTTTTGCATGTATTCTTCATTTTATCCTCTTGTACACTTTGTTCACACTAAATGTGCTAAACATGTATATTTGTTGTCAGTTTGTACATTAATTATCATTTTGTCTCAATTGCCCTTAATGCGTCTGCACTGCAGGTATTTTTTAAATACAAAAAGTGAGTGATAATGTTTGTTTGACTGTCTGTGTGTCTGTGTTTGTTAACAAACGTTCTCATGAAACGTTGGACAGATTTTGTGGTGTTAGAATCTGAAACTTGTCACCAACACACTCCGAGTGCTAACCAGTCACTCAAGATCTTTGTTTCAAACTTTACACTAAATCAACCATTTGCCATTAGAATCAACTCTGTGTGTTTATTTATTAGCAAAATACCTCGTGAATTACTGAGCAGATTTTAAAGGTACAATATGTAAGAATTAGACCTTAATCCGAACCCAAAATCCGAATCCCGCAGTTCATGTAAAAAAAAAATGTCTGTTCTCAGCCACTCACCGCCTCCCTAATTTTTCTGTTGGGTTGCCAGTTCTGATGTTGATTCTTGTTTAGTTTTTCTTGTATTTGTTCAATTTTTGGGAATGTCTGAAGGCCTGTTTGTTAAGCGTTGAGTTTTCCTAAGTGCGTTTGAACGCCCCATCACATGCAGCTCGGCTACTCAGTTGGAAGGATGTGGTGGTTTCTTACTTTTTGCTGCTGCTTGTTGTGGAATTACAGCTGCTTGTGTTGAAGACTTGGCAGCCTTACAGACTCACATGTGATTCGTTATGGAACCAGGAAGTCTGGACGTGTAAATAATGATTCTGGTCTGGAAAAGCGTTTTTAAAATGACAGAAACTAGCGACCACCCAGCCGACTGAGATCCAGATCTGTTACAATGTGACTTTATTTAAAACATCAGTGGGACATTAAACTGTTGTGTGAGTATTTACCTGTAAAATTCTTACATACTGTACCTTTAATGAAACTCTCAGAAAGTCTTTATTTGATGAAAACCCAGAACTGATTAAGTTTTTAAGTCATTCATTATTTCCAGGATAAGATGATCTTAGTTTAACATTCTGTCCTGAAAAGTGGCAGTTACTGTATATACATTCCTTTAAGGGATGCTAGACTTTTAATCAATTACATTTTTTATATTTAATGATTAAACTGGGACCAATTAAACTTAATATTATTTTTATGTGCTTGAATCAGTACAGAATGGAGCTTTAGAGGACAAATCAAACTCTTAAGAAAAGCATATCAAACAGTGATAATGAATCTGTGCTGGAGACTCTGGTGCCTTTAATAAGAGTCGACACACTGTGGCGCTTCGTGTTTGATCTCCTTAGGGGGCTGTTTTCTGAAGCTGCACAGACGTTTGATCTAATAAGGCTTTTTAGATGAGGATGACCTGCTGCATGTCTAGTGATGCATGTGTATGTGTGTTCAGAGTATATTCAGACAGTAGAAACAACATTTATACCTTTCGAGTCCACAGTCTAACAGTTTCTTCTACCCGCTATTAGTTTTGGATTATCTTTTAAATATTTTTCCAAGTTTAAATCTTATTTTTCATATTTATTTATCTTAAATACTTAACTAACCTGGAGTTTACTTGAATAAATAAACATTCGAGTTTAGGTTTCAGAAAACAAATCCACTCTTCAAGACAACGCTGTTTACTGAAAAATTACAAAAAGATCTAACAGAAAGTAATAAATAGGAATACAATTAAAAATAATGTATTTCTTTAGCAATTTAATGCTCAGCAGCACCTTCTGTTGCTTAGAAGAGCTTGGAAGTAAGAGGATATGAACCAATCAGCTTCTTATAGCAGACAGTTCAAAACCCTGCATCTCTTATGGTTTGGGGTTTATTAGTGCTTAAAGGGTGAGCAACTTGCACATCTGGAAAGGTTTTAGAGATCCATATAATCCATCTAGACAACATCTCTCTAAGAGAAAGTCTTGCATATTTCAGCAAGACAATGTTAATCCACATCCTGCCTCTCACAACAGCAGGACTTCACGGGAGACGAGTCCAGGTGCTGAACTGACCTGCCTGCAGTCCAGATCTTACATATAGAACACATCTGGTGCATCATGAAACATGTTGAGCTAGAATCCTGCATCAGACAGGAATGGGACGACATTCCACTGTTACGGCCAGTGGACTTTTTGTGGTGGTTCCTTTGTTTGCATGTTACTGTACCATCACAGATCTCTGATGGATGCCTCCCTGCTTCACCTCCTCTTGATTGGACCGTTCTCCTCCCACTCCACCGTTCACAGAAGAGGCCAGCTTACCTGTTCAAGAATGTGGTTGTGCTTTAGAGCAGTTTGCATAGTTTGATATCTGAAAGACTTTCTGAGGAGCTGGTTCATCAGTTTTTTGTCTACTTTAGTTTTAGAAAACCTTTTGACAGTTTTTGTTTGTAGATAATTCGAATTGAAGCTGTCTGATGGGGTGACGTGAACACAGAAAAGAACATGCCCCCCCCACCTCCCACCCCTCCAGCTTCAGACAGTGTGATCGCTTTTTCCATTTCCATGAATTGACCCTATTTGATTTGGTGGACCACCACAAACATCAGCAGGTTATTCATGCCAAAGAGTTTCCAGTGGCTTCATTTAATTTAAGATAATTTCACACCAATTACAAGCCTTCACCACAGAAAAGTAATGTCATTACACACTTGCTGGGTAACAATATTCTTGGCCTGGGTGAAGTGAAACATGCACAGAGCGGAATTTTAATAACTTATACTATGGAAATTATGGTTTTGTGTGTAAAGTGACACAATAAATCCTCTTATTCTCTTTTTTAAACAGCTCATTATGATAAGCATGAATTACAGAACAATGATGAAGCTGTGTTTCTTCTGCATGAACAAATAACATCTTGATTTTGGCATTTTGTTTTATAAACACAAAAAACACAAAGATAAGAAGAAGAAGCCACAAACGTCTCACACAAGACTTGAACTGCTGAACACTTCTTTGGAATGGAGCAACTCTCAGTCACACTCAGACACACGCTGAATCAATAAAGTTTAGTTAGTGTTTTCAAACACTTCTCTTTTTTGAGTCAAAATACTTCATGTTTTTGGTAACTTTATTTGTAGGACTCACTAAAGAAAAGGTTTTCATGGTTGCTGTTTTGTCCAGTTGCACCTTACTGCTCTGTGAAGATGAATGTTGTACTTTCAGAAACACAGTATTTGAGGCAGGAAGCTTTTTCATCACAAATATAAATTAAACACATCCAGGTGCATTCTCTAATGTTCTCTAATGTTGTTTTGCAGTAAGAAGGTCCAACGCTTAAAACCCAGTTGGGTCCCTCTGCTTGGAGTCTGCAGGTTCTCCTCATGCATGTGTTTGGTTTCCTCCCAGTGTTTAAAAACCTGCATGATAGATTAACTGACAACTTTAAATTGGTTCTGGGCATGATGTCTCTGTGGTGGACTGGCAACCTGTCCAGATGTAACCCTGCCACCAGCTCTCCGTGACCCTAAACTAGCAGGTAAAGAAAATGGATGAATTGTTTTTAATCCTCAATGTATCACAACACATGAATGACATCCTCCTGCTTCTTATATAATTGCAAAACCCGACTGTGCAGGTTTAAAACCATCCATAATATGTATTTATTGGTTCATCTACAGGTTTAGTTTTTAACAAGATGACACGTGAACAAATATGGATAATATGGAAAATTTGAGGATAAGTTGGGAATAGCATAAGGAAGGAAGGAAGGAAGGAAGGAAGGAAGGAAGGAAGGAAGGAAGGAAGGAAGGAACCCAGATCACTGTCTGGATCCAGGATTCTTTTGAAGAAATCTTCGTGGTGGAGATGAGCTGCTTGCAGAGATTTGAGCTCACTGAGTTTCTTTACACTTTACTTTTAAAGAGCCAGACTTTCCTGTAGTCTTTTAAAGTGGTCTTGAACAATAACTCTACAGATTTTATGAACCTCTTTAAAGTTATTCTTTGCACTTTGACTGTTTTTCACCAGTTTTATATACAAGTCCTTCTATCCTGACTTGTTCACAAGTGGAGGGAAAAAAAAAGAAACGCCAGACCTTAAAAAATAAACGACCCTCAGCAGAATTGTTTCTAAAATAAGAGAAAAAAAATCCTACAGAGTCCTATGAGATGCATCACTCTTCAGCAGTTCATCTACTGTATGTGGTTTTCAGCTAACACCTTTCGGAGCTAAAATACAGTTCATGTATCAAAATAATCTTTCTATTGTGTTTGTGTGAATGTAACAAAAGGAAATAGAACAAAGTGTCTTCATGATGGTCCAACGTTTCTTGAGCAAGGTTTTTGGAACAAATGAGAAATCAACACTTCAAATGATGTAAAATGAACAAAAACAGTAAAAAGCAACTGAAGAAAATTGCAAAAGAAAGTAGAAAAAACAGAAAAAAAACACTCCAGTCCAAAAATATGAAAAGCATCTCTTTGACGGTGATTATAACATGGATGAGAAGTGAAATGAACTGTGTTTTATTTGAAGCTATTTTAGGATGAATGAGCATCAACTGGCAGGGGTGCTTATATGAAGTGGACAGCTGGAGATCATGAAGCATGATTACACAGCACTGACATTCACAGACATAAAAATAGGTTCAATTATTTTTTTTCCAAAAATTCACAGTCATACTGAAATTTACAGTTTTATATTCAACCACATCTTCTCTGTTTGGTGCTTTTACTTTGGTTAAACACCCAAAATCCATCTGAAAGAAATCTATCAGATCATCTTTTATTTATTTATTTATTTTAAGAAGCTGGAGTTACATTTGAATCAAATGAATTCCATAAATTAGAATATGCAAAAATGAGTACAGAGAAATGTTTTACAGTACAGAGTAAACAAAATTCCCAACAAACAGCAAACATTTTCCACAAACAGCCGCCCGGGATTTTGTTCAAACGAATGAGAAACACACTCTCTGAAGCTCAGGTGAACATCTCAGAGGAAACATTATTCAAAACAAGTCATGGAAAGTTGGACTTCACGTAATTACACGTTCATTTTAATAGTGTGTTATTCTCTCTGTAGTTTGAGCTTTCAACGTTTTCAAACAAACTTCTTATTCTCACAGTCTTGACACTTCTTATTCAGTTTTTACATGTTCTTCTTATAACCAGTATATATTTAATTTGTGGTTTTCATATCAGATCTCAGAATTTTCTGTTCCAAACTCACTTATTTCTCTTATAAAAACACCCACATTTTCAGGAATCACAACCTTTCTGCCTCTCAGTTTATGAATTTTTCAGACAAAATTTATAGTTTTTGCACAACAACAGTTTGATTGAGGGTCCGTTTCTATATATAATGTACCTGTGCTCCTGTGTGTGGGTGCATCTGTACCTGTGACATGGTGGCTCTGATAGATAACAGACTGCAGTTTTAACAAGTCTTTTGATCTTGTTCTCTTTAAACACATTATACATTTTGGACATATTTGCCAAGTTAGGATTATTACAAAACTCAGACCTAAAGTAGCGTTACCATTCATGCTGGCAAGCTTTAAAACTTCTTATCAAATGTTTCTTTCTGTGCCAGACACTAGAGCACTGAGCAGATGTTTTTTTCACTTACCATCAGGCTGCAACATTTTGAACCAACGTCAGACGTTTTACAAAACCTTCGTCACAAAGCTTTTAAGTTACTGAAGTATTGTTAAAAGCCAGAATGGAGCTGATTCTGCTGTCAAGAAAAAACATTCTAAAACTTTCCTAATGAAAGAATCTGACCTACATTCTGTCAGAAACAACACTAAATCTAACAGCCACAGACCTAAATGTGAACCTGAGACTGACCACATGGCGTCGGTATGAAGGAAGAAGAGACCCCGGGTCACACAGACCCTGGTGGCGGCTCTGTAAAGTGACAGTGTGATTTAAATCCTGTGTCTTTAGGAGATTCGTTATCTCCTGCTGCTAACAGGACCACGCCGATAGGCTCCGACAGCCAGAGACTGCAGCTTCTGATACAGAGCTGATAACAGAGAGACTCGACTGGAGCAACTTCTGACTGCAGAGAACAACTCTATGAATTACAAGTTGCTGTTAAATACATTTACATCCAGAACTTTTCATTATTCTGTCTCCTGCAGGAGAGATAACCAACTGAATATCCTGTTTGCTGCTTCTGGGTAATCAGAGTTATCAGGCAGCAGTTTGAATGAGGAGAATAAATGTTCCTGCCTGGATCTGAACATTGAAGGTCAGCAAGATGTTACATCTCTGACATCAATGTGTAATATTTATTTATTTCTGATTACAGTATGTAAACAAATTGTACTGTCAGACTGTCTGTGTTGTGATTCTCAATGTGCTGCATCAATATTTAGATGCTTTAAAATTAAGCTATTGAACATTTATCTGCACGTCTCTTCAGACTTTTTACTTTGAATTTACTTAATTGTTCATAAAATCTTATGCAACAGACATGGATTACTTGGTAACAAGAAGTTTTATTGTTATGATCTTAAAGTCTTCTGTTAAAACTACATGCTGGAGGGTTTTTACTGAAAACTTTGATTTTTAGTTTAAAAATGCAACTTAACTTTTGCTGCATCAGTTTCTCCTTTTTGAAACAGCAAAAACACAAACTGATTCAGCAAATCTGGATTCAGTATAAGTTTAGTCTCTTTTATATGTATATCTGTGCTGCTTGGAGGCTTTTTAGTTTCCTCTTTTCCTTGAACATCTCTCTGTTCCTAATCTAGAAGCAGTTTTCCTTCTCTTTGACCTGCTCATGACTTAAATCAGCTCTGCTGCTCTGGACTTTTAGATCACGATGTCCCCTTGTTTAATTCTTTCAGACTTAAACTCTTCAGCTCTGTGCAGAAATGATCGAGTTTCCTGACAGACCATTTGAGACACAGCCTGAGTGAGTCGGTTACATGGTCTGTTGGAGAATCAGTCGGTTCTGACGCTGCTTCTCTTGATCAAACAAGCAAGTGGAAGCTGAGCCATCACGTCTTCTCAGCTGCTGGCAGCAGTCTGGATAATTAGACTTGTGTTGATCACTGTTCCATCATTCCCAAGCTGATGATGATTCACGCAGCAAACACTAACAGTAAACCAGTAATGCACAAATACACAGATTACAGAGTGAAAGCAGAAGATCTGCTGCAGTAAAAGCGCTCGCAGAGTGTGTGAATTTGCTGTGGTCTCAGTTAACAATCTGAAGCTGGCATGAGTAACAAAGAGCTGCAGGATATTAGCTCAACAAAATGACAGCAGTTATTCTCTTCTCTTCCTGATTACAATAAAATACTCTGTTCAAGCTCATTTAAAAGCTGTTTCCATGGACACTCATTATGTTACAGAAATATCTGAAGCCAAGTTTAAGACCAGAGACAAACTTCAGCTTCTCAGCGCTCATCACATATTCATTTGATGTGGTTCATTATTGCACCTCGAGTTAGGCGCGTGTTACCAATCAGCACTGATTGAAGAGCTGCATCTTACCCAGGAGCATTATGTCCGGTAATGAGATTGGTCTCCCTGAGCGTCCCTCTCTAATCCCACACCTCGATCTGTGCAGCTGAGTCAAGACCAACACGATGCTCTACATGAAATTCAGTGTTAACCCTGCCGTCCTGAACAAGAGCCACACAATGGAGATGAAACAGAATGAACACTGTGCCTTTTACTGAACATGTTAATCCTCTTGAGGAGTAAGAGGGGTCTTGATGACGTGCAGGAGAGATGAATGAAAAATTGAAGAAGAATGAGGTTTATCCTAAACAATGTCCAGCCTGCAGCCTCAATCATTAACCTGTAATTCTCTCCATGGAATCAGAACAAGGAGTCATACGCTGGGTTTGTCTTTGCTGTACTGTTTGCAGCTTTGCAAAATATAATTGTTACAAAATGTCACCAACAAATAATGATGATAAATCTCTCAGAAACAAAACTTCTATTGATCTGCAGCCTGATTCTTTTCTGTAAGAACATTACATGTCTGTTGTCAATATGTAAAAGCAGCTGCATCGTAGAAAGATCACCAAAATCCTGCTTCCTAATTAAAAAGACATTCTCAACACCAACATTTGGCTGATTTCTTTTCCTCTAAGGCTCGTCTCAGAAGCTATTTAAAGAAAAATGTCCTCCTGCATAATGTTATATCTCTTTAGAGGAAACATTAAGTTGATAAACACTCGTGAAAAGAAGGATAAGAGACAAGAAAAGTAACAACAAATGAGCTGATCATCTGATTTCTGCTATGGAATTCAGTAGAAACAGAAACAAAACAGCTGTAGTTTGGTTCAGCAAGTAAGACACGAAGTCTCTCAAGTTAATTCCAGTCTAAAGATGCGTGTGATGATATCTTTACGTTTTGCACAAACTGTAAAGGCCAAGAAAAAATGTTGGTGAGACGTCACATTTGTGACTTCAGTGTAACTTGAGCCAAAATCTAAAGTTTACAGCTCTAATTAAAGAATACGCATTCTTCCTTTAATTTCTATCAGTGCAGCTTCAAACACAG
>SSNP01000011.1:5545389-5579179 GCA_006937955.1 Pachypanchax playfairii | reverse complement strand
GTCTTTAGGAGATTCGTTATCTCCTGCTGCTAACAGGACCACGCCGATAGGCTCCGACAGCCAGAGACTGCAGCTTCTGATACAGAGCTGATAACAGAGAGACTCGACTGGAGCAACTTCTGACTGCAGAGAACAACTCTATGAATTACAAGTTGCTGTTAAATACATTTACATCCAGAACTTTTCATTATTCTGTCTCCTGCAGGAGAGATAACCAACTGAATATCCTGTTTGCTGCTTCTGGGTAATCAGAGTTATCAGGCAGCAGTTTGAATGAGGAGAATAAATGTTCCTGCCTGGATCTGAACATTGAAGGTCAGCAAGATGTTACATCTCTGACATCAATGTGTAATATTTATTTATTTCTGATTACAGTATGTAAACAAATTGTACTGTCAGACTGTCTGTGTTGTGATTCTCAATGTGCTGCATCAATATTTAGATGCTTTAAAATTAAGCTATTGAACATTTATCTGCACGTCTCTTCAGACTTTTTACTTTGAATTTACTTAATTGTTCATAAAATCTTATGCAACAGACATGGATTACTTGGTAACAAGAAGTTTTATTGTTATGATCTTAAAGTCTTCTGTTAAAACTACATGCTGGAGGGTTTTTACTGAAAACTTTGATTTTTAGTTTAAAAATGCAACTTAACTTTTGCTGCATCAGTTTCTCCTTTTTGAAACAGCAAAAACACAAACTGATTCAGCAAATCTGGATTCAGTATAAGTTTAGTCTCTTTTATATGTATATCTGTGCTGCTTGGAGGCTTTTTAGTTTCCTCTTTTCCTTGAACATCTCTCTGTTCCTAATCTAGAAGCAGTTTTCCTTCTCTTTGACCTGCTCATGACTTAAATCAGCTCTGCTGCTCTGGACTTTTAGATCACGATGTCCCCTTGTTTAATTCTTTCAGACTTAAACTCTTCAGCTCTGTGCAGAAATGATCGAGTTTCCTGACAGACCATTTGAGACACAGCCTGAGTGAGTCGGTTACATGGTCTGTTGGAGAATCAGTCGGTTCTGACGCTGCTTCTCTTGATCAAACAAGCAAGTGGAAGCTGAGCCATCACGTCTTCTCAGCTGCTGGCAGCAGTCTGGATAATTAGACTTGTGTTGATCACTGTTCCATCATTCCCAAGCTGATGATGATTCACGCAGCAAACACTAACAGTAAACCAGTAATGCACAAATACACAGATTACAGAGTGAAAGCAGAAGACCTGCTGCAGTAAAAGCGCTCGCACAGTGTGTGAATTTGCTGTGGTCTCAGTTAACAATCTGAAGCTGGCATGAGTAACAAAGAGCTGCAGGATATTAGCTCAACAAAATGACAGCAGTTATTCTCTTCTCTTCCTGATTACAATAAAATACTCTGTTCAAGCTCATTTAAAAGCTGTTTCCATGGACACTCATTATGTTACAGAAATATCTGAAGCCAAGTTTAAGACCAGAGACAAACTTCAGCTTCTCAGCGCTCATCACATATTCATTTGATGTGGTTCATTATTGCACCTCGAGTTAGGCGCGTGTTACCAATCAGCACTGATTGAAGAGCTGCATCTTACCCAGGAGCATTATGTCCGGTAATGAGATTGGTCTCCCTGAGCGTCCCTCTCTAATCCCACACCTCGATCTGTGCAGCTGAGTCAAGACCAACACGATGCTCTACATGAAATTCAGTGTTAACCCTGCCGTCCTGAACAAGAGCCACACAATGGAGATGAAACAGAATGAACACTGTGCCTTTTACTGAACATGTTAATCCTCTTGAGGAGTAAGAGGGGTCTTGATGACGTGCAGGAGAGATGAATGAAAAATTGAAGAAGAATGAGGTTTATCCTAAACAATGTCCAGCCTGCAGCCTCAATCATTAACCTGTAATTCTCTCCATGGAATCAGAACAAGGAGTCATACGCTGGGTTTGTCTTTGCTGTACTGTTTGCAGCTTTGCAAAATATAATTGTTACAAAATGTCACCAACAAATAATGATGATAAATCTCTCAGAAACAAAACTTCTATTGATCTGCAGCCTGATTCTTTTCTGTAAGAACATTACATGTCTGTTGTCAATATGTAAAAGCAGCTGCATCGTAGAAAGCTCACCAAATTCCTGCTTCCTAATTAAAAAGACATTCTCAACACCAACATTTGGCTGATTTCTTTTCCTCTAAGGCTCGTCTCAGAAGCTATTTAAAGAAAAATGTCCTCCTGCATAATGTTATATCTCTTTAGAGGAAACATTAAGTTGATAAACACTCGTGAAAAGAAGGATAAGAGACAAGAAAAGTAACAACAAATGAGCTGATCATCTGATTTCTGCTATGGAATTCAGTAGAAACAGAAACAAAACAGCTGTAGTTTGGTTCAGCAAGTAAGACACGAAGTCTCTCAAGTTAATTCCAGTCTAAAGATGCGTGTGATGATATCTTTACGTTTTGCACAAACTGTAAAGGCCAAGAAAAAATGTTGGTGAGACGTCACATTTGTGACTTCAGTGTAACTTGAGCCAAAATCTAAAGTTTACAGCTCTAATTAAAGAATACGCATTCTTCCTTTAATTTCTATCAGTGCAGCTTCAAACACAGCGGTGTAACAGTTCATAAAACACAGCCTTAGGAAAGACAGTTAATTAGAACAGAAACCCAGGACAACCTAAATTTATCACAATGTGAAACACTGCAGTGCCTTATCTCCTGCTTTTACAGCTTTAGAACAATGCTTGCACATTTTCCATCACTGAAAAGCTGAAAGTGCAAAAAACTAAGTTGGTGGTAAAGGTTTACATCTTAAATACAGTCGGACTTAATAAGACAAAAGAACATTGCTCGGTAATAAAAGGTAAACTTGCAAATAAATTCAGACTCAGCAGCATAAAATATATATAGAACATATAGGAGAGAGAAAAAAAAACAACCAATCACAAGCTTCTATATTAATACATTAACCAAGTAGAACTTAAGAGGGTGAGTTTTAGTACAATGTTTCAATAATTTATCCACCTAAAAAAGGTGACGCTGCAGGTATAAATGACAGTTACAAGAACCTTAGTGGCAGCAGCTCAGGAAGTTGTCTTGTAGCAGGAGGGTTGCCAGTTTGAATTCCCGCTCTGTATCAAGACACTTTTCTTACCTTCCCTTATTGGTAGTGGTAAGAGAGCCTGATGGACTGGTAGCCTTCTGTTTGCCTGTTCCAGGTCAGCTGGGGCTACAATACGTAGTTTATCACCACCAAACGTGTGAATATGTATTTGTACTGTGAAGAACTTTGTGAGTCTCCTGATTTAAAGGTTCTGTATCCTGTTATTTTACAGCTTTCATCATCCTGGATAGACACATATATGATAAAATGTTACCTTTAGCATCATAGTGTTAATTTGTCCTGAAATATAACTTATATTCTCAAGTTATTCTTTGACCAGGAAGTAAAACGCTTGGTTTTGCTAAAATCCCATCTCTCCCCAAGGACCCCTCCTTGTGAGTGCTGCCCCTTGAGCTGCCTGAATAAAAGGGTGAATAAACTCCTGTAATTCTCGCAGCTAAATGCACATTTTTGCAAGACATTTTTAGAAAGTAAAATGGTGCTTAGTGGCTTGCTTCAGACTCCTGCAGCTCAGGGCAAGTGTGTTTAATCCACAGGGACAGCACGGCCATGTCGGGCACTTACTGGTGGGGGTTTAATAAAGAAAATAGCATCGCAACATGTTTAAAAGCTCCAAAAAGTTGACTTTGCAGATATAGGACCTTTAAAGAGCACTATACAAGTGCATAACCTTCCTTATTTACCCTGAAAGCCCACAACCAAATGGCAACCATGAAGACGTTACAAGGAAGTCAGTCACCACGTAGAAAGCATAAAGCAGGTCCTGAAGAACCAGCTGAATGGTGAGAACAAAGTCCAGACCACCATACGGTAATAAGACATCCTGTTAGTATCACAGCCTGACAAAAGGAAGAGATAAAAGACTTTGATATCAAGACAAAAATCTAATCAGAGCTGTAACTCCAATTGTTTATGACTCTTTTTCTATTTATACTTGTTTTGGTTGTTTTTTTTTATTTGCCAAGTTTCTTTTAGTTTGAATTTTCTGTGGTGGTGATTTATTTTATGCTTTGTCATATTTTTAAAGTGATGTTCCAGTGGGGGAGTTTTATGATGGGATATTAAATAAATTGCATTTGGTATTTTTATGAGGCGTTAAACAGGGATTTGCAGGGTTCATAAAAAATAGTTTTCTAAATTTTAATAGGATGTCCTGTTGCAGACTGACCCAGATTTAAAAAAAGTTTTATTATGAGTCCTGAAAATTTACCCACCATTACTCACCATTTACAGTAAAGAATAGAAGTGTTATCAATAAAAGTATTAGTATTTTTATATTCTTTATAACAAGAGGAAAGACATTTATAATGAATCTGAAGCTCTAAACTTCACTGAGGAAACAGAGAAGTTGTAAATCAGAAGTGGCAGATTTTCCTAATTGCAGTTAAAAGATTTGGTTTTGTTTTGATAAGATTAAATTTACTCGAGTGAATTAATGAAAAACAAAGTTACAAATAAAAGATTGCTGTGTCACGACTGAGCTTTGATTATTATTTGTTTAATGGAAAATTAGTTCTATCTTCCACCAACTCATGTAAAACTCTTTCTGTAGAAAGTTATAGTCTGTGAACAAGATGATCCAGAGAATAACCACTCGGCTTATCTGAGCTCACTGCTGTACTCAGACAAGATTAACTTCTTAGAATAACACAAAAAACAAACAAACTGCTGATTTTCCTTCTTCTGTAAACGAGTCCAGCAGAGTGTTTTCGCTGCTGTGGCCTTTTCCTCTCATATACGAGTCCAATCGGGGTTATGAAATGATCTCCACACCTGGGCAGGACGTTGTCCAGAGGTTAAAAGGCTGAGACGCACGACTCGGCCGCCTTGAGCTGTCAGCAGCTCATCCATCATCACACGCTCGCCTCTGCCCAGCTCATAACTCCATCACGCCTTTCAGCACTCGCAGATTGGCTGAGCTCTGCAGGGAACACTGTCTGAATATGAGACAAATATGATTGGAAACCTGCTGCCAGGGAGCCTCTGAGCAAGGCATGTCTGCAGACTGAGGATGTACTTTCACTCTTTAATGATCTGATAATAACAGCTGTATTAAAAACAAACAGCTGATATCACTATTATATAAATGAGTGTTTATAATTTTGCCTAATGGCCGATTTCCTTCTGCAATAATATAATTTATGTGGTGAAATCTAGTTCCAAACAGATCTGTGTTCATGTAACAACATCCTCCTCTCTCCTCTGTGATTCATCTGTTTCCTGGTTAAAGACGATGCTGCTTCAGAGTGGCATGTAGTAATCACACACTGAGTGCACGTCTATAATCCCAATAATTCAAGCACATGATGAATATAAAATCTGCTCTGCAAAGCCCCTGATCTGAATGCACGAGTGGGTTCAAAATAAAGTGGGTTATTTAAAAAAGCAGGTTTAAATCTGGAGACACGCCGTCATTGAATTAGAGCATCGGGGTGTGAACTTAACCTTGACGTCCAATAAAATGCTTTAAACACGATTAATTAATAAGCAATAATGATCACATTAACATGCTACGAATCTCTGTGTCTCTCTGGGATTTAAAATTCCTTCTGGTTAAGAATCTCTGATTAGCTTCAGCCATCCTGCTCCTGTAGGGACAGGGATGCAAAAGGGTCACATTTATTGCATAAAAGGTTCAATTTCAGTGAACCTAATATACAAACTTTTATTTAATTTAAAAACCTAAAATAAAATAAACAACAATAAACCAAATTACATAAAAATACAGTTAAACTGACATGAAAAAGAGTCACGATGAATCAAAACTATCAAAAAATATAATAATAATAAAACAAAATCAGAAAAAGTCCATTTTTATTTATTGTTAAAATACATGACAGAAATTTAGCTCTGTAATAACTGACTAATTTTAGTTGAATACTTCTGTTACAACCAACCCCTTAAAATTATAATCATAGTTATTATAATTACAAATAAGCTGAAAGTACATCAGTTCAAAGACATTAGAAAGACACTTGCAAGATTTTTTACTTGTCAGTTTTATCTGAGCTCAGTCTGTTTAATAAAGAAATATTAATAAATTAAAGATTTGGGGTGGATTTTGAACATTTCATCAAATATAACCATCATTAAATAGCCCGGATGACAACTTTTGATATCACACCACTAAATAAGTTGTAAATAATGTTTTTACTAATCAGTTTTCTACAACCCAGTTCAGTCAATCTCTTGTTTGAAAAAACATAATGAGAGACATTATAAAAGAGATGTTATAATTCCACAATACAAAAATAATTTTATAATAATAATTTAAATATAAAAGTAGTAAAAGTTTCTTCTAGGCTGTTTCAGGGTGTTTAGTTCAAATAAAATGACTGAGTTTCTGTTCAGTAAGTAATGAGCCAGACGGGTGAAAGTGCTGCAAATTTAAAACCAAAAAGTAGATTAGCAACAATATATCAGACCTGGAGATAGATTCAATCAAGTGAAGGAAACAAGGCAGGCATTTCAGGCAGAAAGGCCCAGTTAATGCATGTTTATCAGAGGAATGTAATTCTTGCACTGACACCTCATTGTAGAACGTGTCAGACTGTTTTCTGTCTAAATGAAATATTTCTGCCTGTTCAGGTGTTATTTGTTTAACAAAGCCTGAAATCTCACATCAGACCTGGAACAGCACTATCATCCTGACCAAACCTCCACGGATCATTCCATCATCTGTGGTAAATTTCAGGAACATGCAGCAATTTTTATATTTATATTCAAGACAATTATCACAGTTTCTGGTACATTACAAAAACCTCACCAGCTGGGAGAATCTGAAACAAGGAGAAGTGTAAATCTGCAGAAGCTGCCAGTCTTTTCCAATGACTTGCATAAATCTCCAAAGGAAAGGGTAGTGATTTAAGCTGGCTTGTTTGAAGGCAGAAGGAGGTTCAGACATGGAGATTGGTGTAATGCATGATTGCATCTGGGCCCCTGTTGTGTGCATGAAAGTCTCCAGAGGCAGAGGAAGACACCGTGCATTAATCTGCCAATATCAGCCATCTGATTATGAGACAGCACTTCTCATGAAGGACAATGAATCTGCTGCGGTGAAAACAAGTCTCTAAAGTAAGAGCACGATGTACGAATATCCATCAACCTCCTGCTGCTTGAATCTTCACATCAGACATTTAGGCTTTACGTCTGTTGCTTCTCAACAACTACCAGACACACACAACACAGCTTGTGTTTGTGTGGTTGGAATTAAAAGACTCAGAAATTTCACTTTCCATAAACTGTGCTGGGAAAATTACGAAGTTGTTTGAGGGCAGAAACATTACACACGAGGTTAAATGGATTTTTTTAATGCAACTAACAAAATGCATCAAACATACAGTTTCTGGTCCACCACAAAGAATCTGTTACAATGAACTAAAGAAGGAGTTGAGATGTGATGATGACAAGTTTGTGTCAAAAGATGCTTTTAGAATATAAAAGCCCTAAAAAAATAAAAAATGTATTCAGTGGTGATGCAAGTTATTATAAATATAAAGCTTTGACTAAAACGTAAGAGGTTTTTACTTTACTGCAAAATAAGAGACAGAAAGTTTCTGCACCTCCAACAAAAAGGTGTTAATGTTTTAGACATAAAAGCAAAAGCTTTAATAATCACACTTCAAGTCTCTTGTAATTTCTGTGTAAACGTCACTCAGCCTTTTATCCCAATCTGCATCTCCTCGTTCTTTTCTAAAACCAAATTTCAGTTCATGGAAACATTTTTTCAATACAGTGAAAACTTACATGAAACATACAGTATGTGTGACATACATAATTTAAGAGGAAAAACCGAAACCATTGTTTTTAATGTGGAGATGTATCAACATACTGGAAATGCTTGTGTAGGTTTGTGTGACTGACGAAATGACAGCAACACTTTTTAAAAGGTTCCTGAAAATGTTCTTGACACAGACTCAAACAACCACTACAATTGCTGTCCACTTGTTTTGGTAAAGGATTAGGAAATCCTGTTCACTTTATGTAATCTGCTTCACTATTTCAGCATCTCCACAGGTATTTCAGCATCTCCACAGGTAAAGAAACAGCTGGGGGGCAGGATTGTTTCATCTGATGCAGAATGTAAAGGTACTGGGTATTATGGCCCAGCAGAAAGAACTGTGAGTGATGAATAATGGATTAGAGGTGAAGGAGGAAAGGTTTCACAGGGGAGATACCATTGGCAGAACTGAAGATCAATGCACACAAGAGAACCAATCAGGATACAGTGAAAAAACTACAACATCTCAGAGCTGGAGGGTAATGATAGATTCCTACAGAGCCTAAGATGTTTCACTTTTTACCCTTTCTTATAGCATACTCGCTGCCGATCTAACAGAAATCACCAGAACAAACCTCTGAATTTTTGGGAAGTTTGTGTTTTGCAAACTCTTTAAAGCAATTTGATGGTGAGAAAATCCAATGTGGCATGCGGTGAAGGTTAAACACCCCCCCCCCACTGCCAAAGAGGCTGTGAGCTCTGAACTCAAAAATCAAACATCTCGAGGGAGGCAGCAGAGGCTTTGCATCATGAAGATGAGATCAAACAGTTGTGGTGCAGCAGGGGTGAGGTTGAAAAGATGGTGACCATTTGGAGCTTTGAAAAGTCTATCACATTTTACCAGCTGCATGTTACATCACCCATCATTTCATGGCTAACTTTGATCACAAACAGATCTGATCTTAAAGCTCATAAAAACAGCCTAACGAGAGCTTATCTTTTCTCTCTGCTATCATTTTTATGAAATAAGATTTTTAGAGTACAGTCAATGTGTCCTATTTCATTAAAAAAATGCAGGTAATTTTCTGAAAATGGGCCGTAATAGCCCATTATCAAATCTCCATCACCATGCATGAAACCAATTCCTTGCAAAGCAGGAGGGTTCTTAGAGAGAGGGAAAAATAGAAACAACCCTCAGCTCAGTCTGCAGGGCTGAAAGATCCATCCGTTCTCATGAGGACAGAAAATTTCCTCGTCTCCTTCAACCTGAACCTGGCCACAAATCACAGGGGAAATGATGTGTCAAAGTCTGGAGGTGATTGGAGGCCTCAGTGTGGGCGTTAAGAGGCACTGAACCTCAGCTGAGCGAGAAACTCAAAACTCCTGTCTTCATCCGTTCATCCATCAGAGTGATTTTAACTCAGCTTGTTGAACCGTGAGACACAACAGCAAAGAGACTCGATGAGGAAGTACAGTCAAAGAGTGGAACTATTTACACCATCAGAGAGGAAGCAGAAAGCCATAAAGTTTGAACATTAACGCTTTTGGTTAATGTTAAAACATTTTGCTTGAAGAATATGACTCGATTTGTGACTGCACTGACCTTGTTTGCCACCATCAGATCTGACAGTCATGATCATTAAGTGCTGTGCTATTTATGAATGTACCCCAGGGAGCTTTTATTTCATGCAGCCTGGCTGAAAGCTTTGAGGGGCTGTTTCTGTAGGAAGCCTAAAGCCTCCACAATGATGGACTATTGATCTCAGTTCTCAGACTGTGTGGGATCACGGGGACATGGGACACAAAAGAACCATAATTTTCTTCTAGTCTCTCCTGCAGCAGGTCTGTTTGACCAGATTACAGAGAGGTGGGGAAAAACTAGTAGGAAGCTATTAATAACAATTGTCATAACTGAATTGTGTAAAATTCAAATAATATAAATTTTTAAACAATACACCACCAGTCAAAAATCACCCACCAGTTTAGAAATTCTGTCTAAACTTTGGACTGTATATTAAGGAGAATTCACTCATGTTTAGGAAAGAATGAGAAAAGAAACATTTTCCATCTATTAGTCAGTAAAGAGTCCTGAAGCCTTTTCTAAAGCTTTAGGACAATGGTCTCAAACTCATGACTCGGGGGCTGCAGTCCTCCATGTTTTAGGTGTTTCCTTGATTCGACACACTTGATTGAGATGAATGGTTCGTTAACAAGCTTCTGTGGGACTTGTTGGTGCGCTGAGGATTTCAATCAGGTGTGTTGCAGAAGGGAAACACCTAAATCATGTAAGACTGCAGGTCTGGAGGCCTGGAGTGAGACCCCTGTATTAAATTGTATCAGGTTGTATCACATTCTATCACTTTGATGGTATTAGAATGTATCACATTGTATCATTTTGTATCACATGGTATCATTTTGTATCACATGGTATTAGAATGTATCACATTGTATCATTTTGTATTACATTGTATCATTTTGTATCACATGGTATTAGAATGTATCACATTGTATCATTTTGTATCACATTGTATCATTTTGTATCACATGGTATTAGAATGTATCACATTGTATCATTTTGTATTACATTGTATCATTTTGTATCACGTTGTATCATTTTGTATCACATGGTATTAGAATGACTTCAGTGAACTAGAGTGAGAGTCATTATCCCCAAATGAAGAAAATATGAACCATTTGTGAACATCACTCCAAGAACATGTTGATGTCTCTTCCAGGAGGTCACAGCCTTTCATCTTTGTCTCTGCTTTTCCCCAGGACAGTGGACTCTCTGCAGTAAGATCCTTTCAAGTACATATCTGAGAAGGAAAGTTTTTTTTTCACCTATGAGAGTGCATGAAGGGAAAGTATTTCAGGAAAAGAACGCCATACTAACAGTCAAACATGGTGGTGTGATGGTCTGGGTTTGTATTGCTGCTTCAAGACCCAGAAAACATGTTGTAATTGTAATGGCATCATGAATTGTACTCTCAGGCAGATAATATGGAAGGTGAATGTCCGTCCATCAGTTTGTGACCTTCAGCTCCAGGACACCTGAGTTATGCAACAGGTCAATGATCTGAAGCTTAACAGCAAGTTCTTCTTTGATTGGCTCAAGAAAAAATAAAATAGTGTCCTAGTTAAAATCCAGATTAGATATTCAATTATAGATGCTGTTAATGCTTGAAAACTCTCCAAAATGGCTGAATTAAAACAATTCCCAGAGGATGAATGAGCCCAAATTTAACCACAGCGTTTAAAAAAAACAGTCATCACACAGGCTTTACTTTAGTTGTTGCTGCCAACGGTGGCACAACTAGTCAACAGGTTTCAGAAACACTAACATTTTCCATACAGGCTCAGGTCTTAATAAATCAAATCAGCGTTTGTCTATGTTTGATATTAAAATGTTTGTTAATCTGACGTGAGTTAGTGTGACAAAAAGCAAAAACAGAAGAATCTGTTTGGGGAAAATACTTTTTCACAGCTATGTACAGTAGATGACATATTAAACTCAGACAAAAAAAAGGTTTGAAGAAGATTAAAGGTTTCAGCATTTTTAACAGGAAAAAAACGTCTCAAGTAGTTTGAGTTTATTTCTGTATATTTTAAATGTTTAAAAATGCTTCCAAATGGCAGCATGAATCTCAGCAATACCAATAGTTCTCCAAACTGAGGTTTTCTACAACAATCGTTCCACAGAAATCCTGCTCATGTTAACATACTTTCAGCTAAAGCATTTGTATTTCTAAATATCATAATATGTTTATAGATTATCTTGTTTACATAGTACAACTTTTTAAAAAAGCACTATATGTTCTTGAAAAATTATATTGCTGCAGCTATTTTCATATAAAATGCACCAAATGGGCAATAAATCTCCAAATTGAAGAGATATCTTCAAGTTTACTTGTCTGATGAATGGAAATTTAGAGCCAATTAGTTGTTTATTTCCTCATATACATATTGTGCAATGAAAATTTCACCTCCATTAGGTTCTATCTGTGCATGAAGAGAATATATTTTCCTGCGAATAATAATTCTTCAGCTCAGTAAACAACAGAACTCTGCTGTAGTTCAATCTAAAAAGTTAATAGCAGTGGGTATTGCAATAATGAGAGGTTCAACCTGAAGAAACGGCTCATGAAAAAACATCTACAAGCTATTTTCGAAGGTCTCCTGGGCAGATGGTGAAAGAAAGAAAATAAAAACTAACATTACATTTGCAATGCAAAAATACTGCCTCCTGATTGTTGCCACCATGTTTCAGCAAGCACTTGAAATCCAATTTCAATTAATTTAAGAATTTATATTTTCTACTTCTTATTCTTATCTTATTCTTTTTCTTTAAGCCTCCCAGTTTCTCCTCAAGGAAATAAGACAATGAGAATCCAAACTCTGGCAGGGAGACTGAACAGTGGATGTAGATGCATGATTTAATTCGTGTCACATTTTCTGCAAAGTGTTGCTTCAAAAGTCATTCAAGTATGAGAAAAACTAATGTTTTACCCCAAGGAGGAAGAGCTGGAGTCTTTGCCGCCAGCAATAAGAATCTCTCCAAATTTCCCCCAGTGTCACTTTAATACAGGAATACAACCTGGACGTGTAGATGCATTCAGATTTTTGTTGGTTATAAAAAAAGTTTAAAGTGTATAAAAAAATATATGTGGAGCAGCAGGTAAAAAAAGAGAAGCAGCATATTAAACGGTGTAAAAATCCCTGGGTAAAGCGTATAAAATCAAACATCTGCAGGTGTTGACATTTAAGTATTAAGATAATAAAGACCATGTGACACTCTAAGTCTCTTGTGCTCCATCACAGGGTGGGGATAAAGAACAAACCTATGTTCAAGGCTCTGCATGAAATAGTTTGTCCTAAGAGTTCATTTCTGAAACACTTTTTTAAAGTCAGAGTCACAATGAATAATGCGTAAGTAATGCCACAAAGTTGTTGAAATCAAGATTTCTCTGAAAAAGCATTTACAAAAGTCTCCAAAGAACAAAAAAGATGAGATTTTTGAAATGTTAAACAAATTCTACAATGAAAACTGGATGTGATTTAAATGCTTCTCCTTTTACAAAAATGACACATTTTCCTTGCAATATCATAAAATCTTCAACAAGACAGAGAAAAACCACATTTAGCAAACTTTATAAAAGCATGGCTGCAGAGGAAGACGGGTGGGAAGTGTGAGACTGGGCCTGCAGTCAAGACCAACCCAGACGAGGATTTTAAAAGAAAAATGTACAACATCAGAAATACACATTCTTTACTGGTGTATAAGTTGAATTAAGGTAAAAATTAATAAATAAATAAAAAAAATCTGAAACATTTTGTATCTTGGATGTTTAAATGTTTTGGTGTTAGAAGTAGAATCACCATAAAATTTTACATGATAATAGAATTCAGTCAGTCATTTTCTTACACTTGTTCCTGTTCAGGGTCACGAGGAGCTGGTGTCTATCTCCAGCTGTCACTGAGTGAGACACACTGGACAGGTCATCTGTCCATCACAGGGACACACAAACAAACAACCATTCACTCAGACACTCACACCTAGGGCCAGTTTAGAGTTGCCAAGCAACTCACCACGCATGTTTTTGGTCTGTGGGAGAAAGCCGGTGTCCCCACAGGAAACCCACGCATATACAAGGAGATTGTTAAAACTCTGTGCAGAAAGACCTGTTACTGAAAGGCAGCAGTGCTCTGAGTTGTGTGTCATTGTTCAGCTCTGACAGCAGAATTAAACAATAATATGTGTTTAAATAGAACATATTTAACAGCTTTTGAAACTCCTGAAAACATTCAGCCCAATTCAGTTGCTTCTTTTCATCTGAATGCAAACGTCTGCTGAAGCTGCACATTTACTTGTTCAGGTAAAGTTCTAAAAACTGCTGATCATGATCCAGTCCACCAGAGGGGGCAGTCAGCACACACACACCCACATACAGACATGTCATGCAGTGACCTTAGAGTATTAATGTTAAAGTTTATTATCACATTGATCCTCATCAGAGTAGTTTCATCACAGCTTCTCTAATCTGCTGCTCTGTGAAAGTCTGACTCAGATTGTTGAAACACTTTTAGTACATGATGTTGTTTTTTTTACTTCTAATGGATTTGGATTTGTTTATTTGTGCCTTGGAGAGTAATTCTGCATTTTGAAACACATTCACCTTCATATAAAATCATTTAACAACCTGCTACATTAAAAATTATTTCCTGGCTGCAGCTGAACGTTCACTCTGACTAATGTTCCTTCTTCTTTATGTATCACGTGACGTTAGAGATAAAATATAAAACCTCTGTGGTGTCTCATCATGTGTGTTCTATAACTGCATTCCAGATGTTCCTGCTGTTCAAACACATCACTTCCTCCTATGAGCAGATCACCTTCCTGTCTCTGAACAGCATCATGTCCTGATGCTGCTCCCTCGGCGCTCGCTCGCTCCTGACATATCACACTTCTCAGTCAGGACATACGAAAAGTAAATCCTTCAATCCAGGTCAAATGAACATTAATCTGTTCTGCTGGTATGAAACTGGACCATTATAGTGCACACACAGCAAAACAGAGAATCTTAATCTGGATGTGAAAAGGATGTTTGTTTTCAACAACAAGACTCTCCTCGCTGATTCTCAGCAAAAAAACAACAAGAAAGACACCTGCAACACTTTTATAGATAGAAACATTTAAAACAGGTGTGTGTGTTTCTACAACAGCCAACCCAATTGGACAAATGTACATCTGAAATCAAATGGAAATTAATCCCCACAAACATAGAAGATTAAACTCTCCACAACATTCACTTCACCTTCTGGAGCTGCAGACTTTTAGGATGAGAGGAAATAAAAACCTCTCTGCACCATATGTTCACAGAGACAGTTTGGTGATGCTCTGCTGCGTGGGCTCACGTTCACTCTACACTCGCTCTGAGAAAGTAGAAAAACTGTCAAAGTGAAAAGAGGAGGAACCTGCTTTTTGTGGCACTTTAAGGAGCTGAAAATCAGACGGTGGGAGGAATCTACGTCATGTATTAGAGGACTAAAAGGTTCTGCAAAGAGAAATCACATTGTTCCTGTTTGGGATCTTTGAACGTTCTCCCTGTACAGATGAGTGGATTTAAGATGCAGACTCCATCTTTCATTTAAAACTAAACCCAGAACTTTCCTTTTTAAAACTGCTTGTTTATTTAGGATGTAATACACAGACAGTCTTTGTGATAATTGGCCTTTTATTTGTCTTTACATCATCTTTCTTTTCATTCAGTAAAGAACTTTTTGGAACTCTTGTGCTTGAAGCTGCGAGACGTTCAGCCAAGAACAGAAAATGACCTCAGCTGTTCACGTCTATTAAAACCCTTTGAGCTTCTTCCTTCTGGGATGTTTTAGGTTGGGAAGCTGCTTGTTAAGGCTTCAGATAGCAACAAGCAGGAAACACTGTTCTGCTGACTAAAGACAAAGTTCCTGTACTGTAAAGCATCAGCTGCTCCCCACTGATCACAGATCTCCTGACTTGAGGCCACATGTCGAGACTTTGTGGAGGAAAAACTTCAGGGCAAAAACATGAAAGCAGATCTGAGTTTCTGTGGACAACAGAAAATCAAATAATTTCCTAAAAACTGTCCTCTTTCATTCAGGCGGAGAGGACGAGAGTCTGGCTGCTGCAAAAAACATCGACCAGAGAAAATCCATTTCAATTTGCCAAATGTCAGAACAGGATTACTGACATTTAGCAACTGATATTTTCTGTGAAACTCAATAAAATCCCTCTTTAAGTCTATAATAGAGGCTCATCTCGCTGATAGTGATTACACACAGCATGAGTCCAGCACTGAGAAATCTGAGCAGATCTATCAGAAGCACGAAGCACACAGACATCTGAGAACATGGAAGGATTGTACAGACAGATGAGGAACATTATTCACACAGCAGAGGAACAAACACTTGTTTTCTCCACTTGAGTAAAGCACAGATTTTTCTGAAGGTGTTGTTTATTAAAGAAATGTGTCTGACAAGAAAATCTTTCTTCAAGGCTGTTGGAGAAAGAAGGCTGGGAAATGCTCTGAATTTTAAAGTGACTCAGCAATAAACTGAATTGGTTCTGTTTAAAGTTCAACCCTCAGAGGACGGCAGCTGAGAAACCTTGAAAAAGGTATTTGCTTTGTCTTTACCTGCTTTACAACAACCTGCACAGACATTTCAGAATAACACTGCTGTCCTATAATCTGGGCTTTTATTTTGTAAAATATCAAACAATCACTTGAACTTTGATAAAACGTATTGAACTGAAAATGAGTTAGAGGAAAGGGAATGATGCTACTGAACAAGTTTAACTAAACTGTAATTTAGAAATGATGCACAATCTTTCATGATTAAATCAAGATGAATTTTAGTATTGAGACATTTGCACAGTCTTTTTCTGTATTTTATTTCCTAAAAGAGCACGTTAGTGGAACAACTGGATCCAGCTTGGTGTCAGAATGATTCTCCCACCATCTTCTTCAACATTTTACTCTAAGATGTTTATTTCTTACCTGCACCGCATCAGGTTTGGATTTTAAGCAGTGAGCTCCCTCTAGAGTGAAGTCTGAAAAACAAATCCTGAGATCCAGTTTCACCATTAAGAACAGGCTGGATGACAAATTATCTTGGAAAAAAAAACAAAATGTGTTACAAATAAATACTGCTAAAAACTATTTATTAGCACTACAGTCATGTTTTTCTATTACTGCCAATAAAAAGAATCCAAACTTGTTTATTTNAAACACATTCACCTTCATATAAAATCATTTAACAACCTGCTACATTAAAAATTATTTCCTGGCTTCAGCCGAACGTTCACTCTGACTAATGTTCCTTCTTCTTTATGTATCACGTGTCGTTAGAGATGAAATATAAAACCTCTGTGGTGTCTCATCATGTGTGTTCTATAACTGCAGTCCAGATGTTCCTGCTGTTCACTTCCTCCTATGAGCAGATCACCTTCCTGTCTCTGAACAGCATCATGTCCTGATGCTGCTCCATCAGAGCTCGCTCGCTCATGACATATCACACTTCTCAGTCAGGACATACGAAAAGTAAATCCTTCAATCCAGGTCAAATGAACATTAATCTGTTCTGCTGGTATGAAACTGGACCATTATAGTGCACACACAGCAAAACAGAGAATCTTAATCTGGATGTGAAAAGGATGTTTGTTTTCAACAACAAGACTCTCCTCGCTGATTCTCAGCAAAAAAACAACAAGAAAGACACCTGCAACACTTTTATAGATAGAAACATTTAAAACAGGTGTGTGTGTTTCTACAACAGCCAACCCAATTGGACAAATGTACATCTGAAATCAAATGGAAATTAATCCCCACAAACATAGAAGATTAAACTCTCCACAACATTCACTTCACCTTCTGGAGCTGCAGACTTTTAGGATGAGAGGAAATAAAAACCTCTCTGCACCATATGTTCACAGAGACAGTTTGGTGATGCTCTGCTGCGTGGGCTCACGTTCACTCTACACTCGCTCTGAGAAAGTAGAAAAACTGTCAAAGTGAAAAGAGGAGGAACCTGCTTTTTGTGGCACTTTAAGGAGCTGAAAATCAGACGGTGGGAGGAATCTACGTCATGTATTAGAGGACTAAAAGGTTCTGCAAAGAGAAATCACATTGTTCCTGTTTGGGATCTTTGAACGTTCTCCCTGTACAGATGAGTGGATTTAAGATGCAGACTCCATCTTTCATTTAAAACTAAACCCAGAACTTTCCTTTTTAAAACTGCTTGTTTATTTAGGATGTAATACACAGACAGTCTTTGTGATAATTGGCCTTTTATTTGTCTTTACATCATCTTTCTTTTCATTCAGTAAAGAACTTTTTGGAACTCTTGTGCTTGAAGCTGCGAGACGTTCAGCCAAGAACAGAAAATGACCTCAGCTGTTCACGTCTATTAAAACCCTTTGAGCTTCTTCCTTCTGGGATGTTTTAGGTTGGGAAGCTGCTTGTTAAGGCTTCAGATAGCAACAAGCAGGAAACACTGTTCTGCTGACTAAAGACAAAGTTCCTGTACTGTAAAGCATCAGCTGCTCCCCACTGATCACAGATCTCCTGACTTGAGGCCACATGTCGAGACTTTGTGGAGGAAAAACTTCAGGGCAAAAACATGAAAGCAGATCTGAGTTTCTGTGGACAACAGAAAATCAAATAATTTCCTAAAAACTGTCCTCTTTCATTCAGGCGGAGAGGACGAGAGTCTGGCTGCTGCAAAAAACATCGACCAGAGAAAATCCATTTCAATTTGCCAAATGTCAGAACAGGATTACTGACATTTAGCAACTGATATTTTCTGTGAAACTCAATAAAATCCCTCTTTAAGTCTATAATAGAGGCTCATCTCGCTGATAGTGATTACACACAGCATGAGTCCAGCACTGAGAAATCTGAGCAGATCTATCAGAAGCACGAAGCACACAGACATCTGAGAACATGGAAGGATTGTACAGACAGATGAGGAACATTATTCACACAGCAGAGGAACAAACACTTGTTTTCTCCACTTGAGTAAAGCACAGATTTTTCTGAAGGTGTTGTTTATTAAAGAAATGTGTCTGACAAGAAAATCTTTCTTCAAGGCTGTTGGAGAAAGAAGGCTGGGAAATGCTCTGAATTTTAAAGTGACTCAGCAATAAACTGAATTGGTTCTGTTTAAAGTTCAACCCTCAGAGGACGGCAGCTGAGAAACCTTGAAAAAGGTATTTGCTTTGTCTTTACCTGCTTTACAACAACCTGCACAGACATTTCAGAATAACACTGCTGTCCTATAATCTGGGCTTTTATTTTGTAAAATATCAAACAATCACTTGAACTTTGATAAAACGTATTGAACTGAAAATGAGTTAGAGGAAAGGGAATGATGCTACTGAACAAGTTTAACTAAACTGTAATTTAGAAATGATGCACAATCTTTCATGATTAAATCAAGATGAATTTTAATAATGAGACATTTGCGCAGTCTTTTTCTGTATTTTATTTCCTAAAAGAGAAAGTTAGTGGAACAGCTGGATCCAGCTTGGTGTCAGAATGATTCTCCCACCATCTTCTCCAACATTTTACTCTAAGATGTTTATTTCTTACCTGCACCGCATCAGGTTTGGATTTTAAGCAGTGAGCTCCCTCTAGAGTGAGGTCTGAAAAACAAATCCTGAGATCCAGTTTCACCATTAAGAACAGGCTGGATGACAAATTATCTTGAAAAAAAAAAACTAAATGTGTTACAAATAAATACTGCTAAAAACTATTTATTAGCACTACAGTCATGTTTTTCTATTACTGCCAATAAAAAGAATCCAAACTTGTTTATTTTATTGCTGTCGTGAACAACAACAACAGTTTCGAAAGTCTTTGAAGCACATCTTACTGCTCCATATTTGTAATGACTTTCTCACTAATTTTAGCCCAGAAAGATCTTTTTAAACAATGCATGTGTTGCACCACATTTTATAACAAAATATGAAAAACTCAGAGATTCTCCAAAATACAGATTTAAACCTGGACTTAGATCACATGAATAAAACCAGTTTGATCATCAGCTGCTGATAAAATGACTTTTGGTGACTTCAAACACAAACAGGTTCATATTGATTTACTTTAATATTACAGTTTTGGTTCTTCTTCACTTTTTATTTTAGAGATATAGCAAAGAAAAATTGTTGTGCAGTAACTTAAAATAATGAAATTATGTTTTAATAAAATGAGTTTAAATCTATTAGATCATGATGGAGAGTTAATGTCTTCCATTCAGGAAATATTATTATGGTGCATCTTATTCAGAATATTAATTATCAGGAACCTTCACTGAGATTTCCAACAACAGAGACATTCAGATAATATACCAGCTCAGATTCTCCACCAGTGTTACTGAGCTAAAGTAGAGCAGCTGTTGTAAACAGCCAGGTGAATTAAAAGGCCACCTGGTCCTGCTATATGGCACATACAGGTGTTTATCCTGTAAGAATCATTAAACCTTCCAGACTTTGTTCTATAAATGGTTCTACTGCTCAGTGCTGCCGATCTGAGGCTGAGAGAGTTGGTGGTGTTCAACCTGTGAGGTTGACAAACACAAAAACCAGCAAGTGTCTGCAAAAAACATATAGATCTGTGCAGATCAAACTGACAGGAAGTAACACTAAAATAACAGTCATGAGCCTCGTGGAGCCAATACCCAGAATGCACAGAGGCATTTTGAATGGCTTCCCACCTATTTTTTCCAAATGACCCCAACAGCTGGAGCTTTAAGGGCACAAGCGAGAGCAGCAGATTATATTTCATTCAAAAATTTAATTCCCTTATTTAACCACCAGACTTTCTTTACGCCTGTCGACCTGCTCAAACGCTGGAAGTAATCAGCCTCCCAGTGCTGCTGCCCAGAACACAGCCAGTTACCACCAGGGATAATAACAGAGCCGCCGCAGCCTTTTATTAGCCTGACTGGGTTAAGAGCCCTCAGATAAAAAGAGCCTAGAACATCAGCAGACCAACTCTCAGTGAGCACATCACTGAGTTTAAAACATCCTTCAATAAGACACAAACTGAATCACAGATATTCATACAGGACATCTGATGCTGTGTGTCATCTATGATTCTCCAGAGGAGTTCAAAACAAATGCTAACACATCAGGGTTAAAATGTTAGCTAAAATAGCTGTTCTGAAGGAAGTGGGCGTGGCTCACTGTCAGACAGCACTAATGCAATTTAGGGATTTTCTGCTGATTCACAGACTCAGTTCAAGGATGAAGTGGAAGCTGAAACAAGCTGCAGAAAATCAGGCGTTACTCAGGTTAACATCTAAACCTGAACTTGCCCCCTCACTGTGTAACAGCTGATGAAGGAACACACACAGGAACACAGCACTGGTTCATATAAACAAGTACATCAGGAGCTAAAATGACTCAATGTTTTGCTTAAGGGCTCTTCAAAAAGGCAGGACTTCAGTTATTTATAATTTTCCAACTCTTTTGATCAAAATCTCGACGTCTGCTGGTCCAGTTCATCAGAACCAACAGGCTGTTTGACCAAAATATACAACCTTCACCTCTGGAGACTCTAACAAACACTTCTTACAAAAATTCTGAAGCCTTTTCAAGGACCTTCAAATCTTTAGCGAATTCTCTTCTTGTAGATTTTTGAGCTACACTTTTATAACAGGCATTGATCTTTTGTCAATTAGAAAGAAAAAATCAAAGTAAATCTTAACACCAGTATTAAAACCAAAACTTATAAAATAAAGCTGTAAATAAAAAAGGAAACTTTTATAAATGCTAAACAAATCTGTAACATGTTCGAGATATTGAAGTATCTCCACTGTGAGCAGTTAAATTTCATCATTCCCGTTGCAGCTCAAGAAGTTCAACCTGCCCCAGGAGCTGAAGGTGAACTTCTACAGAGCCGTTATCAAGTCTCTGCTGGTCCATCACAGTCTGGTTTGGTTCTGCAACAAAACTAGACAGAAACAGACTGCAAAGAGGATCACTGGCGCTGATCTGCCCTCCATCCAGGACCTGGACTCCTCCATCCAGGACCTGGACTCAGACACAGTTTATCAGAGAAGAGAAACAATCCAACATCCTTAATTGGAAGCTGATGATCAAACCTCTGAACACAAAAAGTACAGACTGACAGGGGAACAGACAGGAGACAGGTCATGAGATCCAAAAACAGGTTAGAAATTCAGGTTATACAAAACAAAGAGGCAAGATAATCAAATGGAGGTTGAGCAGAGATAAAATCCAGGAGACAGACAGTCAAAGGTCAATATCTTTTTAAAGCAAACAATCTGACAGAAAATTGTGCTGGCAAGTAAGTTCATACAGTATGTTCAACTAACTGGCAATGTTGTGGTGGCGGAGGAAACCAAACAGGTGCAGAGGGTGAGAGTAATAAGGTGTGTGCAGGTGCAGGGAATGAACTTGACTGTAGGATTAAGAGAAGGAGTGAGCTGGGAAAAAACAAACTAGAGTGAAACATGGACAAACGTAACTAATGTAGGACAATTAAAAGACAGACGTGAGCAGGGTGAGAGGAAATGGCATGACCAGGTACATGACAAATAATTATATCATATTGGTATAAACAGGCTTCAAACAGCAATCAATCATTTATGGTGGACTACGCTACAAACTGTATCTCATGTATGTAATATTTCTAAAAATGTCTCTTTATGACATATGTCTGTAAGCACAAGAACATAAGTGAACTGGAGCAAAGATCCTTGTGTGCAACATACTTAGCCAAATAAACCTGAAACTGATTTAAGAAATCAATATTTATCACCAATATATTGATTAAATGTCAAACAAAGATGATTATTTTCTAAATTATAGTTTGTCTGACTTCTGATTGCAAATGTATTTATGGATCCAGTTCCTCACTAGTTTTCAGGGGGAATTCAAACAAACAAAAACAAAAAGGAGGAGGGAGATACTTTAGATTTTTCTGGCTTCATCACCTACTGAAACTTGTCTGACTCCAGATATCTGTTACTTTATATAGCGCTTGTTTCTGAATTAACACGTCTGTGTTGTTTTACTGAACCTCCTGGGGTTTATTTAGGTACCAATGATCCAATACTTGCAGCAGCAGGTGGTCAAATTAATCAGTGTTCCAGCAGCTTTTATTAGTGTTAAGATAGTAAAGGTGTGTTTAACTTTCCCACCAATAAACCACAGAAAAATCAAGTTGTTTTTACCTCATGATAATTGCAGTTGGTATATATCAAATACTTTGAAATAAAATAAAATTAAATAAAAGGGAAAATAAGACTGATTTATTCTATTTGCCAAACAAACTGACATTGTGGAAAAGTTTTATTGACTCAAGGTGTTATATCATCCAGGCAGCAGCTGAACTTTACAGGGTTCCTGTGAAGGCAAGAAAGACAGCCCAAGCATGAAGACAGCCCAGGTTGACCCTGGTTGACATTTAACAATATGGTTTCTGGGTGTTTGTTTCTTGGTGGTAAAATTTTTAGTTGTAAAACCACGCTGAAGCAGACATAACAAATTTAACTTGTGATTAACAAGGCTCAGCATTAGAGGTTAGTTGAGTCACTGTCATTCAAAGGGGGGCTAAGAATAAAACCACTAACATTCCTCACTGAAGGGATTGGGATGCCTTGTGTATGTTTCACCCTGGTTTCTGGGCACATACCAGAATATGACGCAGACTAGAGGCAGACCCAGAACTTGTTCGAAAGGTTATACTTATCTAGAATTAAAGATTTTTCAAAGTCATATTTGTTGCTGACCTATTTCAGCTTAAGTAGGTTGCTAAAATACTCAATCACGTTCAAACATGTCACAAAACAGATGCATCCAGATGCAGATGAATAAATGTTAACATAATATTACATTTTTAATGACAGTGTCTAGTGAGCAATAAGTAACACTGCATCATTTTAACCGTGGAAAAGATAATGGGGAAGATTATGTTTATGAATAAAAACTGCCTTTGGTGGGAAATAAAGAACAACTTTGGGGGATATTTTTCTAAAATAGCCTATGAACAAACTCCATATTTAATTTTTAGGTCTAACTTGTTATTGCATTTATAATTTACGACTAAAATATTATATACATGAATAATTCAACGTAAAACATTGTATAAATAGAGAAAATCCGACAGGTTTATAATCTCATGTTGATATTGAAATAACCGGTGGTCACATGACAAGGCTGAAGGGCGGGACTTTTCTTCCAGCTGACCAATAGGAGCGCAGAATTGGACCAGGTCCTAGCAGATCCATGGCGGGGGGAAAAAAGCCTGCGAGAAGAAAAATAACGGTTCACTCCAACATGCATGTATGTAGCCGAGCCTCCAATTAACATGCACGGAGTCCGTGTCTTCTCCTGTGATGAAAACGTGAATAAAGGTGCGTTTGAACGGACGCGGTGAACGCGTTCTGGAGAGCTGAAGAAAAACAAGCGGTCCACCATTGTCTGCGTAGAAATACAGAATGGCCTGGATGTGGAAGGTAAGAAAAGAAGGCTTCTCCTTCACATGCTGTTTATTTCCGTCTGCAAGGGAATGAGTGACCATATGGAGCCGGGCAAGTTTTGTGTCAGTGTGTTTTAGCAGATATTTGAGGGCAAACGTGAGCCGAAGTGCAGCGTCATGTGGAGGTGATGCTCCGAGGCGTTAATTAACCCTCTGTTTTATATCAGCTGTGCGACGTGCATCTTCCTCCAGTCTAAGACCCACTGTGTTGTGGTAAAACGGGTGTTTTGTTGTTTGTTTGTGTTTATCAGACTCCTCTTGTACTGCCTGGCAGGAGGAAGCCAGCCAGCTGTGCACACAGCATCATACAGTGTTCACACATGATGTGAGAAAACCTTCAGAGCACATCTTAAACCTTTAAGAACAGGCAGGTATCATAACATATAAAGCTCAGATGTGTCACTAAACTTTCAATTTTGATCAATAAAGTTTACATTAAAGATTAAAGTGTTTGTGACATGCTGGGGTCTGGATAAATTTCATTTTAACTTTGTTTAACGAAACATGGTGCAAATTTGTTGATTCACACTTAATAAGGCAAATATGAATGTTTTTAATCTCAACTTAGAAGCTAATAAAACCAGACGTGCTGAAATACAGGAACGCAGCTCTTTGTTTACATATAACCCAGCGGGTAACTTTGATGTCAATTGACATCAGATATAAGTTGAGCTTTTGATCTGAGATGTTGCGAAACCTTAAGCTGGATTCATGCTTACTCAAAGGCAAATGTGCTGTGTGTCCCACACAGTGGCGTACTGACGGAGCCAGTTTCTGTTCATACGACCCCGACCTTGTTGCAAAGAAATGCTCCGCCAGGACAGCAGGAGGCGTGTTCAATTATGAAGTTTGAAGAGGTCTCCCGGGCTTTATGTGTGGTTCCAACCACGAAAGAAACAAATAAAAAGCAGGGACTTCATGGCCACTGGCATCGCCACTGCTGTCCTTCAGACTTTTTTAAATACGGACAATTTTGTCCCTCATTTTCCTCCATCGCTTCGTGCACTCTCCAACCTCCAACTCCAAGGTTCTAGCGATCTCCTTCCAGGAGTTGAAGCTGAGTTGTGCATCCCTGTACTCTTTCAGAGAGGAGTTGTACAAATGATCGTACTTCTTCACTTCTTCTGTGAGACGTTCCTAGATCTGCTCCATGTCCTCAAGACTATCAAAACTCGCGCTATTTACAATTTTAAAGGGAAGTTACGTCGTGCCGGAAATGATGTTGTGTTGCTTGGCTGACCAATCACAGACGTGCGTCATCCGACGCGGCCGTTGTAAAGTTAGAAAATTGAGCGTGACTCCACCCGACCATCTGAGGCAGTTGGAGAGCCCATACGATGTCGTATCATGGTGGTGCGTGTCTCCAACACGTCGGAGCTGCGTTAGTATGAATCCAGCTTTAGTTTGAGAGGAATCTCAATTCTGTGGCATTTAGACTGAATTGGAAGAAAGGAAGGTCGGTCAATAATGAATTTTGGTATAAAACAGGGATTGGCCTTCCAAGTGTTCCCAAAAATCAATGTCAAATGGAGATCAAAAATTTGTTTAATTTTTAAATCAAATTGACGTCTAAACATTTACATTTGTTTTACGTCAGCATCAAACTGATGTCAAATCGACATCACTGATGTCAAATTGACATCAATTTGACATGTCAATTTGACATCAGTGATTTCTACGGATTAATATATATTTATGGTGTAAAATGAAATTTTAGGTTGATTGTTTCATTAATGCAGAAATTAATATATGTGCAGCCTTTCCCCTCAATTTCAATTTTTGAGTAGATTTGGGTAGATTGTGAGGCTTTGAAGCTTTTTTTAAATTTAAATTCTGCTCTGTATTGAAAAATTTACTTTCATGATTGCAGTGCAGAATCTGAAGATCATGCATAATTAGAAGAAGAAAATTGCAAGAATATATAATATTACAGGTCACCTTCTTAAGCCTAAACTTGTGTATATATAGTTCATTTTAATAAAGGATTTTTTTAGTTGTGTACTCACAGTTATGTAATTGCTGCAGTTGTAGCCTAGTGGGAAGAGAGATAGCCCTTCAATTGGGAGATCAGGGTTCAATCCCTGGTGCCAGCAGAGGCTACGTGTTGAAGTGCTCTATAGGACAAGATACTGAGCCCACAAATCCCACTGGGGCATTGTCCAAAATGGATAAGGATGGGTCAAATGCAGAAGAGTAATTACCCCAAGAGGGATTAATAAAGGATAAATTATTATTATTATATAGGAACACTATTAATGTTGAAAATTACATTTAATGGCCGTTGAAATGACGTTAAAATTATGTCAAATGTACAACAAATAAATGTAAAATAGATGTAAATGTTTTGACATCAATATGATGTACAAATTACACAAATTTTTTATTTCTTTTTGACATCAAATGCCTTTTTTTTTCAATTTGACGTCTTTTTGACATCAAAGTGCTCGCTGTGTACATGGACATTGAAAAGCTTTTGTGAACTCGTGTTTTCTGTTGATAAAATAGTGAAACGCTGTAAAACAACCCTGCTTCAATAACGTGTTTCCCTAAATTCAACCCAGAGAATGAGGAAGTCAACCATGCAGAGACTTTACGGGGACCAAATGTAGATGTTCTGATTCAGTGGGTAATTTTTATGCTGCAGAATCACGAGTTAAACATCAGATATCATTTCTATGAACAACACGACCTGTAATCAATACTGGACAGAAAGAGGGGTATTTGGAATTCTGAGTGTTTGGAGAGACTGACATTAGTATCCAACATTAGTAACTCCATGACAGATTTATTTAATCCAGTCATGTCAAACAATTTCCAAGCTAAATTACTATACATAACCGTGGATTGAACACCATATTGTGCAACTAGATACATCATTTACAGTGTGTCAGAATAGGCAGGCAAGTTTAATTCACCCTTCTCATCAGCACTGGGGCTTCTCTAGGATACGTGCTTGGTCCATGCTTTACATACTTGATATACAAGACTGTTGTACTTCTCTTTGTCAACCTTAAAGCCCAAAACCTTTGCAGAACATGGTGGTGGTGTCGTGGTCAGAACTGTCTCCTATAGTAAAAAGTCTCTGGTTTGAATTAGTTTTTCTGGGCCCATCTCTTCAAGTTCTCTTCACGCATTCATAAATTTCTTTGACTTCTTCCCCAAGTCTATAAACTGTTGGTTATTGGTATTTCTAAATAGATCTTAGGAGTGCATGTAAGTGTGTATGAGTATTATTATTATTGTATGAGTATAAATTATTATTATGACTTTTAACTTAGATGAGTAGCTGTTTACCACTTTGTTTAACTTTCTAGCTTTTTCAATGAACTTTTGCTAATGACAGTAATCCAGTACCCACACCCTTCACTCAGTCTTCGTCAGGAAGGAATCCTTCAGCAACATTTAACTTCAAAAACCCCATTTTCACACCCTCATCTGCTAGTTCAGGCTTTTCTTGTTATCTGAGACAGCAGTTAATTTCACACTAGATTTGACACTGTAATATGTTAATATATTTCAAAACAGGGAACAAAGAAAATATAATTACTCAGTTAAAGCTGCTGAGTGACTGAAGGAAATGTAATCTGGAAGGGGACAGGAGTCAATGAGCTGTAGCTTTAAATTAAATGATACCAATGTTTTGGTTTCTTTTTTTAATTGACACAGCTGCAAGAAAGAGTCTGTGAAACTTTGATAATAACCTGGAATATCTCCATTAAAGAGCCATTAAACATGGTAGATAAACAAAAAACATTATCAAATGATTCAAATTGACGAGTCGTTGTGGGTAAAAGTAACTATAAAACGATAACTATAAAATCCTAAAGTGAAACATAAAATTCAGCAAATCTCTTATGGGTTTTATTTTAGTGAGGATGTTTAAAAATTAAAAGAAAGTCTAAATGTTTTACTGGTGTTAAAGGCATCATACGACATTATATAAGGGATACTTGAACCTTGACAGTAGACATTTGGAGATTCTCTCCAGTGTTTTAACCAGTTTGTATGTTTTCATATGGTTTTGTTTACATTTGGCTGTTGAGTCTTGGCATTAAAATGCATTTCATTGGCCTATTGATGGATTAACTTTTGGATCAGCTCTGATGTCCAGTAACTGTTGTGCTTTCCATCTTCTTCCATTAGAATCTGTTTTGCCTCTGCACATTTTTTCTTCGTATCCTCTTAATGTAGAACAGAACACTTTAGAAACTGCATAATCTTTGTTTTCTGTGGTTTTTTTCAACCAAACTGTCATGAACATTGGTGTGGCTGTGGTAAGGCCTAGTAATGCAATCCGGCAGGTAGGCAGGTGCAGTCCAAAGGGATTTCATTGGAGCATAGCATGTGCCATGGAACACAGGAAGAGGTGGGTATATGGGGACGACAAAGACAGTGGCAACATTAATGTGACAAAATACCTGAAAACAAAGGAACAGGGAAACCTGACATGCTAACCAACTAAAAACATAACAATATGCAAATTTCTGAATGATCGTTTACTTTGTCAGTAGATAATCAAGTTCTAGAGAAGTGTGTTAATGACCTACTCGTTTAAACTAGGTGAGAGATTCCTGTTAAAAGTGGGAAATTTCATCCTAAAATCAAAATAGTTTTCTCTGCTTGGTAGTAAGCTGTACAAAGTAGAAAAAAACAAATCTGCTGTTTCATTGTTTACACAAAACAACAACCCAGAACAGAGGTCCTAATGGATAAAAGCAATTACAATCTAAGACTGAGAGCTGAGTATGTTCCTAGTTCTGATTGGATTCGCTCTTCAGGGCCCCAATGTGAAGCACTTATCACTTAAGCACTTTAGGTCAACCTGCTGCTCAAATCAGACTCCATTCTAGATACAGGTACCCACCGACTGCACATCTTTCATGGCCCCTGCATGCTCTAAAGGGAGAGGTCCCTGCAGCCTGCTCTGTTGGCTTGATAGGGTTTGATGACAAAATGCATGTGGAGGTATGGTTTGAGGCACAGTGTGCTGATGACTCATCGTCTGGACTGGAACCTCTTACCACAATCTGTTGTGCAATGTGCTTGGCTCACCTAACCCTAACCCTGCAGAACAATATATACACTGTGTGTATTAACCTATGCTAGAAGAGCATAGCCAAGCTAACCGCTTGTAGCTGTGCATACAACATTACACAGGTTCTGTGTCAACACATTTAAATATACATCATGTCTGGATGTGGGCATTTTTTAGACTTATTAAATGGGAGCTGAATGAGTAAAATCAAAAGTTTATCTCATGTGGACATTGCTTTGAGGTCTTTGGCACATTTATATTATAAACCTAAAAACAAATGAATGTTTATTTTTCCACATAACCTAAATTTTAGAACATCTTAAATCCCAATCTGTTATTAATATTTGCAAATGATTCACCCAGTTTATGTTGCTATCTTTGCACAAATGTCTGATCATTAAATGCATTTGGTAATCCTCAAACAGCCATCGGTTTTATTTATAACAGAGGACGCCTGCTGAGAGAGCTTGACTACATGCAGTGGCTCCTGTTTGTTAGACTGTGTTTTTATTGGAAGGAGTTCATCCATAAAGAAACTGGAAGAGGCTGTGGCAGTTCTGTCCTAACAGTTCTACATCAGCTTTCTATCACTTTCTATCAGCACACAGTGGTCCTGCTATTACTGCTAAACACAAACAAGGCCAGACGAGCAGCTTATACCAAATGAGAGGTGAGGGGTTCATGTTGTTGTTCACCAGCAAAAAACATGCTGATTTGGTGATTTCACATTAATTAATTGATGCACACGCTCATTTGAGAGCTGTTGTAACAGCTATTTGAATACAGTGAATAACCCAGTTGTGAAGAGTTTCACAATGAATGAACCTCCTCATCCCCTGTGATTATGTAACAGCAAAAAGACAGTTGATAAAAAGTGCTAATTATAGTGTCAGAAAACCTGGGACAACAGCAGATGTAGACTGAGGCTGATACTCTGGTTTATAACTGCACTGTTATCAAATCCATGTTTACAGTTCCCATGCATCGTTTTCTCCTTCTAAATCCCTTCAGTTTGAAGTTACATCAAACATTTAGGAGTCTCATATTTATTCTGTTCATTCACTTTTTATTCTACAATAAAATAATTTAGTTGCTACTTTACAAGTGAAGTTTCACTGTAAAATAAAAACAGTGATAGATAATAATAACAAAATATCTTAAACATTCTAAATTAATCATCTTGGTGGTCTAATTTACTCTAAAATAGGTCTCACTTTTTATTTGCTTTAGTAATATTAGTGATTGTTGGCAGAGAATGAATGAATCCCATTTAAACCTTTGTTCAGGCTTCTAAGTTTTGCATATTTGTTGAAATGTCCAAGTTCGATTCCCTGAAAGTAGGGCTGTAAAATCTCATTCACAAGCACTGCGACATTGTGTTTTTGGGACCAGAATCTGTGCATTACAGACATGTGGCTAAAAGTCCTTCCTACTCAGTGTTTTTAAATTTAAAATAACTTAATAATAACCTGATTTTAAAAAAACAACATGTAGCAGCAAGGTAAGAACTATGTGAATAAGTGAAACTAAATACCAGGAAAAATTATCTGAGATATATTTTTATTTTTTATTCTGGGAATTGTTCCATTCATTTAAATGTGGTGTGCTCAAACCAGCTGCTAGGAGGCGTGCATGTGGTTTTGGCTTCAACTTTTAGGTTCTGTTCAGATGGCTGTACTATAGTCATTATGTTACAGAGTAGGGTTTTTGTATAGAAATATGTTTGACCAAGTATGTTAACTATGCTACAAATCTTTTGTGGTTAACAAAGAAAGTTAGAGACCTGAACTTGTGTTCCAGCATAATTACCTGGAAGAATGTTTTCTAATACAGTAGGTTGCTTTTTCATTGTTTTCACTAGGTTGATGTAAGTTTATTTGGGGGACGATATTCCTGGTGTGCTAACTGAAAGAAACAAAGATGCTACAGTTTTATGACGAGCTGCATTTTCTCCAAACAGACCAAACCAGAGCCTAAAAGAATTAAGGTATTTATTCATTAATGAGATTGCAACAGTTCAGACTTGTGCTGTGCTGAAAGTGAGACCTATTGTGATTACAACTTCCCATCTAGTCTCAAAGTTAGACCATGATCCCAAGGAAATTTACTATTGTTTTTGTTAGCAAAATGTAGCAACAAAATGAGAAAACATCTTACTTGTGATTAAAGCTTGCAAATAGTGCAAACAAATATTATCCATCGTTTAGTTTTTATGACAGTCTGTGACTCCATTACTACTGCAGCCCAAGAACAACAACATTAAATTGAAATTACAGATAAATGGCTGATTCAAATACAAGAAATATTGTGTTCAAGGTGGGTTTTCCACTTAAATATTTTGTAAAATAATAATGATTTAATATAATTAAAGTGATTTAACTTGCAGCTTTTCAGGAGCCACATTACTTTGTCAATTAGTAAAACTGACCTTAAATTTTAAATTTGTATATAAATAAATAGTAGTTATAAAAACAAGCTGTTATCCTGCAACACTTCTGAATTCCTTTACAGTTTAGCAGTTATCTGTAATGGATTGTAGTATTTCTAAGCCAAAAACTAAATCAACATTGTGATAGTAATGAACGAAAGCTATAAAGTTCCAGCTGAATGGATAAAAAGTGTAAATCTCTATTTGGAATGAAGCTACAGACTCTGCTGATGATTATAAAACAACAAATGGAGTGAAAAGAATGTTTGTCATTAGCTGATTCAGTTTTTTTACTTAAATGTCCCGAAAGACGGTCTCTGTCCACTCTGAGTCCCTTTGAGCCAACACAGTCCTATTTAAGCATGCAGTAGCTTTATTATGGAAATGTAATCTAAATCTGTTGCATAAAAACACACTCACAGTCACACATGGCTATAAAAGCTGCAGCGAGGTAAGTTTTATTCTGAGGTAACCAGGTGTGATGCCTTCCCAGCAGACGAACCCACAGTGCAGAAAAACTGGGCCAGTCACAAAGGGATCTTATCAGCATCAGAAGGTTTATTTGATCTTACTTTGTGCACTCAGCCTCTTTCACGTAACCTCTAATCCTGAAGTGTTTAATCATGTGCTGCTCTGAGAGCTCAGGTTACTTGAACATTACTGCCAGTGTTAGTTTCTCTTTTATTCTCTTGTTGGACAAAACACAAAAAAGACATCCTGACTTTAATGAAAGCGTTGATATGGTAGCCTATAAATTAAGTAGCAGCCACGGTCAGCAGCCTAAAATTACATGCCACTCACTGCAAACCTCTCGGCCATAACCCCTATTATTACTGTACATGTTCTCACCCCAGAGCTGCAACATCAAGCCTCTTAAACAGCAGTTCAGAGAAGAAATCATCCTGAAAAGAGTCATTATCCTACCATTACTATTCTTGACATCAAAGAAAATACATTTTTATCAATACTGTGAAACAGTTAGCAGCATTTTCTTTGAAAAGTGAAGTATGTTACAGGCAGTATGGACTGAATAAACCTCTATGATGTAGAAAACAAGCTAATATGTGTCCGATTTAACTTGCCAAACATAGATTTACCTGCTCCCATGTGTAGATACTTCAATCTTTCAATGCAAACCAAAGAAATCCAAGTTGGCTGTAAAACTTTTAGCAGTTTGATTTTTAAGTTTGATGGTACTTGAACATGTTACAGATTTATTTGGCATTTATACAAGCTTCATTTTCTTCTCTAATTCCAGTTCTAATACTGGTGTTTATGTTTTCTCTGGAAGATATGTGTCAAATAAACTTCTGGCCTAATTTTGAGTCCACCTGCTTGAACACGGAGCCCAAACACACTGAGCTGCTTGTGCTTTTCACAGCTTAAAGAGTCGCTCACACACCTGTAGGGTTAAGACTGGTGGACACAGTTGGATCTGAGCTTTAACTATTGGATAAGGAATAAGTCAGACAGAAGAGATAAACAGAGGCACTAAGGCTGCAGACCACAGGTGGTCAGGTGGATCCATCCTGCCCTGATGATTCTCTGAATCAGAGACCAGCGGTGTCCAGCACACCACATCAGGAAGCTAGAGGGTTTATCAACATTCAAAGTGTGAGTTGCTCAAATATCTACAAGAAGAGATTTGAAGGTCCTTGAAAAGGCTTCAGAATTTTTGTAAGAAGTGTTTGTTAGAGTCTCCAGAGGTGAAGGTTGTATATTTTGGTCAAACAGCCTGTTGGTTCTGATGAACTGGACCAGCAGACGTTGAGATTTTGATCAAAAGAGTTGGAAAATTATAAATAACTGAAGTCTTGCCTTGTTGAAGAGCCCTTAAGCAAAACATTGAGTCATTTTAGCTCCTGATGTACTTGTTTATATGAACCAGTGCTGTGTTCCTGTGTGTGTTCCTTCATCAGCTGTTACACAGTGAGGGGGCAAGTTCAGGTTTAGATGTTAACCTGAGTAACGCCTGATTTTCTGCAGCTTGTTTCAGCTTCCATTTCATCCTTGAACTGAGTCTGTGAATCAGCAGAAAATCCCTAAATTGCATTAGTGCTGTCTGACAGTGAGCCACGCCCACTTCCTTCAGAACAGCTATTTTAGCTAACATTTTAACCCTGATGTGTTAGCATTTGTTTTGAACTCCTCTGGAGAATCATAGATGACACACAGCATCAGATGTCCTGTATGAATATCTGTGATTCAGTTTGTGTCTTATTGAAGGATGTTTTAAACTCAGTGATGTGCTCACTGAGAGTTGGTCTGCTGATGTTCTAGGCTCTTTTTATCTGAGGGCTCTTGACCCAGTCAGGCTAATAAAAGGCTGCGGCGGCTCTGTTATTATCCCTGGTGGTAACTGGCTGTGTTCTGGGCAGCAGCACTGGGAGGCTGATTACTTCCAGCGTTTGAGCAGGTCGACAGGCGTAAAGAAAGTCTGGTGGTTAAATAAGGGAATTAA
>SSNP01000011.1:5531421-5542381 GCA_006937955.1 Pachypanchax playfairii | reverse complement strand
GTTCTAATACTGGTGTTTATGTTTTCTCTGGAAGATATGTGTCAAATAAACTTCTGGCCTAATTTTGAGTCCACCTGCTTGAACACGGAGCCCAAACACACTGAGCTGCTTGTGCTTTTCACAGCTTAAAGAGTCGCTCACACACCTGTAGGGTTAAGACTGGTGGACACAGTTGGATCTGAGCTTTAACTATTGGATAAGGAATAAGTCAGACAGAAGAGATAAACAGAGGCACTAAGGCTGCAGACCACAGGTGGTCAGGTGGATCCATCCTGCCCTGATGATTCTCTGAATCAGAGACCAGCGGTGTCCAGCACACCACATCAGGAAGCTAGAGGGTTTATCAACATTCAAAGTGTGAGTTGCTCAAATATCTACAAGAAGAGATTTGAAGGTCCTTGAAAAGGCTTCAGAATTTTTGTAAGAAGTGTTTGTTAGAGTCTCCAGAGGTGAAGGTTGTATATTTTGGTCAAACAGCCTGTTGGTTCTGATGAACTGGACCAGCAGACGTTGAGATTTTGATCAAAAGAGTTGGAAAATTATAAATAACTGAAGTCTTGCCTTGTTGAAGAGCCCTTAAGCAAAACATTGAGTCATTTTAGCTCCTGATGTACTTGTTTATATGAACCAGTGCTGTGTTCCTGTGTGTGTTCCTTCATCAGCTGTTACACAGTGAGGGGGCAAGTTCAGGTTTAGATGTTAACCTGAGTAACGCCTGATTTTCTGCAGCTTGTTTCAGCTTCCATTTCATCCTTGAACTGAGTCTGTGAATCAGCAGAAAATCCCTAAATTGCATTAGTGCTGTCTGACAGTGAGCCACGCCCACTTCCTTCAGAACAGCTATTTTAGCTAACATTTTAACCCTGATGTGTTAGCATTTGTTTTGAACTCCTCTGGAGAATCATAGATGACACACAGCATCAGATGTCCTGTATGAATATCTGTGATTCAGTTTGTGTCTTATTGAAGGATGTTTTAAACTCAGTGATGTGCTCACTGAGAGTTGGTCTGCTGATGTTCTAGGCTCTTTTTATCTGAGGGCTCTTGACCCAGTCAGGCTAATAAAAGGCTGCGGCGGCTCTGTTATTATCCCTGGTGGTAACTGGCTGTGTTCTGGGCAGCAGCACTGGGAGGCTGATTACTTCCAGCGTTTGAGCAGGTCGACAGGCGTAAAGAAAGTCTGGTGGTTAAATAAGGGAATTAAATTTTTGAATGAAATATAATCTGCTGCTCTCGCTTGTGCCCTTAAAGCTCCAGCTGTTGGGGTCATTTGGAAAAAATAGGTGGGAAACCATTCAAAATGCCTCTGTGCATTCTGGGTATTGGCTCCACGAGGCTCATGACTGTTATTTTAGTGTTACTTCCTGTCAGTTTGATCTGCACAGATCTGTATTTTTTTGCAGACACTTGCTGGTTTTTGTGTTTGTCAACCTCACAGGTTGAACACCACCAACTCTCTCAGCCTCAGATCGGCAGCACTGAGCAGTAGAACCATTTATAGAACAAAGTCTGGAAGGTTTAATGATTCTTACAGGATAAACACCTGTATGTGCCATATAGCAGGACCAGGTGGCCTTTTAATTCACCTGGCTGTTTACAACAGCTGCTCTACTTTAGCTCAGTAACACTGGTGGAGAATCTGAGCTGGTATATTATCTGAATGTCTCTGTTGTTGGAAATCTCAGTGAAGGTTCCTGATAATTAATATTCTGAATAAGATGCACCATAATAATATTTCCTGAATGGAAGACATTAACTCTCCATCATGATCTAATAGATTTAAACTAATTTTATTAAAACATAATTTCATTATTTTAAGTTGCTGCACAACAATTTTTCTTTGCTATATCTCTAAAATAAAAAGTGAAGAAGAACCAAAACTGTAATATTAAAGTAAATCAATATGAACCTGTTTGTGTTTGAAGTCACCAAAAGTCATTTTATCAGCAGCTGATGATCAAACTGGTTTTATTCATGTGATCTAAGTCCAGGTTTAAATCTGTATTTTGGAGAATCTCTGAGTTTTTCATATTTTGTTATAAAATGTGGTGCAACACATGCATTGTTTAAAAAGATCTTTCTGGGCTAAAATAAGTGAGAAAGTCATTACAAATATGGAGCAGTAAGATGTGCTTAAAAGACTTTGGAAACTGTTGTTGTTGTTCACGACAGCTGTAAATAAACAAGTTTGGATTCTTTTTATTGGCAGTAATAGAAAAACATGACTGTAGTGCTAATAAATAGTTTTTAGCAGTATTTATTTGTAACACATTTTGTTTTTTTTTCCAAGATAATTTGTCATCCAGCCTGTTCTTAATGGTGAAACTGGATCTCAGGATTTGTTTTTCAGACTTCACTCTAGAGGGAGCTCACTGCTTAAAATCCAAACCTGATGCGGTGCAGGTAAGAAATAAACATCTTAGAGTAAAATGTTGAAGAAGATGGTGGGAGAATCATTCTGACACCAAGCTGGATCCAGTTGTTCCACTAACGTGCTCTTTTAGGAAATAAAATACAGAAAAAGACTGTGCAAATGTCTCAATACTAAAATTCATCTTGATTTAATCATGAAAGATTGTGCATCATTTCTAAATTACAGTTTAGTTAAACTTGTTCAGTAGCATCATTCCCTTTCCTCTAACTCATTTTCAGTTCAATACGTTTTATCAAAGTTCAAGTGATTGTTTGATATTTTACAAAATAAAAGCCCAGATTATAGGACAGCAGTGTTATTCTGAAATGTCTGTGCAGGTTGTTGTAAAGCAGGTAAAGACAAAGCAAATACCTTTTTCAAGGTTTCTCAGCTGCCGTCCTCTGAGGGTTGAACTTTAAACAGAACCAATTCAGTTTATTGCTGAGTCACTTTAAAATTCAGAGCATTTCCCAGCCTTCTTTCTCCAACAGCCTTGAAGAAAGATTTTCTTGTCAGACACATTTCTTTAATAAACAACACCTTCAGAAAAATCTGTGCTTTACTCAAGTGGAGAAAACAAGTGTTTGTTCCTCTGCTGTGTGAATAATGTTCCTCATCTGTCTGTACAATCCTTCCATGTTCTCAGATGTCTGTGTGCTTCGTGCTTCTGATAGATCTGCTCAGATTTCTCAGTGCTGGACTCATGCTGTGTGTAATCACTATCAGCGAGATGAGCCTCTATTATAGACTTAAAGAGGGATTTTATTGAGTTTCACAGAAAATATCAGTTGCTAAATGTCAGTAATCCTGTTCTGACATTTGGCAAATTGAAATGGATTTTCTCTGGTCGATGTTTTTTGCAGCAGCCAGACTCTCGTCCTCTCCGCCTGAATGAAAGAGGACAGTTTTTAGGAAATTATTTGATTTTCTGTTGTCCACAGAAACTCAGATCTGCTTTCATGTTTTTGCCCTGAAGTTTTTCCTCCACAAAGTCTCGACATGTGGCCTCAAGTCAGGAGATCTGTGATCAGTGGGGAGCAGCTGATGCTTTACAGTACAGGAACTTTGTCTTTAGTCAGCAGAACAGTGTTTCCTGCTTGTTGCTATCTGAAGCCTTAACAAGCAGCTTCCCAACCTAAAACATCCCAGAAGGAAGAAGCTCAAAGGGTTTTAATAGACGTGAACAGCTGAGGTCATTTTCTGTTCTTGGCTGAACGTCTCGCAGCTTCAAGCACAAGAGTTCCAAAAAGTTCTTTACTGAATGAAAAGAAAGATGATGTAAAGACAAATAAAAGGCCAATTATCACAAAGACTGTCTGTGTATTACATCCTAAATAAACAAGCAGTTTTAAAAAGGAAAGTTCTGGGTTTAGTTTTAAATGAAAGATGGAGTCTGCATCTTAAATCCACTCATCTGTACAGGGAGAACGTTCAAAGATCCCAAACAGGAACAATGTGATTTCTCTTTGCAGAACCTTTTAGTCCTCTAATACATGACGTAGATTCCTCCCACCGTCTGATTTTCAGCTCCTTAAAGTGCCACAAAAAGCAGGTTCCTCCTCTTTTCACTTTGACAGTTTTTCTACTTTCTCAGAGCGAGTGTAGAGTGAACGTGAGCCCACGCAGCAGAGCATCACCAAACTGTCTCTGTGAACATATGGTGCAGAGAGGTTTTTATTTCCTCTCATCCTAAAAGTCTGCAGCTCCAGAAGGTGAAGTGAATGTTGTGGAGAGTTTAATCTTCTATGTTTGTGGGGATTAATTTCCATTTGATTTCAGATGTACATTTGTCCAATTGGGTTGGCTGTTGTAGAAACACACACACCTGTTTTAAATGTTTCTATCTATAAAAGTGTTGCAGGTGTCTTTCTTGTTGTTTTTTTGCTGAGAATCAGCGAGGAGAGTCTTGTTGTTGAAAACAAACATCCTTTTCACATCCAGATTAAGATTCTCTGTTTTGCTGTGTGTGCACTATAATGGTCCAGTTTCATACCAGCAGAACAGATTAATGTTCATTTGACCTGGATTGAAGGATTTACTTTTCGTATGTCCTGACTGAGAAGTGTGATATGTCATGAGCGAGCGAGCTCTGATGGAGCAGCATCAGGACATGATGCTGTTCAGAGACAGGAAGGTGATCTGCTCATAGGAGGAAGTGAACAGCAGGAACATCTGGACTGCAGTTATAGAACACACATGATGAGACACCACAGAGGTTTTATATTTCATCTCTAACGACACGTGATACATAAAGAAGAAGGAACATTAGTCAGAGTGAACGTTCGGCTGAAGCCAGGAAATAATTTTTAATGTAGCAGGTTGTTAAATGATTTTATATGAAGGTGAATGTGTTTCAAAATGCAGAATTACTCTCCAAGGCACAAATAAACAAATCCAAATCCATTAGAAGTAAAAAAAACAACATCATGTACTAAAAGTGTTTCAACAATCTGAGTCAGACTGTCACAGAGCAGCAGATTAGAGAAGCTGTGATGAAACTACTCTGATGAGGATCAATGTGATAATAAAATTTAACATTAATGACATGTCCGTTGGTGCGTGCGTGCGTGTGCTGACTGCCCCCTCTGGTGGACTGGATCAGAATCTGCAGTTTTTAGAATTTCAGGTAAACAGTGAGATTGTTGACAACAGTACAAGACGTGGATTTCTGATAGTTTTGCATTTTTCTTTTATGGATTGGTCTTCACTGTAGAACCTGTCCAACACTCAAACTGTCTACAAAGGAAAATGTCTTATTTTTTTTTTTTTTTTTTAATCCACCATCTCCCCAGAAGACCTTCAAAAATAGCTTATAGATGTTGTTTTTCATGAGCCATTTCTTCAGGTCGAATCTCTCATTAATATGAAATTTCCATTGCACAGTGTATGATTAAATAACTAATAGGCTCTAAATTTCCATTCATCACACAGATGAAGTTGTTGTTCTCCAGCTGTTTCTTTACTTGTGGAGATGCTGAAACAGTGAAGCAGATTATACAAAGTGAGCAGGATTATCTAATCCTTCACCCAAACTAGTGATGATTGTTTGAGTCTGTGCCAGGAACATTTACAGGAATCTTTTAAAAGAGTTGCTGCCAGTTCGTCAGTCACAGAAACCCATTTTTCCTTTTTCTTTTCAATTATGGATCTTTGATCTAACCCAAAGCCCACAGGAGGAGCAGGAACAAGAATCTCGACAGAGCAATCAACATACCAGACCTTAAAGAAAATACAAGATGATAGGAAACATTTTGCAGCGAAAATGTTTTTTATTATTATTATTTAGCTGGACAAACTCAAACTTTAAGTTTGTTATCCACTTAAATCTTTCAGCCAAATATAACCTGGAAAATTAGCCAACAGAATCCATGTTAAAGATCAAGATGATCATAACTGAATCTGTTGCCGTGTTTAAAGGGTTGATTAGGTGAATAACCCACAGAAATGTGTCAGAGTCAGAGTTGTGCTTAAAGATCATTTTCTCTCCTCAGAGGAAGTCGGTGATCGCCACCAGTCTGATTGTGGCCGTGTCGCTCTTTGTGGTTGTGGTGAACTTCTCAGAGAAGCCGTATTTCCTCCTGCAGCCCATGTTTGGTCAGACCTTCAGCAGCCATTGGATGTTCTCCAAGCAGCCATACAAAGCCTTCAAACCTCACCTGGGCTACGTCAGCGTCCCCAAACAGGAGGTGAGGCACACAAACAGTAAAAAGTCTTTACTTCCCTGTCCAATTGAGACAGCTGAAGCTAATCAGAGATTCTTAACCAGAAGGAATTTTAAATCCCAGAGAGACACAGAGATTCGTAGCATGTTAATGTGATCATTATTGCTTATTAATTAATCGTGTTTAAAGCATTTTATTGGACGTCAAGGTTAAGTTCACACCCCGATGCTCTAATTCAATGCCGGCGTGTCTCCAGATTTAAACCTGCTTTTTTAAATAACCCACTTTATTTTGAACCCACTCGTGCATTCAGATCAGGGGCTTTGCAGAGCAGATTTTATATTCATCATGTGCTTGAATTATTGGGATTATAGACGTGCACTCAGTGTGTGATTACTACATGCCACTCTGAAGCAGCATCGTCTTTAACCAGGAAACAGATGAATCACAGAGGAGAGAGGAGGATGTTGTTACATGAACACAGATCTGTTTGGAACTAGATTTCACCACATAAATTATATTATTGCAGAAGGAAATCGGCCATTAGGCAAAATTATAAACAATAGTGATATCAGCTGTTTGTTTTTAATACAGCTGTTATTATCAGATCATTAAAGAGTGAAAGTACATCCTCAGTCTGCAGACATGCCTTGCTCAGAGGCTCCCTGGCAGCAGGTTTCCAGTCATATTTGTCTCATATATTCAGACAGTGTTCCCTGCAGAGCTCAGCCAATCTGCGAGTGCTGAAAGGCGTGATGGAGTTATGAGCTGGGCAGAGGCGAGCGTGTGATGATGGATGAGCTGCTGACAGCTCAAGGCGGCCGAGTCGTGCGTCTCAGCCTTTTAACCTCTGGACAACGTCCTGCCCAGGTGTAGAGATCATTTCATAACCCCGATTGGACTCGTATATGAGAGGAAAAGGCCACAGCAGCGAAAACACTCTGCTGGACTCGTTTACAGAAGAAGGAAAATCAGCAGTTTGTTTGTTTTTTGTGTTATTCTAAGAAGTTAATCTTGTCTGAGTACAGCAGTGAGCTCAGATAAGCCGAGTGGTTATTCTCTGGATCATCTTGTTCACAGACTATAACTTTCTACAGAAAGAGTTTTACATGAGTTGGTGGAAGATAGAACTAATTTTCCATTAAACAAATAATAATCAAAGCTCAGTCGTGACACAGCAATCTTTTATTTGTAACTTTGTTTTTCATTAATTCACTTGAGTAAATTTAATCTTATCAAAACAAAACCAAATCTTTTAACTGCAATTAGGAAAATCATCCACTTCTGATTTACAACTTTTCTGTTTCCTCTGTGAAGTTTAGAGCTTCAGATTCATTATAAATGTCTTTCCTCTTGTTATAAAGAGTATAAAGATACTAATACTTTGGCTTCTATTTGCTGTTGTATATGGTGCTGATGATTCTAAATAACTCAACAGCTGACTGAGTTTTCAGTAAATGACTAAAGAACAGCTCAAACTTCTGTTTAAACATGTGAATGACAGGATGCTTTTCTGCCTCTGACCCTGAACTTTGACCTCCATTTAAAGAAGACGGACAAAAAATGTTTCTGATTAACTCAGTTGTTTTCTGTTTTCTAGCCCCTGAAGTTAAACTGTGAGTTGTGCAGCATCGTGTCCAGCTCGGGTCAGATGTTGGGTCAGGGTGCCGGCTCGCAGATTGACCGCTCTCCCTGCATCTGGAGGATGAACAATGCTCCCACTCGGGGATTTGAGAATGATGTCGGCCGACGAACCACTCTGAGAGTCGTCTCCCACACCAGCGTCCCTCTGCTGCTGCAGAAGCCCCAGTACTTCTTTGGTCAGGCGAATGACACTGTTTATGTCGTATGGGGGCCGCTGCGAAACATGAGGAAGGACGGGAAGGGCATCGTGTACAACATGCTGCGACAAGCATCTGAGAATTACCCCAACGCTCAAATCTACGTGACTACAGAGGAAAGGATGAACTACTGTGATATGGTCTTCAAGAAGGAGACAGGAAAAGACAGGTGAACCAAACTACAGCTGTTTTGTTTATGTTTCTACTGAATTCCACAGCAGAAATCAGATGATCAGCTCATTTGTTGTTACTTTTCTTGTCTCTTATCCTTCTTTTCACGAGTGTTTATCAACTTAATGTTTCCTCTAAAGAGATATAACATTATGCAGGAGGACATTTTTCTTTAAATAGCTACTGAGACGAGCCTTAGAGGAAAAGAAATCAGCCAAATGTTGGTGTTGAGAATGTCTTTTTAATTAGGAAGCAGGATTTTGGTGATCTTTCTACGATGCAGCTGCTTTTACATATTGACAACAGACATGTAATGTTCTTACAGAAAAGAATCAGGCTGCAGATCAATAGAAGTTTTGTTTCTGAGAGATTTATCATCATTATTTGTTGGTGACATTTTGTAACAATTATATTTTGCAAAGCTGCAAACAGTACAGCAAAGACAAACCCAGCGTATGACTCCTTGTTCTGATTCCATGGAGAGAATTACAGGTTAATGATTGAGGCTGCAGGCTGGACATTGTTTAGGATAAACCTCATTCTTCTTCAATTTTTCATTCATCTCTCCTGCACGTCATCAAGACCCCTCTTACTCCTCAAGAGGATTAACATGTTCAGTAAAAGGCACAGTGTTCATTCTGTTTCATCTCCATTGTGTGGCTCTTGTTCAGGACGGCAGGGTTAACACTGAATTTCATGTAGAGCATCGTGTTGGTCTTGACTCAGCTGCACAGATCGAGGTGTGGGATTAGAGAGGGACGCTCAGGGAGACCAATCTCATTACCGGACATAATGCTCCTGGGTAAGATGCAGCTCTTCAATCAGTGCTGATTGGTAACACGCGCCTAACTCGAGGTGCAATAATGAACCACATCAAATGAATATGTGATGAGCGCTGAGAAGCTGAAGTTTGTCTCTGGTCTTAAACTTGGCTTCAGATATTTCTGTAACATAATGAGTGTCCATGGAAACAGCTTTTAAATGAGCTTGAACAGAGTATTTTATTGTAATCAGGAAGAGAAGAGAATAACTGCTGTCATTTTGTTGAGCTAATATCCTGCAGCTCTTTGTTACTCATGCCAGCTTCAGATTGTTAACTGAGACCACAGCAAATTCACACACTGTGCGAGCGCTTTTACTGCAGCAGGTCTTCTGCTTTCACTCTGTAATCTGTGTATTTGTGCATTACTGGTTTACTGTTAGTGTTTGCTGCGTGAATCATCATCAGCTTGGGAATGATGGAACAGTGATCAACACAAGTCTAATTATCCAGACTGCTGCCAGCAGCTGAGAAGACGTGATGGCTCAGCTTCCACTTGCTTGTTTGATCAAGAGAAGCAGCGTCAGAACCGACTGATTCTCCAACAGACCATGTAACCGACTCACTCAGGCTGTGTCTCAAATGGTCTGTCAGGAAACTCGATCATTTCTGCACAGAGCTGAAGAGTTTAAGTCTGAAAGAATTAAACAAGGGGACATCGTGATCTAAAAGTCCAGAGCAGCAGAGCTGATTTAAGTCATGAGCAGGTCAAAGAGAAGGAAAACTGCTTCTAGATTAGGAACAGAGAGATGTTCAAGGAAAAGAGGAAACTAAAAAGCCTCCAAGCAGCACAGATATACATATAAAAGAGACTAAACTTATACTGAATCCAGATTTGCTGAATCAGTTTGTGTTTTTGCTGTTTCAAAAAGGAGAAACTGATGCAGCAAAAGTTAAGTTGCATTTTTAAACTAAAAATCAAAGTTTTCAGTAAAAACCCTCCAGCATGTAGTTTTAACAGAAGACTTTAAGATCATAACAATAAAACTTCTTGTTACCAAGTAATCCATGTCTGTTGCATAAGATTTTATGAACAATTAAGTAAATTCAAAGTAAAAAGTCTGAAGAGACGTGCAGATAAATGTTCAATAGCTTAATTTTAAAGCATCTAAATATTGATGCAGCACATTGAGAATCACAACACAGACAGTCTGACAGTACAATTTGTTTACATACTGTAATCAGAAATAAATAAATATTACACATTGATGTCAGAGATGTAACATCTTGCTGACCTTCCATGTTCAGATCCAGGCAGGAACATTTATTCTCCTCATTCAAACTGCTGCCTGATAACTCTGATTACCCAGAAGCAGCAAACAGGATATTCAGTTGGTTATCTCTCCTGCAGGAGACAGAATAATGAAAAGTTCTGGATGTAAATGTATTTAACAGCAACTTGTAATTCATAGAGTTGTTCTCTGCAGTCAGAAGTTGCTCCAGTCGAGTCTCTCTGTTATCAGCTCTGTATCAGAAGCTGCAGTCTCTGGCTGTCGGAGCCTATCGGCGTGGTCCTGTTAGCAGCAGGAGATAACGAATCTCCTAAAGACACAGGATTTAAATCACACTGTCACTTTACAGAGCCGCCACCAGGGTCTGTGTGACCCGGGGTCTCTTCTTCCTTCATACCGACGCCATGTGGTCAGTCTCAGGTTCACGTTTAGGTCTGTGTTAGATGTTGTGCCATTTCTTAAACGGTGGATTTAAGTTGGAAATAAATTACAGATGGTTTCAAATTTTTGCACAGCGGAGTAGCTAACCAAAGATCTCTATACATGAAACCCCCAGCAGGAAAATCTGTTAAGTAATTATAATTCTCCAAAGACATGACAGTGTTCCTTTTCCACACATTTTTTTTTGCTTTTACATTTCTGAGCTTGAGAAGAATTTTACATCCTGTCTTCTTTCAAATCTTTTCATTAAAAGGCTTCTGTTTTTAATGAGAGAGCAGACACCGGGCCATCGTTGAGTCATGGCATAGCCTACACAAGCAGTCGCCTTTGGCGCCACCTGCTGGAGTTGGTGCCACTGCAAGCCCACAAAAAAAAAAAAA
>SSNP01000011.1:5518236-5531411 GCA_006937955.1 Pachypanchax playfairii | reverse complement strand
AGAAGGAGACAGGAAAAGACAGGTGAACCAAACTACAGCTGTTTTGTTTATGTTTCTACTGAATTCCACAGCAGAAATCAGATGATCAGCTCATTTGTTGTTACTTTTCTTGTCTCTTATCCTTCTTTTCACGAGTGTTTATCAACTTAATGTTTCCTCTAAAGAGATATAACATTATGCAGGAGGACATTTTTCTTTAAATAGCTACTGAGACGAGCCTTAGAGGAAAAGAAATCAGCCAAATGTTGGTGTTGAGAATGTCTTTTTAATTAGGAAGCAGGATTTTGGTGATCTTTCTACGATGCAGCTGCTTTTACATATTGACAACAGACATGTAATGTTCTTACAGAAAAGAATCAGGCTGCAGATCAATAGAAGTTTTGTTTCTGAGAGATTTATCATCATTATTTGTTGGTGACATTTTGTAACAATTATATTTTGCAAAGCTGCAAACAGTACAGCAAAGACAAACCCAGCGTATGACTCCTTGTTCTGATTCCATGGAGAGAATTACAGGTTAATGATTGAGGCTGCAGGCTGGACATTGTTTAGGATAAACCTCATTCTTCTTCAATTTTTCATTCATCTCTCCTGCACGTCATCAAGACCCCTCTTACTCCTCAAGAGGATTAACATGTTCAGTAAAAGGCACAGTGTTCATTCTGTTTCATCTCCATTGTGTGGCTCTTGTTCAGGACGGCAGGGTTAACACTGAATTTCATGTAGAGCATCGTGTTGGTCTTGACTCAGCTGCACAGATCGAGGTGTGGGATTAGAGAGGGACGCTCAGGGAGACCAATCTCATTACCGGACATAATGCTCCTGGGTAAGATGCAGCTCTTCAATCAGTGCTGATTGGTAACACGCGCCTAACTCGAGGTGCAATAATGAACCACATCAAATGAATATGTGATGAGCGCTGAGAAGCTGAAGTTTGTCTCTGGTCTTAAACTTGGCTTCAGATATTTCTGTAACATAATGAGTGTCCATGGAAACAGCTTTTAAATGAGCTTGAACAGAGTATTTTATTGTAATCAGGAAGAGAAGAGAATAACTGCTGTCATTTTGTTGAGCTAATATCCTGCAGCTCTTTGTTACTCATGCCAGCTTCAGATTGTTAACTGAGACCACAGCAAATTCACACACTGTGCGAGCGCTTTTACTGCAGCAGGTCTTCTGCTTTCACTCTGTAATCTGTGTATTTGTGCATTACTGGTTTACTGTTAGTGTTTGCTGCGTGAATCATCATCAGCTTGGGAATGATGGAACAGTGATCAACACAAGTCTAATTATCCAGACTGCTGCCAGCAGCTGAGAAGACGTGATGGCTCAGCTTCCACTTGCTTGTTTGATCAAGAGAAGCAGCGTCAGAACCGACTGATTCTCCAACAGACCATGTAACCGACTCACTCAGGCTGTGTCTCAAATGGTCTGTCAGGAAACTCGATCATTTCTGCACAGAGCTGAAGAGTTTAAGTCTGAAAGAATTAAACAAGGGGACATCGTGATCTAAAAGTCCAGAGCAGCAGAGCTGATTTAAGTCATGAGCAGGTCAAAGAGAAGGAAAACTGCTTCTAGATTAGGAACAGAGAGATGTTCAAGGAAAAGAGGAAACTAAAAAGCCTCCAAGCAGCACAGATATACATATAAAAGAGACTAAACTTATACTGAATCCAGATTTGCTGAATCAGTTTGTGTTTTTGCTGTTTCAAAAAGGAGAAACTGATGCAGCAAAAGTTAAGTTGCATTTTTAAACTAAAAATCAAAGTTTTCAGTAAAAACCCTCCAGCATGTAGTTTTAACAGAAGACTTTAAGATCATAACAATAAAACTTCTTGTTACCAAGTAATCCATGTCTGTTGCATAAGATTTTATGAACAATTAAGTAAATTCAAAGTAAAAAGTCTGAAGAGACGTGCAGATAAATGTTCAATAGCTTAATTTTAAAGCATCTAAATATTGATGCAGCACATTGAGAATCACAACACAGACAGTCTGACAGTACAATTTGTTTACATACTGTAATCAGAAATAAATAAATATTACACATTGATGTCAGAGATGTAACATCTTGCTGACCTTCCATGTTCAGATCCAGGCAGGAACATTTATTCTCCTCATTCAAACTGCTGCCTGATAACTCTGATTACCCAGAAGCAGCAAACAGGATATTCAGTTGGTTATCTCTCCTGCAGGAGACAGAATAATGAAAAGTTCTGGATGTAAATGTATTTAACAGCAACTTGTAATTCATAGAGTTGTTCTCTGCAGTCAGAAGTTGCTCCAGTCGAGTCTCTCTGTTATCAGCTCTGTATCAGAAGCTGCAGTCTCTGGCTGTCGGAGCCTATCGGCGTGGTCCTGTTAGCAGCAGGAGATAACGAATCTCCTAAAGACACAGGATTTAAATCACACTGTCACTTTACAGAGCCGCCACCAGGGTCTGTGTGACCCGGGGTCTCTTCTTCCTTCATACCGACGCCATGTGGTCAGTCTCAGGTTCACGTTTAGGTCTGTGTTAGATGTTGTGCCATTTCTTAAACGGTGGATTTAAGTTGGAAATAAATTACAGATGGTTTCAAATTTTTGCACAGCGGAGTAGCTAACCAAAGATCTCTATACATGAAACCCCCAGCAGGAAAATCTGTTAAGTAATTATAATTCTCCAAAGACATGACAGTGTTCCTTTTCCACACATTTTTTTTTGCTTTTACATTTCTGAGCTTGAGAAGAATTTTACATCCTGTCTTCTTTCAAATCTTTTCATTAAAAGGCTTCTGTTTTTAATGAGAGAGCAGACACCGGGCCATCGTTGAGTCATGGCATAGCCTACACAAGCAGTCGCCTTTGGCGCCACCTGCTGGAGTTGGTGCCACTGCAAGCCCACAAAAAAAAAAAAAGAAAAAACGACATATAATAAATATATCTAATAACAATAATTGACTAAATAAATGACTGTTTTGCAGATTTGGAGATCAAACAGCCTTAAAGGCACCAGCGTCTCCAGCACAGATTTATTATCACTGTTTTATTTGCTTGTAGGTTTAATTTGTCCTCTAAAGATCCATTCTGTACTGATTCAAGCACATAAAAATAAGATGAAGTTTAATTGGTCCTAATTTAGTCATTAAAGGTAAAAAAATTACATCAAATTTTGAAAGAACTGAAAAGCCAAACAAACCCCTTTTTTAAAGAAACGTATATAACTTGCATTCTTTGTAAGAGAATGTAAAACTAAGATTGTTTTACAATAATAAATTATAGCGTTAAAGCTGTTTATATTACAAGTTGCAAATATAAGTAAATGCAGAATAAATTCTTAGCAAATTTAGTGTGAACATAGTGTTAAAGAGGATAAAATAAAGAATACATGCTGTTAGAAATAAAACCACTGAGAGTGTAAATTATATATACAAAATAAAGTTGTGATGTATATTTCTAACAATCTTCTGTGCTCAGATTTATTCAGTGTAACAAGACATGAGCACAAAAAGCATTTTTATTTTGTCCATATAAAGAATAAAACTATTTACTTGTTCTGGTTTGTGGTTTCAGTTTGAAAAAGCTGCTTGTTTTAGTGTGAAGGTGTAAAATAGTTGTAAGAAAAAAGTGTGAGAATATTTCACTAATATTTCACTCTGTAACTTTTTTTACAACTTATTCTCCTTCTGCTGTCGTTTCTTCTTATTTTCTTTTTCCACCTCAGATATTTGATCGTTTTTCTCTTCCAAGATAAAAACTGTCAGTAACTTTCTCTCTCTGCTCGTCGCAGGTTTTCTCCAACTTAAACAAGCTCTTCTCTGACGTTCAGGCTGGATGTGTTGTTACTGTGACTGTACTGAGGAAAAACAATCAATAAATCTGCAGAACAGACCTAAATATAAAATGCAAGGCCGGCTGCGTGCTGCATAATTTGAGACAACACTCACTCTGTCATGTCAGGTAATGCACTTACTGCTGCAGCCTGGACAAAGACGCAGCTCGAGCTGGTGTCCTAAGCAAGAAAAATGAGTCTGAGATGCTCCGTGTAGCATCAGCTGTAATGCATCCTGTCACAGTTCACTTTGTCTTGTGCACAGCTTTAAACTGAAAGTGAACTATTCATTTCACATTATATACAACAAGGTGTGAAATGTTAGAGTCACCTCTTGGCAGCAGTGTTGAATTGTGTTTGTAAAAATTGTTTTCCACAAAAACAGAGAAGTGTCTGTTTTTAAATAATTTTTCAGCTGTTAGTTTCTCTGTCAGATACCAGCCGTCAGTTTTCTTCTCCTAAAAGCAACAAACCAGCACTTATCTATTTTTGGAAGTTGCTTTTATTTAATCGATTATATTATGATTCTATTTTTATGTTTTAAAAAATAAGACAAGTTAAACCAAAACACCAACAACAAACTAAACATCTAATTTCTGCAGCAATCAAGACACAAATTACAGATTATTTTATGTTAATTAAAGCTGCCAACAAGCAGTTTCCTCTGTGACCTTCTGTTCAAATCGCTGATGGTGTAAAAACCAAATTATTCACCTGATTTCTAAGACGTCCTGTCCTACTTAAACCCGTCCCTCTTACCTCACACACTGTCTTTGCTCCTTCTCCAGTTTTATAGTTTGAGCACCTTTAAAATAAAATAAATTATAGGTGTGTAAACTCTTAATATAAATACATTCATATAATGTGATGGATGTGCAACAAGAATATGAGGCTACAGGTGTGGAATTATTAAACATACATCACTTCATTATTCCTGGTGTCGCCCTGGTCAGATCTGTGTGCAGCATCATTTACCATCGTCATCATGAGATGTAATGAAAATGTAAAGTCACGTCGGTGTGTAAGCCTCCTGTAAAACCAGGACTGAGAGGGTGTTACATATTGAAGTCAAAGCACATTTCTTTGTGAGCTGCCATAAATCTCCTTTACTGTATGAGAGGAGACCCAGTGTGGCTTAAGAGCGGCTGGGGAGAGCTTAACGCCGCCGCGGTTACTGGGATTACTCCCTTCTGTGAGACACTCAGAGGCAGGACGACGGAGACCGGGCTGCTCTGAATGATTCAACAATCCAAGTCAGATAATTTGATTATTGAGCTTTAAATCAATGATAATCAGCAGTTCTGTGTGTAATTGTGGATCTAAGGTCTTTGTCTTGATCTCTGTCTCTGGAGAAATCTCTGAAACTGGCCTTCATCTGTTTTTCTAATCCAGAGTTTTTACTCCTCCATCTTGGACAGACTTCCTATTAACATGCTGAATAAGTTCAGAAGCTTTCAGACTTTGCATCTTGCTTCATGCTGTTTTTCTACTCGCTGATTTTAAAAGTGAAAAAGCTGCTTTTCCTACAAATATATTCAGACTCTCTTAACCTCTTCAGACCTTCAGACATTTAAAGGTTTGATTTTTATGCTAAATAAATCCTTATAAAAGGTTTATGGCTGTAATTCAGAGGTACAAAGACTGTTGTTACTTTTCAAAGTGGCACAAAGTCGTCTTGTCTTTAAGAACAAAGTCAATGATCTGTTATGCTGCTCTGGTTAAAACAAACCTCTCAACTGGTTCAAGCCTTTGATTAACAAGACACTTGCTTCTCACCTTGAATAATGCAGAAATCAGACTCTTCGCTCAGACTGAAACAACTGTTTTCTCCTGTGAAATGAGTCAAAGGAAACAAAAGCAGTAAAGTGAATCAGCAGCTCTAGGTCTCCTGACATCATTCAAACAAAAGACAGAGCTTCTCTGCACCAGCAGAGTTTTTTCTCCTTTCCTGCTTTACCAATTAATACTTCTACAAATGAAAGTGAACAAAACCAGAACTGGAAAAGAAAGCACATTTTATCTTTTCTTCTTAATGTGAAGGTCATTTGAGCTGCTTCTCATCGTCTCCCAGCAGAACTAAAGAACGTCTCAACAAGCTCACACAGCTGCATCCCTCATTTCTATCATTACAATAAATTGTTCTGCTCTGTGGTCTGTGGGAAGGAAAAAAATGTTGCCAAAAAAAGCTGTTCTCTCCCCGGCGGCTCTGCTGGGGATTTTGTCACAGATTGTTCTCCAGGGGCTTCGCAGCTTTTTTCAGAGACTCAGGAAGACATGGTGTGTTGTTCATGTCTTCGGTGGGAGTTCACACACAGCATAACAAACAAATTACAATTATTTTAAACCCCTAATACTTGTGGTTGAAGTAAACTGCACACCACTTTTACTTCCAACACTGATTAGAATCTGTTCTAATCACTATTCACACACAAACCGTCCTCATTCAGGTTGATTGTTTTATGTCACAACAGGGTCGTCATCCAGTGTGACGGGTCTCACTGAGTTACAGCTTGGTGTTCAGATTTAATGAAAGGAGAAATTAGTGCATTTAATAAGAGCAGGTCTATAAAACTAATGTGCATAATGGAGCTTCCGACAGTTTGTTTTTCTGGTACAATAAGAGTTGATCTTCTTTCTATCTGGATAGTTGTAACAGAAAAGGGAATTGAAACTAGAACAAAGATCCTCAAATGATCTGAGACTCGATTAGACGAGAGTGATGATGTTTGTTGGAATGTTCATCTCAGTAAAACCTGCGTAGTTTCATTTGGAACAAATAAACTAAACAAACAACCAAAAGCTTCATTTATAGGAACTCAGTGTTTTCCAGGTTTAATCTCAAAAACACAGATGTAAAGAATATTATTCAGATTGTTTGAGCTGCAGAGACACCACAGCAGTCATTACCAAGCAGCATGAGGTAGGACGCACCGCTGGTTCAATCCCCGAAAATGTGTTTGTTTCTGAGCAGATTTCCTTTGAAGTTCCATCACTGACTCTGAGAACAACATGACAAACGTTCCGTCAGGTATCGACACATCAAACCCATCAAGACCAAACTGATTTACCAAACTAAGACACGGGGAAAATATTTATAGAAGCTGATCAGATAATTTGAATAAAACCTGAGAAATTTAGAACTAAAAGTTTCATAACCAGTAACATGACACATACTAATGCAGCATCACACCAGGGTGAAGCTGCTGCATCATAAACTCTGTGTTTTGGTATTTTTCTGAGCAGCCTGGGGGGGGTTCGTGACCCCCCGCCTTGTGAAGCCTGCAGGTGAAGACTTTATAACGAACATCAGACGTTACGCGTCAGATTTCTGTTAAACCTGCAGCTAAGCTGCATCTCAACATTGTGTTCTGTGCTGACAAATGATCAAAGCAGACACGTCCTAACTTTGAACGTCCATAACTCAAACACTAATAGTCCGCCACTCATGAAAAGATTATGCTTGTTGTTATTGATTTGCCCACCAGGTGTCTGCATAATTCAAGAGCTGCCTGTTGCTTTTCAGCCTTTGAGTCAAGTGAAAATGTTCCAAACTCAGAAACTCAAATGTTAAACTGCTCCATAAAATTAGATGCATGAACCCAGTTAGGTTTGATTAATGTTAGATGTCTTCTTGTTGATACATTTAAATTTAAATATGAGCCAAGGATCAAATCTGGAGCCAAACACAATAAGAACATCTGTTAGAATAATTTCAGCTCTCAGATCAGCTGTAATACAAGAACAGAGGAGCAAAGAGCACAAAGAGGTCAGAGAAACATCATCAGGAAAACTCTGTAGGTGCAAATTCAGTCTCACATTTTAATGCAAATTATTATTATTATGCTAATTAAGCTGTGATGTTTTTCTGTGTGTTTGCAGGATCCAGTCCGGCTCCTACCTGAGCACCGGCTGGTTCACACTCATTCTTGCCATGGACATGTGCAAAGAGATTCACATCTACGGCATGATAAATGACACCTACTGCAAGTAAGACAAAAATGATCACACTCCTTTTTTCTTAGTGCTTAGATAAAAATGATCACTTTCCCAAGAAAACCAAGAAAAAAAAACCCTTTCCATGCAGCTGAAATGCCTGTTACATTCCTGCAACCTCTGCTTGGATTTAATGGCTACATTTCCTCTCTGTACTTTGAACAGCGTTACGTCTTCCTGTCTAGAATCTTTGTTGTTGCATCCAATTCTTCCTCTGCTTCATGAATTTCTTGTATCTCTGCTTTTTTTCTGTGACTCCTGGATGAGTCATTACACTCAGGCTGTGAGGCCGATGGAGGGGTGACAAACACGATCCTGTTGCTCCGGTCTCAAGGCATCGCAGCTTTGATAAACTCATCTTCTCCTGTAGTTCCATCTGAACTGTGTCTAATCCCCTGAATCAGACATGGTTATCTAATGCATGCTGAAAATCCCGTCTTTTATCCTCTACATGTTCTCCTTCACACAGATATGTGAGAGCCACAGAGAGGAGGGAGAATTCAACCAGCACACAGGATTTGGGGATTTTATGAGACAGTTTTTTTCTCTTGTCTAAACTTCGCTCATTTCCCTCCATCCTGCTCAAAATTCCGTGTTTATCATTTACAGTTACATAAAAAACAGGTTTTGTGTAGCCAGAGATTTTTATCTAGAGTTTGGCTGCTCAGTTCATGTCGTGTCACACAAGTTCCTCATTATTATCTCATTGACTTGTGAAGTTGTCAACCATAATTCAAACCAGCAGCTGATGAGATAATAAACATGTTCTACCTCTTTGGGCTTTTATATTTTTAGCGGTAACTGGAAATTCAGGTTAGAAGAGTAGAACTGTTTCACTGTACAATCATGAGGTTGCAGGTTTTCTCTGGTTAAGAATAAGAATGATTTTAGTCTTTATCCAGAAAAAATATTGACTCTAAAGAATGTTTTTTAATGATCATTTATTGTCATTATTATTTTATTATTATTATTAATTGTTATTGTAGTCATATGAAATATCTTTGAATTATTAGCTGTTGAAGTATGTGATGATGACTCTCAGCTGTAATTGTGTTAAAAACTAAACATGTGAAATAATTACTATGAGAGTTTCCTTCAAATCTGTTCAGTATTTTATCAGCTAATGTGCTAATGGACATAAAAATACTCACACAGAAACCCAACATCATGGTTCACATTTCATCTTTTGATTGTGGGGGATTTATATATGCAGCATAATTCAGTCTGAAACAGGCTGTGTTCCTTCTTCCATCAGGTCGGAGGGTTACAGAAGGGTTCCCTATCATTACTATGAGGCTGGCAGTCGGGACGAGTGTGCAGAGTACCTTCTTCATGAGAGCGCCCCCTATGGAGGACACCGCTTCATCACTGAGAAGTCTGTTTTTGCCAAGTGGGCCAAGACTCACGCAATCAAGTTTTTTAACCCACCATGGCAGCTGTCGTGACCCCGGCTGAACCTGGATGGAAATATAATTATTAAAGTCACCTTCATCAGCATAAAGAGACTGAAAGGAAATCAACCACAAGCATCAGTTTTAAAACAAATTGATCTTCATATCTGTTGACTTTCATTAACGATCGCAGGTTTAACCTCCAGATTCAGGAAGATCGATGAGGAAACTTTCCACCAGCAACCGTTTTCATATCTTCTGTTTCTTGCAAGTTTCTTCTGCTGAAGTTTACAGCTGATGAATGTGAAACGCTTTCTGCTCTGCACTGGCTAATAAATCCACTGCTGCTCTGCAAATCTAGCAAAGGATGTTTTGAACTTAAAGAAGATAAAACGTTGTCAGCTTACAGTCGACTCACGCTGAATTTCGATGTTTTTCCTGACTGGAGCTCCGATGAGACGAGTTGTGTTGGATCTGACATCTCATCAGCTGGTCTGTTGTTTCCTCTGTGCGTCTGACTTCTGGCTTCGTCTCTGCAGGAGAACTGAAGGTAGATGGTCTGTCAGTTTCAGATTACTCAGATCCTTTTAAAAACGTCACCCTGCAAAGTCTTTTGAAAACGAGAACTCAAATTCTGAGTAAACTTCAGGTAAACCAGAGGTTTAAATCAGCTTTGTTGTTTTATTGTTTAAATCTACACAAGTTAAAGATGTCAGCTCTTTGTTCTGTTATTATCCTGTGAAACTAAAATTTGGAGACGTGTCGTGTCTTTGACTTGATGTCTGGATGGTTTGTTAATTTATTCTATACAAGCTTCACTTTTAGCTGTGTGAGCATCACAGCACAGAGAGCAAGATGCAATTAGAAGCTCCATCTTTCTGGATGGAGTTGAAGTCGTTTGTGATCCTACAGAGGAAGAGATTTTTATGTGCAGTAAAACCATTTCAGGTTAATTGTACTCCATTATCATTTGGTGCCTGAAATATTCTTTGCAGTTCATTGTACAGACACAGACAGAGATGCTTTCACTCTCTTTCTCCCTGACGCTCATCCAGCTTCTCACTGTCCAAACTTTTTCCCATCTGTCTTTGAACGCATCGTGCACCTCCTGGTCACTGACTGGTCACGTGATTGCAGGATAGTATAAATAATCAGTGAGCTGGTTGATAACTGGTCTCATGAGATCGGTGTCCTGTTCTGAGTTCTGAGTCCTGCTCCGATGGGGATGAGGGACTTAAAGGAGTCAGAGGTTCTAATTTAGGTGATTTTAATGCACATCAGCCCTGATGACCACTACTGCAGCTGGAGTTGATCCCCCTCCTGCTGCAGAATACAAACAGACAGACTGACAACCAAATGAGATCATGTTAAAGGTCAATAAAACATGAGAGAAGTTACAACAAGGTTTTTAACAGTAAGAATTTGGTTGGAGGTGACGTAGAATCAGATGTTATTTATCTAAAATGAGATTTTTTTAAGAACAAGATCTTGGACCAATTAATCTTGATCAGTTTTCTGTTGATAAAAACATGAAGATAAAGTGTAAAACTCAGAGGAAAACAAACCCACATCTTGTGCCTCCACTTTAAAGGAACCCTGTGGAGTTTTCTTAGAAACTAACGTCAGATTCAGTTACTGTAAACTGCGTTCTGTGTGTCCTGTGATGTTCAACAAACACTCCCATGAAACAAACCCACAAATCGTTTTTACCCGGAAAACTGAAAAATGTGGCAGAAAAACAGCAGCATTGAATAAACGGTACAAACTCCCAGCAGACCCTGTTTACATGATTTCTCCTAAATCAGCTGATTGTTGTTGAGATGCATCAGGCTCCTTTAGGACTCTGTTTACAAACCAAAAATATGAACTCAGCTGATCTGTGTTCATGTCTACTATCTAATTTTATTGTTTAGTTCTGCAGCTCAGATCTTTATTCTTTCTGTTCACACGTCCCAAATGTCATCATCTGTAGACGGGTCAGCACAGACTCGTCTGTCAGGAGTCCCAGTTTTATGTTTTTTTTACCATGAACACAAAGAAGAGAAAACAAAAAAGGTTTGAATGTATGTTGTGGTTTCTGAATTCGCTGCTACGTATCAAGAGATTCAGTATCTCAGTCTGTAACAACGATGTTTTACTGTGGTGCTCGTTAACATCCAGAAGAGTTCTGGATGTTTGGTCTTCAACATGAAGCAGCGCGCACTGATGATGCTTCTTGTTAAATCAATGAGTTCCTCATGTATGAAGCATAAAACATGTTGTATGTATGAAACCACGTCTGAGTTCAGAGTCTGTACAAAAGAATAAATCAAAGTTCTTTAGTCTTAAACTCAATTAATGTTCATGATTTAGATAAAACAGTTTGTTGGAATCAGATCAGGAACTCAGAGTTTGTCAGATCAGTTTGGATGAAAACGGTTTCACTCAAGTGAAAACTGGTACGAGGATTTTATTGTCCGTATCAGGTCAGTTTTATATCAGATGATGATGATTTGAATCCCACCCTTTGACTTTGTGTGTGTCCAGAGGCAGAAGACACTGACCTGTCTTCTCCATCCAGACTGAGAGATGTATTCAAACCTGTTGCTCATTGTAAGTCAATCCTGCTGACTGGAGCGTCAGCGAAATGTAAAAACATCCTGTTTTAAATTCCTCTCGATGCAGCTCGATGGAGAGAAGGTGGCAGTGACACAGGCGGGGTCAGTGGTCTGATCTCCTCCAGGACACTGCGTGTTCAGAGACGTGTGCAGGATCGGAGGTCTTCAGGCAGCTGGGAATCAGGGTTTCTACAACATAACGCAGTAAGGGAAGCGTAGGAGGACATTTTCCTGTTGCTGGAGGAAAACAACCGGTTTCTGTTCATGTTACATGATTAATAAACATACATCTCCTCTCAGCATGAGATTGTTCAGTCATCTGGCAGCTTCTCACCGTGCACTTTGACCTGCAGCAGTAGATCCAACACATACTGTAAAATCCCATCAGTGAGTAAAGTTTTCTGTGTTTTATCACCATGTGATGTGATGTAAAGGTGTTTTAATGAATCTGTTAGTGTGAAGAGTTCTGTTTGTCTTCTGTCCTCCTTTAATAATAGCTGCCTCAGACTGTGTGCAGTTTTTTGTTGCTTGTTTATTCCCTGATCAACAAACGGTTCAATGATCTCAGCTTTAACACACTGTAGAAATTCCCTTGGATCTATTAGTCAGTGTATTATAAAGGCCACGCCCCCTGATGGACTCTCATGAATCATCTGTGGCTCCCAGTCCAGGTTCCATCACACCATGAATACATCAGTGGGCAGAATTCAGATATTTATCGGAAGTAAGGGGTGCTAATATTTATTAATCAACTTATTATTTGTTTTTGTTCAGACAAAAAAAAAAAGTTAATATTAAAGGTCAGTTTATCATTTTATTCAGGTTCATTTCCTCTTAGTTGTTGTTTTAACTGATAAAACAACTTTTTATTTGTGTTTTTAACCAATTTATAAATAAATTCCAACAAACCTGAAAAGTTTTACAATAAAGTTCTAAAAAGTTAAAGAAACTCACAGTCATCAATCAGTGAATAAACTGATTTAGTAAAATCAGACCAGGTATAAATTCTGACTTTGTACTAGAGTTTTTGCTCTTAGAAGAACAAATAATTCAAATAAAAAGTTTGAGTTTCCATTGTTTGATTTGTTTCCTGTCATCAGGCTCCCTGTCCAGTTCATTTAGTTAGTTTTCCTTTTATTTGGGTCTGACTCACATGTTCTTGATTCATTCTCCATCTCTCACTCTAACTCTCCAATTACAGCAATAAACTGCTGAAACACACAAAGTTGAATTTATTATAAAGTGTTTAATTCATCTTCAAACCAGAAAATCACCATCAAAATGTAAATTATGAAAATAAATAAATGTTAAAACTAACTGAAGGTCACTTATAATAAAATGAGCTCTTATTTTAGAGTCTTAACTAAACTGTTCTGGTTTGTA